>JASEVX010000001.1:65301750-65493759 GCA_031761405.1 Serripes groenlandicus
AGGTGTTGAACTTAAAGTCATAGAAAAACAAAAGTCTATGAAATAAAACTGTGTGAATCGGATGAAATTGCAGATACAAAACATATTGTTTTGTGTCATTATTATTCAATAATAGATGTATAACTGAGCGTTGCTTAACGAAAACAAACCTTCATGCATTTGCGAGCGTTAAAGAAACAGATCAGCGTGCAAATCCATACAATTTAATCCGCATCTAGGTGTATATGTAGAACCCTTTGTTATACTTCTGACAAACAGTATACACCTGGCTCATGTGTGATGTATGTGCGGGTAGATCTTAATATACACTTGTCGAAAACATCATAGACAGTAGAAAACAGCTCAATCTATTATGTACACAACATACCGACTCCAGATAAACGGGGCTATTAGTACTATATTGCGTTAATGCTTTAATACGTGATTTGTAAAAAATATTGATCATGAAATAATTTCTCAACCGGTGTTGCACTTGCAGGAAGCTGACCTGGAAATATGTTTGTTCCATTCTACATGTACTACATCAATCTGCATTTATAATAGAAGATATATAATATGTATAATCTGTTTAAGAGGCGGGTTTCATTCGTGAAAGCCATAAACAATCGGGTTTCAATTTTCATAGACTTACATACATGTACATGGATTATGTATAAATGAAAAATACATACGGTACAATACATTACAAGCCAATTTATCACATTTTCAGTTTCGTTTTTCAATTATTTGACCAGATAAAAAACAAACGTTCGTGGCATATTGAACCAGTGTAGATCTAGATCAATCCGCGTATCTCAGTATGATCTTAACTTCAACCATTGGAGATATAGTTATCAATGCTTTCGAGAAGTTTACGTTTGAATCCAATTACACGATTGCATAGACCAGTCTTTTCTCAGATTGAGATCATGGAGAAATGGATCTTATATCAAAATGGTTTGTATAAGATGGCAAGAAGAATCCCGGAATAACTGTTTATGTTGTAATCTAATGAATTCATAAAGCAACAATGATTCTAAATATTGTTTAAACCATGGAGAAAACGCAGTTTGATGAAAGCTAGGATCTTGACCAGTTGTTTGGTTTATGCTGTATCCTGTGATTCAGGTTTGATAATTGCACTTTCAACGATACTTCTGTTTATACGGTGATAACATGTAGTTTTTACTATGAGGTTTTTCTAGCAATATTCAACCCATTATTCATTCTAGGCAACTGACTGTCTGTAAATGTAAAGGGTATTTATTTCTTTTCAATACAATGTAAAGCCGCCTTGCAGCGGTGGTGTACACTTTTACATGATGCCAACATGATGAAAGATCTGCCTGGTGGTTGTTATTTATTCTGCATCCAAATCAAGATGTTACATGGTACATGACATAGGACATGATGTCGAGTTATGCTATATTATATATATATGGTAATATCATCTTCATGAATTTGTGACAAATGAAATCCTGATAAGCTTATGCATTTGTTCAGTCTGGTCAAGGTCGCCCTTGTCCAAGCAGTTTTACATTCTTCCTGAGAGTAAGTTTGAAAGAAATTTTAAAAGCCAACTTAAGTATGAAATATAAATGAAATCGGTATTGATTGAAAATCTCTATTGGTTGGTTTGGTATTGCATGACACATCGACTTGTGTTGTCCCAGCTGTCACGAATGCAGAATATTGCAGATATGAATATTTTAATTGACAAAAACACACCTGAACATGTTGTTATCGATTTATACCAGCTGTCATGAATGCAGAATAATGCAAATCTGAATGTTTTATTTGACAAAACCACACCTGAACATGTTGTTATCTATTTATCCCAACTGCCATGTCTTCCTCCACTAATGAACCAAGTGTTGTTTGATTATAACAAATTAAAGCAGAATGTTGCGTATCTGAATTTAAATAAAAGAAAATGGTAACAATTATCATCATTTGTTAAATTAAATTTACTTATATAACTAGGCCTACTCTGATTGTGATGCAAGTTTGTTGTTGTTATTTGTTAAATGTCATTCAACACTATAGTTATACAACACAGACAGACCGGAGCTTTCGTAGTACTATCCAAACAACCAAGAGTACTAAAGAGTTGGTTTGACTATTGTCAATTGATAAATGGTAGTGCACCGACATGATCTCGGACACTGATCTTTATGAAGTCGCTATAATCTCAAACCACACAGGTTTGAGGAAATTTGATACATTTGAAATAAGTCCTCGTTAAACGATTACTATAAGAAAAGCCGAATCTAAATATATGCGATTCAATTCCTTCGATATAGTAGATCTAGATTGAATATATTTTCCGGATTTGTTCCCAAGTTTGTAAGCAATCGATGCACCCGACGGCATTCAAATAATCATGTTGATACGTATAATTATTGTTCGCGCAGCACAGGAAATACCAACACCATGTCATACATGTACTTTTATTTCAGCACGACCCTAACATCTTGTTCAAAATGCCGTGATTTAAAGTGCACTACCATTCCATGTAGTACTGTTTTACAGGTGAAGTTATACGCTGCATGACTTAAAATGTACTCGAACCATTTTGATACAATTAAGGATAACTTTGCTGTAAATGACGTAAATGTTTGAGCGTCGAACATAAATCATGAAAATGACGTCAACGTCATTTCAGCAATTAGTAACACACGTCTATTATTGACGTCCATTACGGCGTCAATATGTGTCATACGAAGTCCACATATATTTCATGCAAAACTAGACAGGGTGGACTATATGAACATGTAAAAATCCCAAAATCGAAAATGCTGTCACTATCACCGGTTTTCCCATGGAGTGGCCCATATATAAGTGAGGGTTTTTCTTACTCACGAAGATTTTATACTTTCAATTTGATGATAGAATTATAAACTCAAAAGTTTTAAAGCAGATAAATCTTAAAATATGTTGGCCCGGTGCCCTGCCATAAGGTCGTCCTTATGGCATTCCTTATTTACTCACACCAAGCCCAAAGCAGGTGCCTATGGGTGGTGCAACACCAGAGCAGATGCCTAAGGTATTGGTTGGTGCAACCCCCCACCAACTCAATAGCTGATGCCTATGGTTGGTGAAAAGCTATGCAATCAATGGATCCGTCAGCAGTCAGTTCCTTACCCTTATCATTTAAAGCATTTCCCCGGAATTTTCAGCCAGCAAACGGCGACAAATAAAAATAAAAAGCAAATAATACAAAATATAGAAATATAAAAAGGTCAAGTCCTTAATACTTGAATTTACCCAATAGGAGTTTTAGTTTTTGGTAGCTATTATGAAAAGTCACATAAAGAAAAATAAAACACCGCATGTCACAAGAAATGCTTAAAATCACAGTCCTAATGTAATCGGAGTAGGTAGCATATCCGAGCTATCTCCATCGCTGTCTAAACACAAGCCATGTTGAGGCATAGCACACGCAGTATACACTGTATTGCTCCGAATAACCAATTCCCTGGCACCTGAAATTACTTCGCCATTAGTATCAAAATACCAAGATTTACTGGTCATCTAAAAAGCATAACTCTGTAACAAAAAAGGAAAGCAAGCACCATCTTCAACATATAAAGGTACATCAGCAAACAGAAAACAAGTACAGTGGTATACAGCTGAAGAGATATGACTAGAATCGAAAACTGGATATAACCAAAATGATTAACAATCAACTAAGGGTATTAAAAACATACAAAGATAGGTATCTAACATCAACAAAAAGGGGTGGGTGAGTGGGCGATTGATTGAGCATGAAACGTTTTATCCAGCTATCCCGCGACAATTTGGATGAATCAGCGGTGAATCGTTTTATTTATGTTGTAGTAAAAAACACACAACGGTGCCCTGTGACACCGTTAAACGGTGTTCAGGTAAACATTGACCATTCCCCTCACTCGCTTAAGCATGGAAATTTTGCCGTGGTAATAAAGAGTTCTATTAATATCAATAGCCCCTGTTATTACATGATGGCTAAAATTTGCAACCCAACAAAATATAAACTTTACTGTTTAATAGAGTAAGCAAGTAGCTTTAACAATCTCATCAACTTCACTAAATCATAAAGCAACAATATATTCTACATGAATAAACAATAATCTCTATTGTGTGGCAGTTATGGCCCCTGTTGCAGCCAAAAAACCCAGGGAAATGCTTCACATTCCAGATAAATTGTTCGATGCCATAAAGGAAACTGACAGGACTCCCCACGTTTGTTCCATTTGTCCTCACCAGCCTCTATTGGCCCGGTGCCCCGCCATAAGGTCGTCCTTATGGCATTCCTTATTTACTCACACCAAGCCCAAAGCAGGTGCCTATGGGTGGTGAAAACCTCCCAACACCAAAGCAGATGCTCTTGTTTACAAAGGATATGAGCTTGTAACATAGCCTTATTCAGCGGTGGTTTCTTGTTCCTCAGATGTTCTCAACTCTAACCCAAATTATTCATCAGACTACTTTGAAGACACATGGTTAAAAGATATTGCAACTATATTAACCCTTGCCCTCATATAGACGCTTTCTAACGCCTCTGTAGCAGACAGCTTTTTGAAAACATAGTGACAAAAGAAGAAATTGCTCAAAATGAGCAATTTCTCCTTTTGTCACAATGTTTTCCACTTTTAGTCATAGGTTATCCATTCAATTATAGAGATTTTCCATTTTTTGACAAAATATGTTCAAAGTCGTCTGCTGCAGAATTATCGTATCCTCAGGGTTAATGAAAGAATACTTACTGAATAAAGTTGAAAATAATGTTGCAAGAGGAGAAATAGCTCATTACGTTTCCAAAGGTCATCTGCTGAAAAGGCATCAAAATGCATTGAATATTTTCAAATGAAACTTGGTATACATGTTCCTAGGAACAATACACATGTCTATACCAGGTCAAATAAATCTGGCTTTAATAATTATTCAGTTATGCCTTGCGTTGTGTCCCATATGGTAAAGGGTTAAAGAATAACAGGGAAGGGTTAACGTTTCCGTCTTTTACAGGGCTAGAACTTTCTATCTGCATACTGGTGATGTACCCTTGGATCTTGATCTGATGATTTTCCTGCGAATCTTTTCTATGGATGAAGGTATGCTATCTACCTCATATTATATTAACAATGTTTACTTTGATAACTGCACATTTTTCTATGGATGAAGGTATTTTATCTCTTTTAACCCACATACCACGAATCTGCAGCAGACGATTTTGAAAACATATAGGATAAAATATGGAAAATCCCCATAAATGAGGGTATTGTGGCAAAAGGAGAAATTGTTGTTATGAGCAAATTTTTTTTTGTCACATTGTCGCGAGACTAAGGTATTGCTTTTCTGGTTAATTAAATACCGGTACTGACTTCACATATGGTACCATTTTTGTGTCACCTGCGTAGCATGGTAGGCACTTGGGGATTACTTTTTTTTTTGTCCGGCGTGTCTTGTCTGTCTGTCGTCACACTTTTTCGTCATGTTTTCAAATAACTTTTTTTCTACTCAAAGGATTACATTGAAACTTCTGACAAATGTTGATATCAATGTGTGTGATTGGTTCACAAAAGGGGGATAATCCAAATATTTTTTTATATCAGAGTTATTGCCCCTTTTCTGTCAAAAATTTTAATTTTCAAATTACTTTTTTTCTACTCAAAGGATTGGATTGAAACTTCTGACAAATGTTTATATCAATCTTTGTGATGGGTTTACAAAAGGGGGATAATCCATATATTTTTATATCAGAGTTATTGCCCCTTTTCTGTCACAAATTAAATTTTTCTGAAAAGGCCCCACAGGTGACACACATGCTCCCGGGAGCACTCCATTCTAGTTTGTCCATTAAACCCTTTCCTACAAACAACAGTTCAGCAGCAGACAACTTTGAAAACATATAGGCATAATAATGGAATATCTCTACTAAGGAAAGTTAACTTTATATTGAAAAGAGTTAAAGACTTTGTGGCAAAAGGAGAAATTGCTCATCATGAGCAATTTCTACATTTGTCACAGTGTTTTCATAAGTCGTCAGCTGAAGAGGTGTCAAAGTATGTCTGTATGTGGGAAAGGGTAAAAGAGGTCACAGATACAAAGAAGTAAAAAAGTATTTGTTATGAAAACTCATTGGTTATTCATAACATTTGAATTTTGAAAAATAAGAACAAACCATTTAGCTATAAATAGTTTGTTTACCATTCAATTGAACTATCCCTGATGATTGTCTTTTAGAGAGTCTGAAGACGAAATATTCCGAAGCAAGTTGTGTGGAGATTCGTGAAGAACTGGGTGAAATAGACAAATGTGTGTCAAAGGATGTGGACCTGAAAGTTTGGAGCTATCTTGAAACTCGAGTTACATTATTGTTAAAGGCTTATGAAACATCGATAGAGGTAAAATATTTGTGTATTTCCACATACAACAAATCTGCAGCCAACAACTGGTTGAAAAGGTTGAGACAAACCTAATGAGCACATTTTCTTTGGCCACATATGTTTTCAAATAACTGGTAAAGTCAATTTCAGCTTTTGTGTTTTGCTTTAGAATGTTAAATTTGATTTTTAGCTCGACTATTCGAAGAATATGAGAGCTATTACAGTCACTTGTGCGTCGGCGTTGCAACTTTGGTTAAAGTGTTGCATGCAAGGCTTTTTCTCACAAACCATAGATGTTATTGCTTTGAAACTTCACACACTTATTTCACATCATCAAATGATCTTGCAGGACAAGTCCCATAACTCTATATCAGATTTTGACACAATTATGCCCCTTTTTGGACTTAGACATTTTGGTTAAAGTTTTGCATTGCAAGGCTTTAACTCAAAAACCACACATGCAATTGCTTTGAAACTTTACACACTTATTGGACATCATCAAATGACCTTGCAGGACAAGTCCCATAACTCTATCAGATTTTGACACAATTATGCCTCTTTTTGGACTTAGAAATTTTGGTTAAAGTTTTGCGTGCAACTACATTAAGAATCCATATCTCTGTATTTACTTGATGCATTGCATTGAAACTTTATACAACCCTCCCCAAACCATCCCACCCATGTAGATTATCAATATAGATAACTCTATCCTGCATTTACTGCAAGTTAAGCACTTTTTTATGCCCCCGGAATCACCGATTCGGTGGGCATCTAGTTTTTGGCCTGTCTGTCTGTCTGTCGAAAAAAACTTTAATCTTGACCACTACTTTTGAACCATAACAGGTACGGCTACCATATTTCACATGTGTATTCCTTGTGACATGACCTTTCTGTCAGTACCATTTTTGACCTTGCGACCTTGACCTTTGACCTAGATGTTGCCATTGGGGGGCATCAGTGTTTCACAAACACATCTTGTTGACTTAGAAATTCTGGTTAAAGTTTTGCATGCAACGACATTAAGAGTCCATATCCTAGTAATTACTTGATGCATTGCATTGTAACTTTATACAGCCCTTCCCAACCATTGCACCTATATAAACAATCAAGTTTGGTAACTCTTTCCATTATATAATGCAAATTGTGGCCCTTTTTTTACTTAGAAATTCTGGTTAAAGTTTTGCATGCAAGGTACTTTCATGGATATATGTCAGTAACCACTAATGATATTGACTTGAAACTTCATCCATTTCTTCAGGGGTGTCCGACAATCAAGTTAGTAATTCTTGTATGAATTTAGTACAAATTATGGCCCTTGTTTGACTTTCAAGGGATTGATTTAAAGCTTCAATATAGTCTTTAAAGGTATCAAACAATCAGGTTAGGTAACTCCTGACTGAATTTATTATAAATTATGGCCGTTTGTGAAGTTAGAAATTTGGGTTAAAGTTTTGCATGAAAGTCCTTTTCCCACAAACAGCAGATGCTAGTCAAACAAGACTTATCCAACTTGATTTATAGTTCTATACTATCAAGCCACTATCTTAGTAACAACTGTTGTCTATAGCATCAAATGGCCAAATAGTCAAGCATGCTGTCTTGCAGACAGCTCTTGTTAAAGAGTTTTATTACTTAACCCTTTCCTTCATGTAGACACAGCTCTATTCAATAATTATATTTTTGTTTATAGCGATTTTGCATATTCTTGTTTGAGAGTTTTCAAAGTCGTCTGCAGTAACAGATTTGAAGTATGTGGGAAAGGGTTAGATAACTTTATTACTTAACAACAGTGACCTGTCACTGGCTTGTGTCAAAGATCAATATTATAATGATACACATGTATTTTTGTCAAACTCGAACTGTCATTTATGCCAATATGTGCATTTTCCTTTACCCTTTCCCACATAAAACAATTTTGCAGCTGATGACCTTGAAAATATCAAAGCAAAAGTAAGGGAAAATTTCTTCAAATAAAAGTTTAATTATTGAATAGAGTTTAAAACATGTGCAAAATTGAGAAATTGCTCATCATGGGCAATTTCTCCTGCTTTCACAATGTTTTCAAAAGTAGTCTGCAGCAGCTGCATCTAAATGCAAATGGTAAAGGGTTATACAAATGACATATTAGAAGACAATATGCATACTGTAGAACAGTTTTTATATGTGTTAGATTGTCTTTCGCTGATTTTCATGAATTAATTTCCTCACAAATAAATGTTTTTACTTTTGAGACATCTGAAAATATGCCTGTTTAGCTGATAGTCGAGTCCCAGTAGCTCAATCGGTAACGACACAGGCTGTCAATTCAGGGGTTGTGAGTTCGAATCCCGGTTCGGCCAACTTTCTTTCCGACGTTTGACAAACGTCATTGCGTCATTCGTCTTCCACCAATGTGGAAAAGCAGCCAGTTGCTTGGGAAGTTTGTTGTGCGGAGTACTGGTGTGCGAAAACCAGGAAACACATGGGTAGGTGAACTGGCCGCCGTGATATGACTGAGAAATTGTTAAAAACGACGTTAAACCCCAATCAATCAATTGTTTAGCTGATCTAATGATTAAAAGTTCAAATAAATTAAATGCAATATTTTTATTTATATACATTATCCACTAATGGGATAATGACGTTCACAAATCTGAAATGCGCAATAGCATATTATTGCATAAAATCTATGTTTTACGCCCGCTTAAGGGATACAGAAACATTGCAAAAACCGGGCGTAAACGGCGAGAAAACGTGTATAAACAAAGCGATTCTCGCGCGTACGTGCCGTTTCAGACCGGTTAGATGTTTTACATATGCATTACCCGAGCACCGTTAGTAAACAAAACATGGACGCTGCATCTCCCCTAGACTAGAAGCAATTGTTGGGTTTAACTCGATAATCGGTAACATGCACTAGATTCACAGTTAAAGAGCATAAAATAATCCAAAACCATTTATTTAATTCGACCCGTGTCGAGTCAGCGATGGCAACCTTGATGTAGGCCCGGTTCGTGGATATGTAAAACATTACTTGTTTACTTTATGACGTCACATGTGTTTATGACGTCACATGCGTTATCGGGTCATGTTCATCGGCGGTTATCGTACTACTGAACGTTACAGCGGACTGTATGTTGGATATTTGCTCTTATTTTATGCAATAATAGCGAAAATACACATTTTCCCTATATTATTGCATAAAATCTATGTTTTACGCCCGCTTAAGGGATACAGAAACATTGCAAAAGCCGGGCGTAAACGGCGAGAAAACGTGTATAAACAAAGCGATTCTCGCGCGTACGTGCCGTTTCAGACCGGTTAGATGTTTTACATATGCATTATCCGGGCACCGTTAGTAAACAAAACATGGACGCTGCATCTCCCCTAGAATAGGAGCAATTTGTTGGGTTAACAATAACATCAGCTTCTTTAACTCGATAATCGGTAACATGCACTAGATTCACAGTTAAAGAGCATAAAATAATCCAAAACCATTTATTTAATTCGACCCGTGTCGACTCAGCGATGGCAACCTTGATGTAGGCCCGGTTCGTGGATATGTAAAACATTACTTGTTTACTTTATGACGTCACATGTGTTTATGACGTCACATGCGTTATCGGGTCATGTTCATCGGCGGTTATCGTACAACTGAACGTTACAGCGGACTGTATGTTGGATGTTTGCTCTTATTTTATGCAATAATAGCGAAAATACACATTTTCTCGGGCGTGAACATCTGCGGACGCCCTTAAATGTGTTTATGCCCTCGTGCTTCGCACTCGGGCATAAACACATTTTGCGGGCGTCCGCAGATGTTCACGCCCTCGAAAATGTGTATTATCCCTATACTGTACCATGTTTAACAAATTTCCCTTTGTTAAAATTATACATTTAAGATCTTACCTAATTTGTAATGGGAAGACTGCATTTTACCTCGAGTGTCCAAATAAGTTACACATTATAGTGGAACTTTTCACACATAGTTATAGGCAAAGTTTTTCCTGTTAAATAGACTGTTTGAACAATTTAGTCAGTAAATGCCTTTACCTGATGAAGTTCTTTTGTAAATATTGTCTTTATTTCACACCTAATGCTGGCAAGTGATAAAGGGTACGTATTACAAAGTATTTCTCCATTGTGTGTGCATACAAGCAGTGTCTGGTTTTTGACAAAGCCGTTGTCGCTGATTTTGGACAAAATCACAACATTTTGACGTCGCAAATTCAGAGTACATGTATGTCAGAATGATTTATACTCAATTGTACAATTGTCAGCATCAGGTTAATGTTGTTTGGTAATACTCAAGTGAATGGTTAAATGTATTTCAGGAAGATGAGTCTTTATTACAAAAAGGAAAGTTATCAGACATTGTAAGTCTATGTGTTCAACTACGCCGCTGTGAGAAAAAAATACTACAGACCACAGTTTCGTATGCCGCGGAACGAAAACAGAAACTACAGGCAGAATCTTAAAATTCAGAGTTGGAACTCTTATTTTTGATTGACCCTTTTCCACATTTAGATGGTTTCAGACACACCTGCAGCAGACCACATTTGAAAACATTGTGGCAAGAGAAGAAATTCCTCATCATAAGCAATTTCTTCTTTAACAATACTGTTTTCAATTCTGTTCAATAACTAAATTTTTAGATCACCTAGAGCCAAAGGCTCAATGTGAGCTATTCTGATCACTTTATGTCCGTCGTCCGTCCGTCGTTAACTTTTAGCTTTAAACATCATCTCCTCCTGAACCGCAAGAACAATTTCCACCAAACATCACAGGAATGTTCCTTTGGTGGTCCTCTTTCAAAATTGTTCAAAGATTTAAATTCCATTGAGAACTTTGGTTGCTGCGGCATCAGAAAGGGGACAAAATGTCCAAACTTTAAAAATCTTCTCCTCTGAATCTGCCTGTCAAATTCAAATATAATTTGGTAGAAATGTTCCTTGGGTGACCCTCTATAAAAATTGTTCAAGCCATACTGATTGGTCGAAAAACATGGCAGTCAGGCGGCATCAAAAAAGGGGCAAAATGACAAAATTTGAAAATTCCATTTTTATGAAAGTGCTTGTCTGATTTTAAGAAAATATAATACGAATCTTACTGTAATGATCCTCTTTTTAATTTGTTTAAGCCGTTTTGATTGGTTACACAATCAAAGCAACCAGGCGTCATCACAAAAGGGGTAAATTGAACTTTTAGCTACAAATGACAACCAACTCCTACCATTCCAATAGACCAATTTCCACAAAACATCACAGGAATGTTCCTTTGGTGGTCCTCTTTCAAAATTGTTCAAAGATTAAAATTCCAATGAGAACTTTGGTTGCTGCGGCATCAGAAAGTGAGAAAAATACCCAAATTTTAAAATCCTTTTCCTCCATAATCTACTTGTGCGGTTGCAAGATAATTTGGTAGAAATGTTCCTTAAGTGACCCTCTAAATAAACTGTTGAAGCCATATTGATTTCGTTGAAAAACAGGGCAGCAAGGCGGCATCAGGAAAGGTGCAAAATGACAAAAACTTTATAATTCCATTTTATTAAAGTTCTTGTTAGATTTCAAGATATAAATGGCCTTTACTGATAAGCTGTTTCTTGAGAAGTGTCCACTCCTTGCAGTTTCATTTGCACTCCCTGATAAAAAAAATCCCAGATATTTGCAGTTAAATATTTGCTACTAATTTACTATCAATTAGGTGATCGATTTAGGGCCATCTTGGCCCTCTTGTTACTTATGGAGGTTTTCCATATTTTTACTGACATATTTACAAAGTCGTCTGCTGCAATTTTGTTGTATGTGGGAAAGGGTTGAATATTTATATTATAACTGTTTGCTTTCAATCTTATAATCAAACTTGCTTGCTAGTCTTGCTTCTACCATTTATGACAGTTTTGAGTATTTCCCAATTTATTTATGTGTATTTCTTTTTATGTGTATTTCCTTTTTCTTTCTTTTTGTCTGAAAAGAAGTTTCTTTGATACTTCTGTCTTTCATTATAAACCTTTCTCCAGTTTGTGGTTGCAGGGGTTGACTTCTTTTGATACAATGTGAGAAAAGAAGAAATTGCTTGTTACAGGCAAAAAGTACAGAATACTAAACAAAATGATATATCGATGTTGATCTTGGTTTGATCTGCACAATGCACACTTTGTGTATGAAGTTTCATTCAGGGTAATAAGAGGCAGATCACTATGTTAATGTTTTAACCCTTTCCCACCTATAGACGCATTTTGACGCATCTGCAGCAGACAACTTTTGAAATCATTGTGACAAAAGGAAAAATTGCTCATAATGAGCAATTTCCCCTTTTGCCACAACTCTTTTTAAAAATTTACTTTCTTTTTTCTAGATGGTTTCAAAGTCGTCTGCTGCAAATTTGCTTTATGTGGGAAAGGGTTAATCATTTATCTTTCACCAATATTAAGTGCAAGCTTTCTGTTCAATTAATTTCACTTTCTGATCTTATAATGCACAGCCTAGGATTCAAACTTTTAACCTTTTAAACCAAGAGACTGAAGGTCTCATTTTGAGCTGTTGTATTTCTTTTTTCCACAATGACTAAGCACACATTGTGAAATGAATAGACACAATTTATCCTTTCCCACTTTAAATTTCTGCAGCAGAAGACTTTGAAAACATTTAGTTGAAATATTGAAACTCTATAAATGAAAGATCAATTATTGAATTGTGGTAAAAGGAGAAATTGCCCCTTTCCCAGATTCAAGAAATATGCACTGCAGCAGATATTTTTGAGAAGAAATGTTTAATTTAATGAGAGAACAATTATTGAATGAAGTTGAAAACATTGTGACAAAAGGAGAAATTGCTCATTATGAGCAATTTCTCATTTAGCCACAATGTTTTAAAAAATTGTCTGCTGCAGAGGTGTCGAAAGCGTCTGTATGTGGGAAATGGTTTAAATTAAACCTTGAATAGGAAGAAACGTGCAAGTCAACTTTAAGTCAGTATTAATAGTTAGTGATGTTATAGTGAGTTACTTTTATCCCTTTCCCACTTGTAGACGAATTTTGACGCATCTGCAGCAGACAACTTTTGAAAACATTGTGACAAAAAAAGAAATTGCTCAAAACAAGCAATTTCTCCTTTTGACACATTGTTTTCAACTCTATTCTATAAGTATGTCTTCATATAGGGAGATTTTCCATATTATTGTTGAGATGTTTACAAAGCCGTCTGCTGCAGATATGTTTACTGTGGTAAAGGCTTATATCAACCATTTGTTGGGTACAGAAGCATTTTGAAATGTTATACCTTTTAATGTTGATAGGAAGAAATCCTGTTAGTATTAATGTTTAGTGATGTAATATTGAGTTACTTTGTATTACCCCTTTCCCTCATACGACAATTCTGCAGCAGACGAGTTTGAACGTATTTTGTCAAAACATAGAAAATCTCTATAAATGAATGGATAACCTATGACAAAAAGTGGAAAACATTGTGGCAAAAGGAGAAATTGCACGTTCTGTGCAATTTCTTCTTTTGTCACTATGTTTTCAAAAAGCTGTCTGCTGCAGAGGCGTCAGAAAGCGTCTATATGAGGGAAAGGGTTAACCCTCTACCTGATACAGGAGACTTTGAAATGTAATACCTTTGCATGTTGATAAGAAGAAAAGTTGTAATCCAACTTAAAAGTCAGTATTAATGTTTAGTGATGTACTATTGAGTAACTTGATATTAACCTTTTACCTGATAAAGCAGAATTTGAAATGTTATACATGTTGATAGGATGAAAACTTTAAAGACAACTATTATTCAGTATTAATATTTACTGCTGTTATATTGAGTTACTTTTTATTAACCCTCTATCTGATACAGGAGAATTTTTTTTATGTTACACCTTTGCATGTTGATATTAAAGAAGAAAACATGAAATTCAACTTTAAGTTAGTATTTATGTTTAGTGATTTTACATTGAGTTACTTAGTTTAACCTTTTTACCTGATATGGGAGAATAAGTTCTCAAAACAGACAACTTTTTTGTTGTTAAAATTAAAATAGTTCACATTTTATATTTATTCCCTGTATGTTTTCAATGCAGACTATGTTAAAAACAGCATATCAGGAAAATGGCTATTATAATTTTTAACTTTAATGTTTTGCTTGATGCAGACATTTTCTGGAAAAAAAATGTGGATCTTTTCCAAAATAGTTAGCTGCAGAGGCAGTGCTACAAGACAACCAACCTTGGCATACTTATTTCAATGATATAATAAGAAAAAAAGTATATTTGTCTGTTTATCAGTGCTACCAGATCAAAATTGACAATTTTTGCCAGGCCCCCCTTGAACATTCTGTGACTAATTGACAAACAGTGTAGAGGCAGATAAGGCTGAGCATCTGTATGCACAGACTGGTCTGGACCTACCCTGTTGCTAAACTGATCAGGTTGTACTTTCTCTATTGTCGTCTGTACCAGTTAATAGGTTAATACAAAGGTTAATTGTACCTGGTGTAACTCCAATAGTTTGTGCAATATGTTAAAAACAGGAGTTATATACGTGTACTACAATAATACATGCTCTAGTGTGGAATGTTTATGCCCTGCCATAGACTGAGGGATATAGATCCTTGCTTCTGTCTGTCCATTCATCTGTTAAAAGCCTTATTTAATACATGGTTATAGAGATAGATTTTATTATAACTTTGGAGAAATGTTATCATTACCGGACATGTTTCCAGTAAGTTTTGTGAGGAACTTTCAGTTGGTGATATCAATTTGAATTTGATTGCTCTTCTTCTCGTTTGTCTGTTTGCATTTTGATTTGACAATTTGTTTGATATATTTATTAAGCTGGCATCTTTGAAAAGTATTTATACAGCTGGCATCTTTGAAAAATTTCACGTTAAAACTTGAAAAATATAAAAGCAGGGACGTAGATAAGAGGTATAAGGGACGTAGATAAGAGGTATAAGCAACTCCACCTTTACCCTGTTATCTGGTTAAAATATCACATGGAGAAATAAAATGCAAATTTTCACATTTTGTAGCAAATAAAACTTTGAAGTCACATTTGGCACATCAACAAAACATATATATTCTGAAAGCTTAAAATTATAACTAAAGTTAAAAATACATTGAACAACTGGAATTTCTTTGTATTTTGAATAATGACTGGTTTATAAGACGCAGGTATTCTGATTTATGAATTTTATTAATTTTGTTCCAAAAATTGTTAGACTTACATTATTCATAAGGATACAATATTATCAAAAGTGTAGTGTATTCAAATGTTTTTATCTATTGCACCAGAACAATGTTTAAACTTACAGAAAATATCTTTATTATTTTCATATCTTCAATAGTTTTTGAGTATTAATTGCTACAAATATTAGGACGGGTGATATTTTAGTATACAATTTAGTTACGGATCCCATGTCCTTGATGAAAGTTTAATTATTAAATAGAGTTGAAAAAACTTGTGGCAAAAGAAGAAATTGCTCATTATGATCAATTTCTTCTTTCGCCACTATGAAAAGTCACCTGCTGCAGATGTGTCTGCCAGAGGGAAAGGGTAAACAGACTAAATTTGTGTTGAATATATTGATTGAATAAAGTCATTAAAGGCCAAACAACCCTGTACAGTGTACATGTATTATATATATTTTCTTGTCAGAGCTGCCTCAATCAAAATAAAGTATTCAGTTCGTCCTCTCTAGAGCAACATCTGGCGGAGGTAAATAAATACAATAATTCTAGAGAGGTGTTGCTCTTGACAGGTTCAACCCTTTCCAACCTGCTGACGCATTTTGACGCAATAGCAGCAGACGACTTTTGAAAACATTGTGGCCAAAGGTGAAATTGCTCATGATGAGCAATTTCACCTTTGGCCACAATATTTTCAACTATATTCAACAATGTAGCTATCTTTTATGGAGACTTTTCAGGTTTTTGTCACTATGTTTTCAAAGTTGTCGGCTGCAGATTTGCTGTATGTGAGAAAGGGTTAAACCCTCTCCTGTTAGCCATTTTCCACGAACACCGAATGTGCAGTAGACGTCTTTGAAAACATATTTCTACTGCAGATGCGTCAAAACAGTGGGAAAGAATTATAAACATATTTTGACAAATCTTGTTGGCAAATTGTTTACAGTGAGTGATAGGCAGGAATGATTTGGTCATTCACTGGTTACAAAATCTGACAGTTTGTATTTCAACAGCTTGATTCAAACTGTAATATGTAAAGTTTTTGTTTTTTATGTTCTATTTTCCAGCTCGTTTCCTTGTGCTTTTTGCTTTTCTCTTTTATGGCGCTAATAAAGGAATAAAGAAACATTGTTAACTAGTTGTACTTATGTTTTGAACCTGCTGATGGAGAACTCTGCTGTTTATTTTTTCATAATTCATTCTTCTGTTTTGAAAATATCTTAGAAGAAGAAAATGAAATATTTTAGAAACTGAGGTATGAAATGAAATAAGAAACCAATGTGGGAGAGAAATAACATCCTTTCGGCTATTTCTTTCTTTTTCCACAATTGTATCTTGCTACAGAGGCATTAACAATTGTCTTTGTTAGTTAAAGGGTATATCTATCATATGATTCTGGTCTTTTTGAATACTTCTAAACAGAATACATCTCAATGTGCAAAAAGAAGGGATAATAGTAGAAAAGGAGTATTATTTTATTTTCCCCTCAAATTACTAATCTGCTGCCGAGCCACAAATGCTCTATCAGGGGCGAAGCTTTGCAATAGTCAATGTGTAGGCCGTCTCATGAGAAAATCAACATTGTGGATTCTGCGTAAAGTATCGACCCGGATCAGCCTTAGCATGCCACACAGGCCCACCCGGATAGACACATTTTGCCTCCTGCGGATTTTCTGTTTCAGGAATAACTACTCTATACATCTATCCCCCTAAGACGGAATGTGTCGGCCGATTCAGTCTGCGCGGACAGCGCAGGCTGATCTGGTCGATACATTACGCAGATGTCTATCGCCGCAGCTGCATTTTGGGGCATTTTGAGAAAAATGTGTAGGCACGTGCCTACAGTGTCTAAAGGGAGCTTTGCCCCTGTCAACACAGGCTGTTGATCCAGGAATTTTTAGTTCACACTTCAGCTCTTAAAACATTCTTCGCGACATTCTACAAAAGTCAAAGTGACGAGCGTCGTTAATCCTCGGACAAATCTGCAGCAGACTATTTAACCCTTTCCCTCATACGACAATTCTGCAGCAGACGACTTTAGACGTATTTTGTCAAAACATAAAAAATCTCCATAATAAAATGGATAACCTATGACAAAAAGTGGAAAACATTGTGGCAAAAGGTGAAATTGCACGTTTTGTGCAATTTCTACTTTTGTCACTATGTTTACAAGAAGCCGTCCGCAGCAGAGGCGTCAGAAAGCGTCTATATGCAGGAAAGGGTTAAACATCTAAGCAAAAACAAGATGTCCATGATGGTTCTAAATTGCTCACCTGATTTAGTAGAAATTAAATATTTTTAATGTTCTTACTCAATGCAAACAAGGAAAAGAAGCTACGCCCCAGGTGGCCATGGTTACCAATGGATCATCATACGTGTGAAATCTCGAGCCGAAGGCTCGAGCGAAGCACGCCTATAGGTTACACGTACGAACACATCATACGAGATCAAAACAACGAGAATTCAGTACAATCTTACTGTTTTTCACATATCAAATCTCGACCCCATAGCACTTTTTTTCGGCCATTTTGCTTCCGGTCTTACTGGACGGACAAATTATCGTAACCTATTCATTTCGTAATCGGTAAAACCCACAAACACGATATTCGCATGTTTTGACAAATCAAAAAATACTTAGAACTAGAGAGAAAAATTAAATTAAATTCCTTCTCGATAAAGGAATGAAAACAAGGAATCTGATATGTGATAATTTGCGTGTAATTGCACTCGTTTTCTATTTTTAAAATAATATTTTCTCAACCGGAAGTAAACACATCCAAATGTGACGTCATTGCAACGAAAAGTAACGTCATTGTAAGGCAAGTAATAAATAAATAACAAAAGGAAAACGACAGGAATGGTAGGAAAAGATAGTTTGACTCGTCACAAATGGATTTCATTCACTGGAAGGACTTTATGAAGGCTAAGTCGACTATTCTTTTGTACCTGTCATCATTATTTCATGGATTTTATATCTTTGCAATATAGAGAAGCAATAAACACTTGAAAATGATTGTAAATATTTCAACGGAAGTTATCGTTCGTTACACTGGCCTCGGATATTATTTTAACTGAAAAGGACGAACAATTCTGTTTCTGTATCGGCATAGCTTCATTTCAAGGTAAGCTATTTATTATATCAATAATTTGCTTAAAAATATAACTTCATTTCTAAATTATTTGTTAGTATCTGTTGGGAACGATCCACGATGCTTTTGTCACATCGCGTGACGTCACATGGTGTGTATCGTTTTTGACTCTTTCATTTGAAGCCGAAGCCGTCTTGTTAAATGTTGACTCCACTCAAGAAAATAGCTATTAAAACTATCATATCTTCGACTGTCTAGTTGTATTGACTTTAAGACGTTTATCTATTTATTGCAGTAAATATGTAGCAAGCAAACAAAACTAGTCAATTTCAAATTATTTGCCTTCAATTTACATTATTTTTTTACATTGTACAGTTTAACAGTTTATGTCTATGACCTAGTCTTTGTCAAATCATGAAAGTATGACCAGAATCAGTTCACCCTGATTTTGGGGTATACATAGTAAATGTCTTAATGTCTAAATGTCTATATCCTCCAACCTGAAAGAGAGGAAAACACTTTCATGCCTTCAAATGAGTCTATTGTTTTAAAGAAATGATGTTATAGTATATATGTGGACTATCAGTAAAACACATAACTTTTCTTTCATTAGGCTGAATTTCTAGTAGTTTCAGCTTTTTTTTATCCAAAATTTGTTTATTGATCAAACTCAAATGAGTCCATTGTTTTAAAGGAATGATGTCAAATGTGGGCTATCAATAAAACACATTACTTTTCTTTCATCAGGCTGAATTTCTAGTAGATTTATTATTTTTTTTATCCAAAATGTGTTTATTGATCAAACTCAAATGAGTCCATTGTTTTAAAGAAATGATGTCATATATCTATCAGTAAATTTTACACATTACTTGTCTTTGACAACAGCTAGGCTGCATTTCTAGTAGATTCATCTTTTTTTTAACCAAAATTTGTTTATTGATCAAACTCAAATGAGTCATGATTGTTTAAAAGAAATGATGTCATATGGGGAGCTATCAGTAAAACACATTACTTTTCTTTCAACAGGCTGAATTTCTAGTAGTTTCCTTTTTTTTTTAATATCCAAAATGTGTTTATTGATCAGATTGGACAAACTTGGTACTAAGAATTTAAACATTATTTTCACTAGGTTATTTTAAATACTCTGCATGTATGTATTCAAACAATATTTGAAAAAGATTCAACATCTATTGACAGCACTATTTTCATACTTGGGAGCACAACAACCAATGATGTCATAGAACTCTTCAAATTGAAGAGCAAATGCAAAATAAAAGCCTTTTACGGTCACCGATTTAGGTCCGTCTATGAAACAGGGCAACGTACACTAACTATATCAAACTCAAATAAGGTAAAAACAAACTGAGCATTGAAATCTGTAGATAAAGAGGATCAATCTCTTTTTAAATTCAACAAACACTCAAAATACTTTTTATTCAAATAAATTTGTATAAACATTTTGGTTGAAAAATAAAGAAAACTTAATCTGTTTTTCAACAGAAAAAGGCTATAAGGCAGTTCATAATTAATGTCAGTTATGTTAGTCACCAAGTGACCTCACATATTAGTGTTCTGTCCTCTGATATAACTGAAATACCACAGAAATGTATCTGTTTTCTATTAATATGTAATTTATTGTGAAATCCATTTTTCTGTGTGAAATTGTATAATCTATATTACAATAGAAATGGTAAAATTTAAATTGGTATACATTCATTGTAACAAAAAAATTCTTATACTTTACTGGTAATAAAAGTACACATATTTTCATGAACTGCTGCTCAAAATAAAAACCTATACTGTAGTTTAATGGTAAAACACCTGGTCTTTAAACAAGAGTTCTAAGATCAAATCTCAGCAGGTACATGTTTTGAAAGAGGCAACTAAACTTAACAATGTATACATGAAACAATTATGTTGTGGGGAGTTGTCTTACTTAAACACTTATTACATTTTTATCCAGGCTTCTAGTGAAAATAGTTTACTCCCTGTACCCTTTTCAAAAGCTTTTATAATTGAGCAATAACAATTTAAAAAAGGAATGGTTATCAACATTGATAACTCTGAGAATCTGTACATGTTCAAGGATTGATCCAGCTTTGATAACCGTTCTAATATCAAAGTTTTAACGAAATTTATACATCATATTTTTATAATCGAGCAATTTTAACATGATCACTAACAATGTTAAATTATTGCAAATTCTTCTGGAAAATCCATTTCTCTGTTTGTACTTTTTATAATTTCTTTATTTGCTATAAACATACTGTTTATTGTTTTATGCAATAAAATGTATATTGAATATATTGATCAGATCTTTCATTATCCATTTTTTTTTCAAACAACATATTTCAGATACATGTATATATAATCAGTAACTGTTGTTGACACTAAGTCTGCGGTACTTATTAACAAATAATCTGATGCTGTTTTCATGTTTTACAAATTAAAAACCAGAAAAGGAGATAGGTGTTCAAAGTGAAAATGTTGTTGAATAGGAACATATTGTTCATTTTGGATATGTTCATTTTGGATCAATTACACCATTCCGACAATGTATTCGGATTAGTCACAGAAATCAAGTAATTTACATCAGACAAGGCCGGCTAAACTTTACCCTTTCCAACATGCATCATTATAAATGAGACTTTTGAAAATATTTGTCAAAAATTACATTTTTCTCAGTCTGTATGCATAGTGTTCTCATCTTAAATTGTCTCAAGATTATACATTCACTCAGCCAGATCATGCAAAGTAATCCATCTGCCTTGGAAGATTGTTGTGTGGAGTAATGTTAAGCGCAAGTCATTCAATCAACCATGGTAAGAGTCAGTTTCCAATTATATGTTATAATTACTAGTTTACAAATAACTGGCATTTGTAAAAATAAATCAGAACATTCTTCAATGCCTTCTAGTGTTGTTTTCCATCAACATCCTTGGAAATCTTACAGTCTGTTACAATCCTGACTACAAATTTAACTTAAATGCATGCTAAGTTTCGTTTTTTTCAATATGTTTTTCAAATTCTGTTTTTGTAACTTTCCACAATTTGCCTATTAATTTGTTTCTTGTTGGGGGACAGACAGTGCTTAATTAATTGTTCTTGCTTTCACACGACCTAGGCTTTGCCTATTAACATATTAATTTCAACAATCTTGGTAGAGCCTCGATCAGGTCACACAAGGAATACTTGTGCCAAATCATTTCAAAATCGGGCCTATACAAAATGTTTTCACTATCTACACATGTCGGGAAAAGAAGTCTCCCTCCATGTTCTTCATTATGGAACAGAATAATGTCAAGTCTTCGTAGAGAGGTCAGCCCCGCGACCAAAAACGTTTTTGCATTATTCCGTCTTTCTGATGCTGCATCAACCAAATTTCTTCATTAGATTCTTTAAATAAATTTGGAAGAGGACCAACTAAGGAATAATCCTGTGAAATTATTTTGAAAAAAAGATTACCGGTGTATACACCGGTATTGTTTTAGGTGGAGAAGTTGTTTGTAGGAAAATGCACTGACACTGGACGGTGAGTAATCACAATAGCTCACCTACAATTCTTGCTCAGGTGAGCTAAAATAGAGAAGTGTAATTAAATGCACAGAGTTAGAATCATTGTGGTAAAATGAGAAAATTATCATTATGAGCAATTTCTCCTTTTGCATGAATGATTTAAAAAGTTGATTTCTTCAAAGGCAGAGAAAAATACAAACAATGTACTATCACACTTTTCAATAATTTCCTAAATTGCCTAATTCCGCATTTTAATTTGTAATATGTTTTTTTCTTATCTTTCATTTGAATCATCGTTTTAAAAATAGAAACTGAGAAACTAATTGACGATTCTAGCTTCAAAGGTCGAAACATACATGGAACGAATCAAGAAGATTGTGTAATGCATTAGTTACTTCCCTTTTACTCACTGACCGACTGACAGATTCTGAGGTAAGAAGATAATATCATTTAGTTTGCTTGACAAGTTTGTCATCAAATGAATTTCACAAAACTATAACCGACGCGAAGAAGATGAGCTATCCAACTCAAAGCAGTTCATGCTTGTGCGCTGACATGCACCCTGAATTTGACACGGAGCGAATCCGAGTGGAATTATGAAGTTTTTCGGATGTACATATAGCCGGATATTAGACTAAATATTCTGCAACGTTGTTAGTAGTCTAGACCTGTTATTTCGTCTTATCAAACCTATGATAAATTGGTGGATTTTATCATAATCAATAATAATAAGATAACCAACAAATTAATCACTAAACACTAGTGCAGGTTTCTAATAGATAATTTTTTACTTTCTTTATTTTCTTGCAATAAAACAGTGACATATATGTTTATAACGAGCAAGCTAATGTCTAAATTATTTGGACTACAGGTTTTTGTATTTGGAATGTGATTTTATATTTTAACTTTATGTCCGTTACGCTGCATAACATCAACATATTGAGACTTAGATCTAATCAAACACTTAAAGCTGTGTCTTCTTCCTGGAGACAAGTCCAAATCATAAGACTTCAGCTTGTTTGTTTTATCATGTTATTTATTTGTGAAGCATATGCGACATCTTTCTATGAAGGACTACCTGGTCTGTACCTACAAAGTCTGATTCATTTATTAAAGCTAAAATGTTCTTAACAGCATTTCAGCTATATGCCGGTGAAGTTCACTATGCTCTCCAGCTTTCTCACAACAGCAATGTACACAAACTTCTTCGCAGACAACTGGCTATATCCAGAAGACTTTCCACATGGACAATACATGGACATGAAGCCAATTGCCTGGAAAGAAGAATGACACTAGTCATTTATTAGCTCGCCTATTCGAAGAATAGATCAAACCTTTGTGTGCAAGGCCTTTTCTCAGACACTGTGTATGCTGTTGCATTGAAACTTCACACACTTATTCAAGGTCATTAGGTGACTTTGTATGTCAAGTCCCATAACTCTGGAATGGATTTTTACCGAATTGTGCCACTTTTTGGACTTCTCAGACACTGTTTGCTGTTGCTTATCATATATAAATAAATTTAATAGGCCCAAAAGGGCCTGTATGGACTTGGTAAACATTTGCATGCAAGTATTGAAAAGGTGTTTTATCTTGCAAAAGGTGATACTGTGTCACTTTACTTAATGCTACAACTGTTCTGAAGTAGGCCCTGATAGACGATGGCCCTGATAGGCGAGCTATATTGTCCTCTGACAACTCTTGTTTTAATAAATTATTTATCATAATGTTGGTCAATCTCAGGACCTCTGAAGCGACAACCCTCATGGTTACTGAGCTATACTCAAATAACATTCTTGAACTACCCTGTGTGCCAGAGTGCCTTTTCAAAGATACATGGATATCTGTATAGAATAAGTAGAAGTTAAAGTAACAATTGAGTATTGTCTCATGTATTTTATCTTTAATAAAACAGGTAAGGTAACTGTTTTAAAGTGTTACATGTAATTATGCCCCCTTCGAAGAAGAGGTATATTGCTTTGCACTTGTCTGTCGGTCGGTCCGTCGGTCCGTCTGTAGACCAAAGCTTGTCCGAGTGATAACTCAACAATGCCTGGACCTATGGTCCTCAAACTTGACTTGGGGGTTGGGCCTGACCACGAGATGAACCCTATTTCTTTTGAGGTCATTGGGTCAAAGGTCAAGGTCACTGTCCTTGAACACAAAACCCCTTTTTAAGCTTGTCCGACTGATAACTCAACAATGCCTGGACCTATGGTCCTCAAAGTTGACTTGGAGGTTGGGCCTGCCCAGTAGATGAACCCTATTTATTTTGAGGTCATTGGGTCAAAGGTCAAGGTCACAGTGACCTTAAACACAAAAACCCTTTTTAAGCTTGTCTGAGTGATAACTCAACATTGCCTGGACCTATAGTTCTCAATCTTGACTTGAAGGTTGGGCCTGACCAGTAGATGAACCCTATTTATTTTGAGGTCATTGGGTCAAAGGTCAGGGTCACAGTGACCTTAAACACAAAAACCCTTTTTAAGCTTGTCCGAGTGATAACTCAACATTGCCTGGACCTATAGTCCTCAAACTTGACTTGAAGGTTGGGCCTGACCAGTAGATGAACCCTATTTATTTTGAGGTCATTGGGTCAAAGGTCAAGGTCACAGTGACCTTGAACACAAAAACCTTTTTTAAGCTTGTCCGAGTGATAACTCAACACTACCTGGACCTATGGTCCTCAAAGTTGACTTGGACGTTGGGCCGGACCAGTAGATGAACCCTATTTATTTTGAGGTAATTAGGTCAAAGGTCAAGGTCACAGTGACCTTGAACACAAAAACCCTTTTTAAGCTTGTCCGAGTGATAACTCAATAATGCCTTGACCTATGGTCCTCAAAGTTGACTTGGAGGTTGGGCCTGACCAGTAGATGAACCCTATTTATTTTGAGGTCATTTGGTCAAAGGTTAAGGTCACAGTGACCTTAAACACAAAAACCCTTTTTAAGCTTGTCCGAGTGATAACTCAACATTGCCTGGACCTATGGTCCTCAAAGTTGACTTGGAGGTTGGGCCTGACCAGTAGATGAACCCTATTTATTTTGAGGTCATTGGGTCAAAGGTCAAGGTCACAGTGACCTTAAACACAAAAACCCTTTTTAAGCTTGTCCGAGTGATAACTCAACATTGCCTGGACCTATAGTTCTCAATCTTGACTTGAAGGTTGGGCCTGACCAGTAGATGAACCCTATTTATTTTGAGGTCATTGGGTCAAAGGTCAGGGTCACAGTGACCTTAAACACAAAAACCCTTTTTAAGCTTGTCCGAGTGATAACTCAACATTGCCTGGACCTATAGTCCTCAATCTTGACTTGAAACTGACTCATAGACATCCAATGTGAAATGACAAATCAACTGTCCTAATATTCCTGACAACATGGCGCTCAGGGGGGGGGCATAATGTTTGACAAACATCTCTTGTTTACTGGTTAGTTATGGGAACATACCCTGCCTTTGTTAAAAATCTTTTAAATATGCATATATTCAATATGAAATAAGGCTAAAGTTCTCCTTAAGAAATGTGTGTTATGGCTCGCTATTCATAAGGTTCATATTTGTTATAATTTTAGTGTTATTTTCTGTTTTAGTCACAAAATGTTTATTAAGTACCTGAGAAATGTCGCTGTTCATTCACCCTTAACCTGGAGAAAATGTTCAGAAGTGAAACGATGCTCACAGATGTTGGTAAGTTTATTCAACACTTCTAATTGATCTTTCAGATGTCAATAATCCTTTCCCATGTATAGAACCTTTCTGGTGTCTCTGCAGTAGTTAAAAACTATTGAAAACATTGTGGCAATGATCAATTTCACCTTTTGCCACCATGTTTTCATCTCTATTCAATAATTAATCCTTATTTATGGAGATTTTTCGCATTATTGCTTGATGTGTTGTCAAAATCGTCTGCTGCAAATTTGTTGTATGTGGAAACTTAAGGGGGGTTAATAGCTATTATCACAACCTCTTGTAAGAAGAAGAAAACAAAATGTATGTTAAAACCCTTTCCCACAAACAACTAACCTGCAGCAGACGACTTTGAAAATATTCTGGCAAAATTGTGGAAATTTCTATGAATGGAAATATAATTATTAAAAAGAGTTGAAAACATTGTGGTTAAAGGGGAAATTGCTCTTTAAGAGCAATTTCTCCATTTGTCACAATGTTCATCAAAAGTATTCTACTGCAGAGGGGTAATTCATCTATATGAGGGGAAGGGTACTTGTGCCTATAGTAAGTCTGAGGAACATTTCCCCACCCATGTCCTTTCATTCACAAAAATCTCCTGATCAATAATGATAAAAAGAGCCCAAAATCTAGAATTGCGCCTTTTGAATAAGACCTATTCTCAACCCTGATGCATTAATATGCCTTTGAAATTTCAGTAAAATGCCTAAATTAGTTTGCGAAGCTTTATTCAATTAAAAGTTATAGAAAATGAGGTATTCTTTGGTCCTTTACCATTTCCCACATACAACAAATGAGCACCAGAACACTTAAAAAACATCTAGGTATAATTATGGAAAATTTCTAAAGGAAAGTTTAATTGTAACAATTAAACTTTCCTTTAGAAATTTTCCATAATTGTACCTAGATGTTTTTAGCTCACCTGAGCTTTGCTCAAGGTGAGTTATTGTGATCACCTTTTGTCCGGCGTCCGTCGTGCGTCGTGCGTCAACTTCTTCTCCTCAATAACCAGTGGGTCAATTTGGATGAAACTTCACAGAAAGCATCCTCTCAATGACCTCACCAGAATTCCTTCAAATTTTTGGGATCCATGCAAAATTCTGGTTTCCATGGCAACGAAACCGAAAAAACTTCAAAGTTCTTCTTCTCCTGAATTGGTTGGCAGATTTTCAAATAATTTTGTAGAAATGTTCCTTGGATGACCCTCTATCAGATTCCTTCAAGCCGTGTTGATTGGTAAAAAAACATGGCCGCCAGGGGGGGCGGGGCTATTTTGCCTTATCTGGCTATAGTGAAAACTTAAAAAATCTTCTCCTCCGAAAGTGTAAGGCCGATTTTCAAATAATTTTGTAGAAATGTTCCTTGGGTGACCCTCTATCAGATTCCTTCAAGCCATGTTGATTGGTCGAAAAACATGGCCGCCAGGGGGGGGGGGGGGGGTGGGGCGGGGCTATTTTGCCTTATATGGCTATAGTGCAAACTTAAAAAATCTTCTCCTCCAAAAGTGTCAGGCTGATTTTCAAATAATTTTGTAGAAATGTTCCTTGGGTGATCCTCTATCAGATTCCTTCAAGCCATGTTGATTGGTCAAAAAACATGGCCGCCAGGGGTCGGGGCTATTTTGCCTTTTATGGCTATAATGAAAACTTAAAAAATCTCCTCCTCCATAAGTGTCAGGCCGATTTTCAAATAATTTTGTAGAAATGTTCCTTGGGTGACCCTCTATCAGATTCCTTTAAGCAATGTTGATTGGTCGAAAAAAAAGGCGGGCGGGGGCTATTTTGCCTTATATTGCCAAAGTGAAAACTTAAAAAATCTTCAACATCTTCTCCTCAGTAACCAGTGGGTCAATTGTGATGAAACTTCACAGAAAGCATCCTCTTAATGACCTCACCAGAATTCCTTAAAATTTTAGGGATCCATGCAGAATTCTGGTTTCCATGGCAACGAAACGAAAAAAACTTCAAAATTCTTCTTCTCCCAAACTGGTTGGCAGATTTTCAAATAATTTTGTAGAAATGTTCCTTGGATGACCCTCTACCAGATTCCTTTAAGCCATGTTGATTGGTCAAAAAACACGGCCGCCAGGGGGGCGGGGCTATTTTGCCTTATATGGCTATAGTGAAAACTTAAAAATCTTCTCCTCCGAAAGTGTCAGGCTGATTTTCAAATGATTTTGTAGAAATGTTCCTTGGGTGACCCTCTATCAGATTCCTTCAAGCCATGTTGATTGGTCGAAAAACATGGCCGCCAGGGGGGGGCGGGGCTATTTTGCCTTATATGGCTATAGTGCAAACTTAAAAAATCTTCTTCTCCAAAAGTGTCGGCCCGATTTTCAAATAATTTTGTAGAAATGTTCCTTGGGTGACCCTCTATCAGATTCCTTCAAGCCATGTTGATTGGTCGAAAAACATGGCCGTCAGGGGGGGGGGGGGGGTGGGGGCGGGGCTATTTTGCCTTATATGGCTATAGTGCAAACTTAAAAAATCTTCTCCTCCAAAAGTGTCAGGCTGATTTTCAAATAATTTTGTAGAAATGTTCCTTGGGTGATCCTCTATCAGATTCCTTCAAGCCATGTTGATTGGTCAAAAAACATGGCCGCCATGGGGCGGGGCTATTTTGCCTTTTATGGCTATAATGAAAACTTAAAAAATCTCCTCCTCCATAAGTGTCAGGCCGATTATCAAATAATTTTGTAGAAATGTTCCTTGGGTGACCCTCTATCAGATTCCTTCAAGCAATGTTGATTGGTCGAAAAAAAAGGCGGGCGGGGGCTATTTTGCCTTATATTGCCAAAGTGAAAACTTAAAAAATCTTCAACATCTTCTCCTCAGTAACCAGTGGGTCAATTGTGATGAAACTTCACAGAAAGCATCCTCTTAATGACCTCACCAGAATTCCTTCAAAGTGTCAGGCTGATTTTTGATTTTTGATGGCTATAGTGCAAACTTAAAAAATCTTCTTCTCCAAAAGTGTCGGCCCGATTTTCAAATAATTTTGTAGAAATGTTCCTTGGATGACCCACTTTCAGATTCCTTCAAGCCATGTTGATTGGTCAAAAAACATGGCCGTCAGTAGGCAGGGCTATTTTGCATTATATGGCTATAGTGAAAACTTAAAAAATCTTCTCCTCCAAAAGTATCTGGCCGATTTTCAAATAATTTTGTAGAAATGTTCCTAGGGTGACCCTCTATCAGATTCCTTCAAGCCAAGTTGATTGGTCGGAAACTATGGCTGCCAGGGGGCGAGGCTTATATAGCTAAAGTGAAAAAAAAAAAAAAACAGGTGAGCGATTCAAGGGCCATCATGGCCCTCTTGTTTAAGTGTTCTGGTGCTCATTTGTTGAAAAGATTTGAAAACATTGTGGCAAAAGAAGAAATTGCTCATTATATTAATGCAATTTCTCCTTTTGCCACAATATTTTCAAAAGTCTGCTGCAGAGGCATCACAAATTCTTGGGTCTCTTCAGAGTTATCCCTGTCCTTTTTTATTAGCACGAATAGCGAGGTGAGCTTTTGTGATCACTCACTGACCGGCGGAGTCTGTATGTACGTCTGTTAACAATTTCCTACAAATGACTTCTCCTATTAAACAAATGGACTGATTTCAAAATAACATCACAGGAATATTTTTAGGTGGTCATCTTTTAAATTTGTTCAAAGAATTTAATCCCAAGTAGAACTTTGGTTGCTATGGCATCTTGTCTAAAAGTACTGGCCCGATTTGAAAATTATATTGCACAAATGTTCCTTTGGGCACCTTCTACCAAGGTTGTCAAAATTAATCTGATCTGTTGAAAAACATGACTGCCAAGGCAGGGCTTGTTTTCCTCATATATGTGCATTGTAAAAACTTTAAAAATCTTCTCGTCCAAAAGTACCTGCCCGATTTAAAAATAACTTGGCACAAATGTTCCTTTGGTGACCCTCTACCAAGATTGTTGAAATTATTCCAATCTGATGAAAAACATGGCCACCAGGGAGGTTGCTTGTTTTCCTTATATGTATACATGTAAAGTAAAAAGTTTGAAAACTATTGAGGTTCTATTAAATCCATTGAGCGATATAGGGCCATCATGGCCCTCTTGTGTTTAATATATGATAATCTAGACTGATATTAAATAATTTTGACTTGTAGCCTTACTATAGTTTAACGCATTTGTATCTTCAAACGAAGCCAAACCAGTAAGACCCCAAATCGCCAGATGCAACTCATATAATTGTTTTTAGTTTCAGACGTTGACAAGAGCATTCTCTGATTCTGGTACTCAGCCTGTTGTGTGTAGGCTAAAGTCACGAGGATTAGTTCAAGTGAAGGGAGTAGATACTATACCATTTTTACAGGGGCTCGTCTCAAATGACGTAACACTTCTACAACAACAAACAAAATCATTATATTCCATGTTGTTAAATGTACAGGTTTGTTAGATTTCTCCTTCTTAGAACTGCATGAACATTGACTTACATTTCAAATTTTCTCTTGTAATGCTATTCTAAAAAAAACAAGTTAATTGATAATTTATATTTTAACACTGGAGGAAAAAAAATGATTTTAGAACATTGTTTTTATTTATCGTCTTCATCATTACAACTCATAGTTTTGAATCCTTTTGCAATTGAAGAATGCATATGAGTATTATACATTTATAGACATGTTTAAAGAAAATAGCTCTCTGTTACTGTATTCATTTTTACCAAAAAGCAAATAACAAATATGTTTAAACTTTTTTTACGAGATACGATTATAAAGATATTTTATGGAACGGTTGGAATATTAGAAATAAGAAATTATATCAATGAAATGAAGTGAATTCTTTTTTAGCTCACCTGTCACGTAGTGACAAGGTGAGCTTTTGTGATCGCCCTTCGTCCATCCACAATTTCTTGTGAACACAATAAAGTTTTCATTTATTATCCGATGTTTACAAATCTCATTCAGTAGCTAGATATCCATGAGAGCTTGGTTTCTTTCGAAAACCAGATCCGTCTATGCATGATGGGATTATGGCCCTTTAAAATTGGCAAAATTGCTATAATTGACCTAAATAAAGTCATCATTTATTATCTGATGTTTACCAAACTTATACAGTAGCTAGATATACACAAGAGCTCAGTTCCTTTTGAAAAAAACAGCCAGATCCTTCTATGCATGATGGAATTATGGCCCTTTAAAATTGGCAAACTTGTTATAATTGACTTTGTGAACACGATGAAAACTTCATTTATTTGTCACAATGTCCTTTACATTGGCAATATTGACACATTGTTGGATGATGCAGATATTGAAAACAGAAATTCTACCTTTACATTTGCTCCTGGAGAAGGTCAACGACCTCTCAGTATTTTTCAAGATAAAGATTCAGAATGTTCCTTACGTGACCCTCTATCAGATTCCTTCAAGCCATGTTGATTGGTCGAAAAACATGGCCGCCAGGGGGCGAGGCTATTTTACCTTACATGGCTTGAGTGAAAACTTAAAAAATCTTTTCCTCCGAAAGTGTTTGGCCGATTTTCAAATAATTTTGTAGAAATATTCCTAGGGTGACCCTCTTTTAGATTCCTTCAAGCCATGTTGATTGGTCGAAAAACTATGGCCGCCAGGGGGCGGGGCATATATGGCTAAAGTGAAAAAAAAATCAAATCAGGTAAGCGATCCAAGGCCATCATGGCCCTCTTGTTTAAGTCTTCAACTGCAGATGTGTCAAAAAACACCTGCAAGTAGGAAAGGGTTAATATATTGTCTTTACCATCTTTCAGGGTCGTGTACAGTATGATTTGATGTTGTATAATATAACTCGCCCTGATGATGAACCAACGTTACTTATAGAATGTGACCATTCCCTGGTGGAGGAATTCATAAAAGATATTAGAAAATATAAAATCAGGAAGAAGGTAGGTTATTGTTTCATATAGTAGCTTGTGTTATCAGAACAAACATTGTGGGTGGTGTTCCACTATTTCTTTTTTTTAAAATTTGTTCCCTTACCACATTCTTTTCTACTCTTTCCTAAACTTCTAAACTTTTACAACATTCTTTTCTACTGTGTGCTAAACCAAACATCATTCTTTTCTACTCTGTCCTAAGCTTTTACCACATTCTTTTTTACTTTAATTGTCCTAAGCTTTAACCACATTCTTTTCTACTATGTCCTAAACTTTTACTTACCACATGTCCTAAATTTTAACCACATTCTTTTCTACTCTGTCCAAAGCTTTTACCACATTCTTTTCTACTCTGTCTTAAACTTTCACCACATTCTTTTCTACTCTGTCCTAAAGTTTAACCACATTCTTTTCTACTCTGTCCTATTTGTTTTCCACATTCTTTTCTACTGTGTGCTAAACTTCAACTCATTCTTCTCTACTCTGTCCAAAGCTTTTACAACATTCTTTTCTACTCTGTCCTAAACTTTTTCCACATTCTTTTTTTACTCTGTCCCAAGTTTTAACACATTCTCTTCTACTCTGTCCTAAACATTTACAACATTCTTTTCTACTATTTGCTAATCCTAACCTCATTCTTTTCTACCTTATCCTAATCTTTCCCACAATCCTTTTTACTCTGACCTACTCTATACATATAAGGAAAACATGCAACCCCCCTGGTGTCCATGTTTTTTTAATGGATCAGAATGAATTGAACAACCTTGACAGAAGGTCACACAAGGAACATTTTTGCCAAATTATTTTCAAATAGGGCCAGTGATTTAGTAAATTGGCTGCCATTTTTTTCATCAGATCAGAATAATTATACCCCCGCAAACGTAGTTTGAAGGGGGTATACTGGAATCAGCCTGTCATGCGGTCGGTCGGTCATCCGGTCGGTCATCCGGTCGGTCTGTCCGCAAAATCTGTTCCGTTGTACTCCTCCTTCAGTTTCTACCTGATTGACTTGATACTTGGCATAAATGTTAATCAGGAGTAGTAGATGTGCAATACGCACATTTCATGTCCCTGTAACATTGACCTTGACCTCTGACCTTGAAATAGGATTTTTTTGTTTGTTAAAATCTAATCTGTTGTACTCCTCCTTCAGTTTCAACCTGATTTACTTGATACTTGGCATAAATGTTAATCAGGAGTAGTAGATGTGCAAGACGCAAATTTCATGTACCTGTGACCTTGACCTCTGACCTTGAAATAGGAATTTGTTTTGTTAAAATCTAATCTGTTGTACTCCTCCTTCAGTTTCTACCTGATTGACTTGATACTTGGCATAAATGTTAATCAGGAGTAGTAGATGTGCAATACGCAAATTTCATGTCCCTGTGACCTTGACCTTGACCTCTGACCTTGAAATAGGATTTTTTTTGTTAAAATCTAATCTGTTGTACTCCTCCTTCAGTTTCAACCTGATTTACTTGATACTTGGCATAAATGTTAATCAGGAGTAGTAGATGTGCAAGACGCAAATTTCATGTCCCTGTGACCTTGACCTCTGACCTTGAAATAGGATTTTTTTTTTGTTAAAATCTAATCTGATGCGTCATGTTATTCCAACATACTACAGTGACCACTTGATTGTGTCTGGTGCTGTTCCCTTCAAGAAGCTGTGTTAGTATCAAGAGGTAGAACATGATATTATATTACATTATAGCTACTGTAAACTACCTAAATTACGTAAGGATTTCCCTTATATTCGCAAGCTGATCTCCTTGCGAAAATATATTGATCAGAAGTGAAATTTAAACTTCTGCTATTTATTCTCAAAATTAAAATATCAAAATATCAAAATCATGATAAATATCGAAAATAGGTCCTCGCGAATATTCAGTAGTTTACAGTAAAAACCTTGTTACTCTTTGAATAAAGAATGTGGTTCATTTTCTTCTTGTTTGTTTGTTTTCTGAAACTAGAAAACTAAATCAAAACTTATTTCATGAGGAAATAGTACTTTATGCGGATTGTATTTTATGCATTAGAAAATGTTCCTGACAAAATTTCTTTAAAATTAGATTTGTATATTGCTTTTTGATATCATCTTAGTATTTCTTTTTGATACTGATATTCAAATTGTCTGAGTCAAAGATAATACTGTGAGATATAATATGTGTCAGGGGTTGGGGCGGGGGTATTAATCACCTTTAGTGATAGTTCTAGTTTCAACAATCTTGGTAAAGGGTCTCCCAAGGAACATTTGTGCCAAATTATCTTTAAATCGGGCCGGTACTTTTGGACAAGAAGATTTTTAAAGATTTTACAATGCACATATTAGGAAAACAAGCCCCACCCCCTAGCAGCCATGTTTTTCAACGGATCAGAATAATTTGAACAATCTTGTTAGATGGTCCCCCAAGGAACATTTGTGCAAATTAAGGTTTTGGCAATTTTCCCCTTTTCTGAAGCCGCAGCAACCAAAGTTCTACTTGGAATTAAATTCTTTGAACAAATTTATAAAAGAGGACCACCTAAGGAACATTCCTGTGAAGTTATTTTGAAATCAGTCCATTAATTTAGTAGGAGAAGTCTTTTGTAGGACATTGTTAACAGACAGACAGATGACAACAATGCCTGACGCCAGACGGTGAGTGATCACAAAAGCTCACCTCGCACTTCGTGCTTAGGTGAGCTAAAAATTAGTTGACAAAAGAATACTGCTAAAAAAGGGCAATGATTTCTATGCTTTGTTCTAACTCCACATCCACTTTTCCTTATTTCACATTTTTTGTGTTACCTTCCTTGGCAGGGTGATGTATATGGATCTCTTCCTTCAAACACTCTTGTCATTTTTAATCCTTTCCCACTTGCAGACGCATTCCAAAGCTTTTGCAGCATGATGAGCAATTTCCCGTTTTGCAACAATTTTATTCAATTATTATACCATTATTTATTAAGATTTTTCACATTTTTCAAATATTTGTTCAAAGTCGTTTGCTGTGTGTGGGAAAGGTTTAATGTCATATCAGCATTGCGTACACTTATATTAAATATTTAGATAGGTAACTAGTAGCAAATCAATCTATCAATTTCCTACTCTTAAGCTTACACAGCTGTTAAACCCTACCGAACAATTCCACAGCAGACAACTTAATTAAATAGTGTTGAAAATATTGAGACAAAATGTGAAATTATGCTCAATTTCTCCTTTAGTCACAATATGAATTTCTCCTTTTGCCACAATATTTTCAACACGCATGCTGCAGATGCATCTAAAAACAATAATAAATGGATAAAATAAATGTATTTCAGTTAAAGTTGTTAAATTTTGTCTATGCAGGTCACCCTTGAACCAGTTACTGAGTTGGCTGTGTTTGCTTCACTAGGACAGCCCTCCACCCTACCTCTACCAGACAAAGATGTTATATTACAGACCGCAGACCCTCGAGTCCCACAGTTTGGATCTAGACTTATTGGTATGAATTTTAGTAATCCCTTCGCACACACTCACATATTATGACGTATTTTGGCCACAATGTTTTCAACACTATTGCAAAACTTTTACTTAATTTTTCCTTTGCTAGAATATTTTAGTTCATACCAAGTTATCTCCCTTAATCCAATGGTTTATCTCAAAATACCTAAGAACATTCTAGAGGCCATTGTCCATTTATCAGAATAGTTATTTCATCAAATCTCAGTGAAGCTCTAAACTAGGTCATATGGGGTCAGAAACTAGGTCACCAGGTCAAGATTTCAAACATTTTGAACACTCCAGGGGCAACATTTGTCATCAAACATTCATTTCAATCAGGCTTAGTTCATGTTTGAAACTTGGTCAAGTGAGGTAAAAACAACCAAGGTCACTCGGTCAAATTGAACACTGAAGAGGCATCCCACATAGTCCACAACTTTTGAAATAGATTTTAATTAGTAACTAGTATACTAAGGTGTTCCAAGCTTTGTTTCACAATTTCAGTTTAGCGGGAGATTTTAATTTAAGAATTAACCCTTTCCCACTTGCAGAAACATTCCGACGTTTTGCAGCAGACGACTTTTGAAAACATTGTGGCAAAAGGAGAAACTGCTCATGATGAGCAATTTCTCCTTTTGCCACAATGTTTTCAATTCCATTTAATGATTGAACTTTTGGAGATATTTCACATTTTTGCCAATATGTTTACGAAGGCATCTGCTGCAGAAATGTCAAATGTGGGAAAGGGTTAAGTTTTTTTGTTTTGTTACAGCTAGTGTGAAGATGGAAGGCACGGATGAAAGTTTGTATCATGAGAATAGAGTTAAATGGGGTATACCAGAAGGACCTGAAGATCTTCCTTTTGGAAATTGCTTACCTTTGGAGTGTAACTTAGTCTATATGAATGGAGGTATTGCTTGACAAAGATAATATAATCTTACAAAGATGGTTTCTTTAAGTACATGTTTTTAAACTCTGTTCCCACATGCAACAAATTTGTAGCAGACAACTTTGAAATCTTGCAGGATAAAATATAGAAAAAGTATAATTATTTATTATTATAAAAAAATTTTGAGGTCATTAGGCTCAAGGTCAAGGTCACCATTTCTTGTATTAGATCCCCTGTGTTACAGAGACTGGAGACTTAACCTGTACATGTGCTGTTTGCTTGGAAAAATCCAAAGGCAGAACTAACAAACCCACAAACAATCTGCAGCAGATAAATTTTGAAAAATTCCAGACAAAAACGCGGAAAAGCTCTATAAATGTAAATATAATAACTAAAAATTGTTGAAACATTGTGGCAAAAGGAGAAATTGCTTGTTTTGAGCAATTTCTCCTTTTGCCACAATATTTTAAAAGTTGTCTGCTGCAGAGGCATCAGAAAGGGACAATATACATCTTTGTACAAGGGTCAGTTTCATGTTATTTTTTTTACTTTTTAGCTCAACTATTCGAAGAATAAGGGGAGCTATTGTAGTCACTGCGGCGTCGGTGTCAGCGTCAGCGTCGCCGTTGGTTAAAGTTTTTGTGCAAGCTAGCATTTACCCTTATAACTTACATACGCCTAGGCCAATGATCTTCAAACTTGGTATGGACATACTTCATAGCAAGTTGGTGATGCCTACACAGTTTGGAGTCAGTAGGTCAAAGGTCAAGCTCACTGTAACTTTCTATATAGAAACAGTTCATGGTTAAAGTTTTTGTACAAGCTAGCATTTACCCTTAGGGCCTTATAACTAACATACGCCTAGGCCAATGATCTTCAAACTTGGTATGGACATTCTTCATAGCAAGTTGGTGATGCCTATAAACTTTGGAGTCAGAAGGTCAAAGGTCAAGGTCACTGTGACCTTCTATATGGAAACAGTTCATGGTTAAAAGTTTTCGTGCAAGCTAGCATTTACCCTTATAACTAACATACACTTAGGCCTGTGATCTTCAAGTTGGTTTTGCCTAGAGAGTTTTTGGAGTTACTAGGTCAAAGGTCAAGGTTACTGTGACCTTTCTGTAAAGAAACAGTTAATGGTTAAAGTTTTTGTGAAAGCTAGCATTTACCCTTATAACTTACATACGCCTAGGTCTATGATCTTCAAACATGGTATGGACATACATCATAGCAAGCTGGTGATGCCTAGAGAGTTTGGAGTCAATAGGTCAAAGGTCAAGTTCACTGTGACCTTCAATACAGAAACATTCCTTGCTTTAAAACTACTGATTGCTTAGGCCTATGACCCTGGAACTTAGTTTGGTTAATGGTCATGATCAGCACTCGACTCAAACAGGTCATGGGATCATAAGGTCAAAGGTCAAGGTCACTTTGCGTGCAACTACATTAAGAGTCCATATCTTAGTAACTACTTGATGCATTCCATTGAAACGTTATACAACCCTTCCCAACCATCACACCCACAAATAATCAAGTTAAATAACTATCCTGCATATAATGCAAATTATCACCCTTTAAGACATTGTGGTTAATGTTTAGCATGCAACTTCATTAGAGTCCATTATCTCAGTAATCAAATAAGCGGTGGAATAGTCGAGCATGCTGTCCTCCGACAGCTCTTGTTATAAATATTAAACTTTACCAATATTACATTTTGTTTTCAAACTCCGTCTTTCACTCTCAGTTTTTGATGTCATGAATCTTTTTTAGTAACATATATTGTCTGTTGTATTTCAGTAAGTTTCACTAAAGGCTGTTATTTGGGTCAAGAGCTCACTGCAAGAACACATCATACAGGTGTTATACGTAAACGAATCATGCCACTCTTATTTACTGAGTAAGTAAAATATATACTTCTAGTTAAATTAAGATGGGATAATTCCATTTATGCCCGTCTTGTGGACCAATTCTCATTTGACTTAATTCCAAAATTTCATTTGTAGAGAGTTTTCATATTTTTTACTTGTTGTTTTAAAAATCATCTGCTGCAGATATTTTGCACTTGGGAAAGAGTCAAATGTTTCATCAAACTGTTTTGTACTGTAATGAGGTGCCATGATTATAATTCAAATCTTAATCTGATCTGCTAAACAAAATGAATTCAGTTTAATACTGTTACAGGCTCTTAACCCTTTGCCCACATACAACAAATTTACAGCAGATGACTTTGAAAACATTAGAAACTTTTTAAACGAAAGTACAATATTTGAATTGAGTTGAAAACGTGGTGACAAAAGGAGAAATTGATTGTTTTGAGCAATTTCTTCTTTTGTTGACATGTTTTCAAAAAGTTGTCTGCTTCAGAGGCATCAGAAACTGTCTTTATGAGGGGAAAGGTTTAAGCCTTTCCAAGCCCCGGTAGCTCAGTCAGTTGCAAATTTGGCTGTCAATCCAGGGGTTGTGAGTTTGAACCCCAGCTCGGCTAATAATCTTCCCAATGTTTGACAAAAGTCACTGTGACAAGGGTCATTTGTCTACCACCAAAGGCCTAACAGCCTAACAGTCAAATGTTTGGAAAGAATGTTGTATGTAGTACTGGTGTGAGAATGCCAGGAAACACATGATTAGGTGTAAACCCTAATCAATCAATTTTTTCTCTCCCACTTACAATAAATCTGCAGCAGACCTCTCTGAAAATATCTTAGCAAAGCAAAGGAATATCTCAAGGAAAGAAAAAGTGATCATTGAATAGAGTTGAAAACATTCAGGAAAAAGGAGAAATTGCTCATTATGATGTTTTAAACAGTTGTCTGCTGCAGATGCATCAGAATGTGTCTTGGAAAGGGATTATTAAACTTCACCATTTTCCTCATAAGACATGTTTATACCCAATTGTAGCAACCATCATTTGAAAACATTTTGAAAGAAAAAACAAATACTCAAAAAGTGCCATACTCCATTGACCAAAATTACATGTACAAATACATAACTCCAGATAAATGTTGAACTCATGATATGTTCAAAGCTTACATGTATGATACTTATCACTTTCCATCAAATCTGCAGCAGACAACATTGCGAAGGGAGACTTGTAAGCAAGAATATGGAGAAATTGCTCATTTTGTGCTTTCTAATGCGTTTAAATGCATCTGAATATGGGAAAGGGTTTGCTACTGTTGCACTCTAATAACCATTTTTATTTCCAGACCTTCACCAGGGGAGATAGATCCAGGCGAAAACATTGTGAATGAAAAGAATAAAAACGTTGGAAAGTTTCGAATTTGTGCAGGTCAATATGGACTTGGTCTACTCAGAATTGCTGATGTTAAGGGCGAATTAAGTGTTAAAACAAGGACTGGTTTAAGTGCTAAAATGACTGCTTTACAGCCAAACTGGTGGCCTACAGAATAATGTCCTCCGTGTTATAGTGGATATTTATCTTGCCGTATCAGGAAGTGATCCTTTTTCAATTGTTTATCTGTTTGTCTGTCATGGTGTGAATGAGTCATACTTCCAAATTTTTCAAAACGTTAAAATATTACTACTCTGATATATTAAAAAGAACACTTTTTGCCACATTATGGAAATGATTTAATGTTGTTGTTTTTTTCCATTGTTAAAACAGCTTTAACAAAATGTTGATATGATATGAGTCCGTCCATAGGTAAAGGCACAAGTTGGCATTCGGAACAGTGTAGGTTCAGATCAAACTGTACATCTGCTCCAACTTATCAGAATCTACACAAGTTCCTTCTAAGAAGTTTGTGTTAGAAATATTTTGATGGTTGATTTCTTGGTCAGACTGTCAAGCAAATGCTGATCTGGTGCTACACTGTTTACAAATGTTAGCTTACTTGTACCTTTCTCCATTGATCGACTCATATATTTCCTTTCACTGACACAGTTGAATTTCAATTCCACTGTAGAAGACGGGTTTTGAAATCATTGTGAGAAAAGGAGAATTGTCCATAATAAGCAATCACTCATTTTCTCTAGTTGTATTTTAGTGTCTTATCCTTTTCCCCTATACAACAATGAAACATCTAGGCAAAAATAACTACGGAAAATCTCTCAATCCGAGTATAATCCATACATGTGATATCGTCTCGGACGTCCGGTTGATTGATTGATTGCGGTTTAACACTGTTTCCAACAATTTTTAGCTATACTGGCCAAAGGCCAGAAGAGATTATGGGATGGCGTTGTGTCAGTCGTGCGTGCATCCGTAAACAATTGCTTGTGAACACAATAAAGTCTTCAGTTTTGATTGTATTTCAATCAAACTTATACAGTAGTTAGATATCCATGAGAGCTCGGTTCCTTTCAAAGACCAGCCAGATCCGCCAGTGCATGACTGTATTATGGCCCTTGAAATTGTTAAAATTGCTATAATACAGCTTGTGAACACAATAGAGCCTCCATTTACTATCTGACCTTCACCAAACTAGGATAGTAGTTAAATATTGATGAGAGGTTGGTTCCTTTCAAAAACCAGCAAGATCCGCCCATGCATGACTGGATTATGGCCCTTGAAATTGTCCGAATTGCCATAATACAGCTTGTGAACACAATAGAGCGACCAAAGAATCATGCCAGTAAAGGCCCTCATGGGCCTCTTGTTCAGTCATATCATGGAGGCCAGTTCACCTACTCATGTTTCCTGGTTTTCTCGCACCAGTACCCCACACAACATACTCTCCAAGCAACTGGCTGCTTTTCCACATTCATTGTTTGCCCATTGGTGAAAGACGAATGACCCTTGTCACAGTGACTTTTGTCAAACATCGGAAAGAATGTTGGCCGAGCTGGGGTTCGAACTCACAACCTGCGTCGCTTCCGACTGAGCTACCAGGGCTCGGCCGGGATTATCACTGAAATCATATCTCTGTTACTGAGTCACAGAGGGACAGCTATTTGTACCGGAAGTCATATCCAATTAAAAAGATAAAATACACTTGGCCTATGCAGGACGCTCAACGCAGTACACAGGACATAATGACACTATATGTTAATTGGTAAATGTACATGTGTTGGTGTGATAATTATTTTATTGGGCTGTTGTTGTACTTAACGAGTTTAGCCAAGGCAAATTGATTGTAGTCCGTCAATTTAGAGTTGCTTCCCCTAAATATTGTTTTCTTATAAGTTTATGTTGAAGGATGATTCCCTCACATTTAAGCCCATTTGATACTGTGGTTTTTAACTTATTACCATCTGAAAAGCAAAAAAAATGAGAAAAATGATAGATCCAAAACGACCTGTGTGTTGAAGCCTGCAATAAACGCTGTCTTTCTCGTGACGTGACTGGCACGTCTGTATCAAAATTGTATGCATCTCCAAATGGAAAACGTCCGGAAAATAATATTTCAAAATAACACATCATGGTAGTCAAAATAGGTACATTTTCCAGACGTTAGATACATCTAAAATAACTCCCAAGTATGGCTTAAAATGCACCAAAGACGTTCCTTATTTTTAATTTTTAGGGGGGACCATGTCATGCAGGTTGGGTGGTCATTTCTTTTGCTGGAAAGGTCACCAACATTTATCATATGTATGTCTAATCATTGAATTAAGATGAGAACAATTTAGCTTAAGTCAACTGCTGCAGAGGCGTCAAAATGCATCTTCATGTGACAAAAGGTTAAAACCATACTTTATTATTAAAGATTTGCAAATTATATTTCATCCAGTAACTGTAAGCTCCCATTGGAATTATTTCCGACAAGGAGAATTGATTTTTAACATTCCTATAAATCTTTGTAAGATATATATATATAATTTATTGCTGTTATACAATGTAGCAGGAAATTCACGAAATGTTGTTGACAAAGGAGTTTAAACCCTGTTACCAACATTCAACAAATATGCAGCGGATCTAAGCAAAAATATAGAAAATCTTGTGCATAAATTGCAAGGATAAAAGTGGAAAAGAGTTTTGGGTTACGAGTATCTGAAGGTGGGAAATTGAAACATACACAGACAATGCATTTGACTCAATTAATCTCATACCTCTGCAGCAGGAGACTTTAAAAAACATTGTGGCAAAAGGAAACATTGCTTATGATGAACAATTTCCCCTTTTGCCACAATGTTTTTTCAACTTTATCCAAAAATTGAATTTGTATAGAGTTTCCATATTTTTTACTTGTATGCTGCAAATGTGTTGCACGTGGGAAAGGGTAACAAGAGTACCGCAAACGGTACATAATACGCCCGTCAGGAACTTCTTTGTAAGTTTCCTCTTTGTTTTGATATATTGTTTGTTTGTAAAAAGTTAATAAAGTCGTTCAGGAATAAGTTGTTAAAGAATAATGGGAAACTATGAAAAATGCATAACTCATGCAGAAATTGACAAATATTCTAAGTCCAAAAAGGGGCATAACTCATTCAAGAATTGACGAAATCCCAGGAAATATGAACTTGATCTGTGACACTTGATTACAAAGCCATATACATAATTTCAGCTCAATACATCAAAGCATGTAGAAAAAAAGTGCGGAAAACAAATATTCTAAGTCCAAAAAGGGGCATAACTTATTCAAAAATTGACGAAATCCCAGGAAATATGAACTTGATCTGTGACATATCACTACAAAGCCTAATACACAATTTCAGGTCAATAGCTCAAAGTATGTAAGAAAAAAGTGCGGAAAACCAATATTCTAAGTCCAAAAAGGGGCATAACTCATTCAAAAATTGACGAAATCCGAGGAAATGTGAACTTGATCTGTAACTCATGATTACAAAGCCATATACATAATTTCAGCTCAATAGATCAAAACATGTAGAAAAAAAGTGCGGAAAACCAATATTCTAACAAATATTCTTTCTAACAAATATCCTAAGTCCAAAAAGGGGCATAACTCATTCAAAAATTGACGAAATCCCAGGAAATATGAACTTGATCTGTGACATATCACTACAAAGCCTAATACACAATTTCAGGTCAATAGCTCAAAGTATGTAAGAAAAAAGTGCGGAAAACCAATATTCTAAGTCCAAAAAGGGGCATAACTCATTCAAAAATTGACGAAATCCAAGGAAATGTGAACTTGATCTGTAACTCATGATTACAAAGCCATATACATAATTTCAGCTCAATAGATCAAAGCATGTAGAAAAAAAGTGCGGAAAACAAATATTCTAAAATATTCTTAGTCCAAAAAGGGGCATAACTCATTCAAAAATTGACGAAATCCCAGGAAATATGACCTTGATATGTGACACATCACTACAAAGCCTTATACAAAATTTCAGCTCAATAGCTCAAAGTATGTAAGAAAAAAGTGCGGAAAACCAATATTCTAAGTCCAAAAAGGGGCATAACTCATTCAAAAATTGACGAAATCCGAGGAAATGTGAACTTGATCTGTAACTCATGATTACAAAGCCATATACATAATTTCAGCTCAATAGATCAAAGCATGTAGAAAAAAAGTGCGGAAAACAAATATTCTAAAAAATATTCTAAGTCCAAAAAGGGGCATAACTCATTCAAAAATTGACGAAATCCCAGGAAATATGAACTTGATCTGTGACACATCACTACAAAGCCTTATACACAATTTCAGCTCAATAGCTCAAAGTATGTAAGAAAAAAGTGCGGAAAACCCGAACGGACGGACGGACGGACGGACATGACGATACCATAATACGGACCGTTTTTAAAAAACGGTCGTATAAAAAGTACCGTATATACTCAGTTATAAGTCGCCCTCGTCTATAAGTCGCACCCCCTACTTCGAGGCCTAAAGTCTAGGGTTTGATGATTGACCCTCTTATAAGTCGCAGTTAGATTTTTGATTTTTTTCACGTCAAAACCCTATGACAAGCAGCGAGATATAACCCAAGTCATCATGATCGAGCATCAGATTTTTTGTTTAAAACATTCATATAATGTCCAATTAGTTTTATGTAAGCATTGATTTATAGTCTAAATAGATTTTACTATCATAAGAAGCGAGATATATAACCTTAAGTCATCAAGATCGAGCATCAGCTTTTTGTTTACATTATTTGAACATACAATGATGTCCAACTAGTTTTAATTTGTTTTATCTAAAGAGATTTACTGGGGAATACATAAACCGGTTTTGTCTGGTCACAAAAGGCCCCAGGTTATGTGAAAACACACTCGTCTTGATTAACCCTTTGTTTTATCTATGGTAATATAGCTCTCATTTATGGAGTTTATTCCCGATATTGTCAATTTGTTTCCAAGGTCGTTTGCTGCAGATTTGTTGTATGCGGGAAAGGGTTAACTGAAGGGGTAGAGGGTAGATGGAGGGAAAAATCGGCGTTGCATAACTGAAATTAATTCGCATACAGTGATAATCTGCTAACTCAGATTAAATTCGTCCTTTTCCCATGATGTTTCTGATGCAGCTGAAAACTTTTGAAAACATTGCTAATTTCCCCTTTGTTTGATAATATAGCTTTCGTTTATGGAGTTTGTTCACCCTTTTTAATAAAAATCCACGGTTCAGCGACCTCAATTCTAACAGTCAAATAATTCTAACACAACTGTCGCGTGTAAACCACACAGGTTTAAATTATCATCAAGCTAAAGGTGTTACATGTAAAATTACCCGAGGTCAAATTCTGCAGACGTGTACGTATTAGAGTGGGTAAAAACCGATAATTGCATTGTTAGCAGTTTGTATTTAATACACTTTAGCTACAGTTATTGTCTTTGTTACGACTCTCAAATACTGCAGATGTATCACAGTGGTAAAAGCCGATAATTGCATGTTTATCAGTTTTTACTTAATACACTTTAACGTCAATTATTGACCGTGTTAAATCACCCCGTGTGTAGTCTTGGGATTGTTTGTGGATTAATTATGACAATTTTTGTCCGACTTTTTTATCTCTTTAATTGGATCTGTGTTTGTTTTTTGCTTTCTAATGGTTTAATTTGGTACCATCACCCATGCAGGCCAAAATCACGGTGAAATGGGTCTTGTCGTGGCCATTATTATGGCTTCTTTTTATCACCTTCTGCAAACATGGACTTTCTAATTAAGATAGTTTGACAGCTACGTGTGTACGTGTCTACACAATGACAAATTATCACTTTCCCGCATGCAACAATTATGTACAAGGCTACGTTGAAAACATCAAGGCAAGAAACATCGTGGATAAAGGAGAAATTGCTTATTGCAAGCAATTTTGAGTTAGCATTAACATTTCAAAATTCGGATGGGAAGCCTCAATATATGGTAATAAGGGTTACAAATCAATGACTTTTTGTTTAAAATAAAAACAACACTTTATCCTGAAATATAAATTAAAGTTTATTACATTATTTTTTCAATCACATATAAAGTGACATACGACCTAGTAACAGTATTATGGTCTGTATATTTACGCATCTGGACTTGAGCTCCGCAATTTATATTTTCACAAAATTCAAAATGGCTTCCAATCGAGCTGAAATCGAAACAATAACTTGGAACAAATGACTTTTTAAATGTACATTCATAAGTTATATATTTTTTCTAGTGTTTGTTTTTATAAACAAATCAATTCTATAAGATATGTTTCTTTCAATCAAACTTGATTTATTCTGTTAAATCATCATTTAAGTCGCCCTTTTTATCAATGACCGGCCTGCACATTTTTTGACGATTGGTGAATTGGAGGGTAATTTTTTCTGAATTTTTGCTTGACCCTCTTATAAGTCGCTCCCCCCACTTCACTTTCGATTTTGAAGGTAAAAAAGTGCGACTTATAACCGAGTATATACGGTAGATGAAAAAGATAAAGCATCTTGAAATATAGAAAGGACTTATTGACAACTGTACACCCCACAACTTTTCTATAAATATTCGCGATTATACCTATCTTTGTCTAATTTGTTAGCTCAGTCAGTAGCGACACGAAATGTAAATTCAGGGGTTGTGAGTTTAAATCCCAGCTCGGCCAACATTCTTTCTGACGTTTGACAAAAGTCACTGTGACAAGCCTCACTTGTCTTCCACCATGGGCTTACAGTCTATGTGGAAGAAGCAGCCTATTGCTTGGAAAGAATGTTGTGTGGAGTACTGGTTTAAGAAAGCCAGAAAACACATGAGAAGGTGAAGTCTTCTTCATACCAACATGACCACAAAAAGATTAAAACTTGTTTACATTAATATGATTTTAATACAATTTATTTCAAGTAAACAACATTATATTCTCCTGAGTTGACATAATTATGTCTTAACTAGATCACTTAGACTCCCTTTACAACGCCTTATTTAGAGACCTAAAAAATTAAAATCACCTGGAGGGAATTGAAGAAAGGAAAATTGGGTTTAACTGGAGATAATAAAACCTCAGCTTACTTAACACTTCCTACATACAGATGCCTCTGCAGCAGACAACATTTGAAAACATCATAACTAAAGGAGAAATTGCTTTTATTTGTAACAATGGGTTCAATCTATTTCTGTAAGTATAGCTTTATATATAGAGATTTTCCATGTTTTTACATGGCTACAGGTGTATGTTCAAATTCGTCTGCTGCATTTGTTGTATGTGGGAAACGGATTTTCCCCAAATTTCTTAATCCTTTCCCACTTGCAGTCAAATCTCGAGTTGTTTTCCTAATGCGATAATGTTTTCAACTCTTATTCAATAATTACACTTTCATATACAGAGATGTTCCATTTTCTAGCCAAGACGTTCCAAGCTACCTGACATTAATGCTTTTCCAAATACAACAAATGTGCAGCAGATGACTTCAGAAACTTCTAGACAAACATTCTCATGATGGGCAATTTCTCTCGTTGCCACGATGTTTTCAAACACAGTCTGCTGCAGATGCATTACAATGTTAACCATCAGGTCAGAAAACGGATCATGAAATAAAAGTAAAAATCCACCAAAGGATATACATAGGTTAAAATGTTCAATTAAAAGATAAACTATACATGTTTTACAACTGGTATGTGCCTGCACTTTAAAGTTAAAACAATAACAAAATGAATTAGTAGCATTAGTAAAATATTGGGAAGCTATTAATCCTCTCCCACGGTCATTTTGAGCAATTTCTCTTTTCGCCACACTGTTTTCAAAAGTACTCTGCTGCAGAGGTATCGCAATGGAGATTCTCGACCAAAGTCCTTTCTTTCAACTGGAGAGATTTAATTAACCTTTAATCAAACTACTTGCAGGCCTGGATCATAATTAGTTAAATGAGTTTTGCCTCACAGTAACTATATCCGACTCATCACCCATCCTTAACCCTTTCCCACCTGTAGACGCATCTGCAGCAAACGACTTTTGAAAACAAAATGAGCAATTTCTCCGTTTGCCACAAAGTTTTCAACTTATTTCAGTAATTATACCTACAATCATAGGGATTGTCCATTATTTTTAGTAGATATTTTTAAAGTCGTCTGCTGCAGATTTGTTGTATGTGGGAATGGTTAAGTTGTAGGTAGTATAATGAATCAAGAGGCAGCCAACAATATAACAATTGGAGGGCAAATTATATCTTTTAATACTTTCTAACTTGCATACGACTTTTGAGAACTGAGTGGCAATAAGGAGAAAATGCTTCAATATTTTTTTTATCTTTTTGTTTTCTAATGTTTTCAACTCTATTCTATAATCATCATCATCAATAATTATACTCTCAATTAATGAGTTTTCCCCATGTTTGGCTAGATGTTATTCATGTTGCCTGCTGCAGAATTGTTAAGAACATTGATCCTTATCCTGCTATACTGGACCCTTTCCCTAATACGACAATTCTGCAGCAGACGACTTTCAACATATTTTGTCAAAAAATAGAAAATCTCTATAATTGAATCGATAACCTATGACTAAAACAGGAAAACATTGTGGCAAAAGGAGAAATTGCTTGTTTTGAGCAATTTCTTCTTTTGTCACTATGTTTTCAAAAAGTCGTCTGCTGCAGAGGTGTCAGAAAACATATACATTGTATATGAGGGAAAGGGTTAAACAACGTTATGTTGACTTGAACTCCGTCAAACGATAAATCTGCAGCTGACAACTTTGAAAACATCAAAGTGAAAATATGTGAAATCTCTGTAAATAAAAGTATGATTATTGAATGGTGTGGAAACATTGTGGCAACAAAAAAATTTGCTCAAAACATGTGCAGTCATATCATGGACTGTCTTATATCAACCTCAGCTTGTCCATTAATTATTTTTAACGATCTACTCGTGATTAGCATCACTTGTCTTCAAGCAAAGAGCTACAACTAATTCATATGGGAAGGTAGTCAGTTGCCTGTGATATAAATTGTGTGGAGTACTTGTTTGAGAAAGCCAGGAAACCCTATGGGTTAATACCCATATGATAATACTGATTTTAACTCAATAAACATGAGCTGTTGGAGGACAGCGCGCTCGACTATTTCAGCGCTTATTTAAGTTACTGAGATAATGGACTCTAATGTAGTTGCATACAAAACATTAACCACAAGCATTATATGCAGGAGAGTTATTTAACTTGATGTAGTTGCACTCTAAACTTTAACCAGACTTTCTAAGTAAAAAATCCATAACTTGCATAAAATGCAGGATAGAGTTATCTAACTTGATAATCTACATAAGTGTGATAGTTGGTAGAGTTATATAAAGTTTCAATGCAATGCATCAAGTAAATATTGAGATATGGACTCTTGATTTAGTTGCACGCAAAACTTTAACCAGAATTTCTAAGTAAAAAAGGGCCATAACTTGCATAAAATGCAGGATAGAGTTATTTAACTTGATAATCTACATAGGTGTAATAGTTGGGTAGGGTTGAAGACAGTTTCAATGCAATACATGTAGTATTTAAGTACTTGCATGCACAATCTTAATCAAGGTGTGACATGGACGCCGACACCAGGGTGAGTAGTATAGCTCTTGTATTCTTCGAATAGTTGAGCTAAAAAAGACAGCTTAAATCCAATCACTATCAATTGTTGAGCTTTGCAGTCTTCAGATTTTGACTGTCCTGTGATTCGCGTCTGTAGACAGCCGGCACTTTATTCAACACGCAGTCCTCGTTAATCATCACACACAAGATATCAGATCCTGGAACGTCATACATGGCAGGATGTAACAACTTATCCTGAAATGATAAATTAGGTATTTTAATAACCCTTTCCCACTTATGGACTCTTTCTGAGGCCTATCTAGCAGACAACATTGAAAACAATGTGGCAAGAGAAGAAATTGCTCATGATGAGCGATTTTACATTTTGCCACAATGGTTTCTACTTTTTTCAGTATACATTCATCTATAGATATTTTCTTTGTTTTTAAGTACCGTATATACTCGGTTATAAGTCGCACTTTTTTACCTTCAAAATCGAAAGTGAAGTGGGGGGAGCGACTTATAAGAGGGTCAAGCAAAAATTCAGAAAAAATTACCCTCCAATTCACCAATCGTCAAAAAATGTGCAGGCCGGTCATTGATAAAAAGGGCGACTTAAATGATGATTTAACAGAATAAATCAAGTTTGATTGAAAGAAACATATCTTATAGAATTGATTTGTTTATAAAAACAAACACTAGAAAAAATATATAACTTATGAATGTACATTTAAAAAGTCATTTGTTCCAAGTTATTGTTTCGATTTCAGCTCGATTGGAAGCCATTTTGAATTTTGTGAAAATATAAATTGCGGAGCTCAAGTCCAGATGCGTAAATATACAGACCATAATACTGTTACTAGGTCGTATGTCACTTTATATGTGATTGAAAAAATAATGTAATAAACTTTAATTTATATTTCAGGATAAAGTGTTGTTTTTATTTTAAACAAAAAGTCATTGATTTGTAACCCTTATTACCATATATTGAGGCTTCCCATCCGAATTTTGAAATGTTAATGCTAACTCAAAATTGCTTGCAATAAGCAATTTCTCCTTTATCCACGATGTTTCTTGCCTTGATGTTTTCAACGTAGCCTTGTACATAATTGTTGCATGCGGGAAAGTGATAATTTGTCATTGTGTAGACACGTACACACGTAGCTGTCAAACTATCTTAATTAGAAAGTCCATGTTTGCAGAAGGTGATAAAAAGAAGCCATAATAATGGCCACGACAAGACCCATTTCACCGTGATTTTGGCCTGCATGGGTGATGGTACCAAATTAAACCATTAGAAAGCAAAAAACAAACACAGATCCAATTAAAGAGATAAAAAAGTCGGACAAAAATTGTCATAATTAATCCACAAACAATCCCAAGACTACACACGGGGTGATTTAACACGGTCAATAATTGACGTTAAAGTGTATTAAGTAAAAACTGATAAACATGCAATTATCGGCTTTTACCACTGTGATACATCTGCAGTATTTGAGAGTCGTAACAAAGACAATAACTGTAGCTAAAGTGTATTAAATACAAACTGCTAACAATGCAATTATCGGTTTTTACCCACTCTAATACGTACACGTCTGCAGAATTTGACCTCGGGTAATTTTACATGTAACACCTTTAGCTTGATGATAATTTAAACCTGTGTGGTTTACACGCGACAGTTGTGTTAGAATTATTTGACTGTTAGAATTGAGGTCGCTGAACCGTGGATTTTTATTAAAAAGGGTGAACAAACTCCATAAACGAAAGCTATATTATCAAACAAAGGGGAAATTAGCAATGTTTTCAAAAGTTTTCAGCTGCATCAGAAACATCATGGGAAAAGGACGAATTTAATCTGAGTTAGCAGATTATCACTGTATGCGAATTAATTTCAGTTATGCAACGCCGATTTTTCCCTCCATCTACCCTCTACCCCTTCAGTTAACCCTTTCCCGCATACAACAAATCTGCAGCAAACGACCTTGGAAACAAATTGACAATATCGGGAATAAACTCCATAAATGAGAGCTATATTACCATAGATAAAACAAAGGGTTAATCAAGACGAGTGTGTTTTCACATAACCTGGGGCCTTTTGTGACCAGACAAAACCGGTTTATGTATTCCCCAGTAAATCTCTTTAGATAAAACAAATTAAAACTAGTTGGACATCATTGTATGTTCAAATAATGTAAACAAAAAGCTGATGCTCGATCTTGATGACTTAAGGTTATATATCTCGCTTCTTATGATAGTAAAATCTATTTAGACTATAAATCAATGCTTACATAAAACTAATTGGACATTATATGAATGTTTTAAACAAAAAATCTGATGCTCGATCATGATGACTTGGGTTATATCTCGCTGCTTGTCATAGGGTTTTGACGTGAAAAAAATCAAAAATCTAACTGCGACTTATAAGAGGGTCAATCATCAAACCCTAGACTTTAGGCCTCGAAGTAGGGGGTGCGACTTATAGACGAGGGCGACTTATAACTGAGTATATACGGTAGATGTGTTTGAAGCTGTCTGCTGCAGATTTGTTGTTGCATGTGGGAAAAGGATAAAGAATTAATTATTAAACCTTTCCCACCTGCATTATCAAATTATCTAAAGATAGATCTAACTTTAGAATTTTAAACAAGAGTGTCAAGATGGCTCACAAACTGATCACCCGAGTGATTGCATAAAAACAATTTTTTAACTGCATATATCTGGTTTTATATCGGGGAAAATTTGATCAAGAGTGGGAAATAAAATGCAATATTTTTCAACAAATTAATAGGGCTTTAACAAATTATGTTGAGTCACTGAAGGCAAATTTCTTCATTATTATTTTGAAATCAAACAATCACTTTCATTAGAATGGCATTTGAAAGATTTTTAAGTTTGCCGCTTTTCTGATGCAGTCTGGCAGCCATGTTTTCCAACCAATTGACATAGCTTGGACAATTTTTGCACCAATATTTGAACTTAGGTTATGTGGGAAAGGGTTAAATGTTTCTCAAAACGCACCATTTCAGCTTTTAACCCTCTAGCGCCTGTCCCTTTTTTACAGGCCATTCTTGCTATAGCCTTGAGAGCATCTTCTGTAAACTTTAAATCACACTGAAATAAAGGATAAAAGAATTTATGTACATGTAAATGCCTTCTACAAATGAAAGAATAATTATTGAATGGAATTGAAAACTTTAATAGCTGAAGGAGAATATTGCTGGGTTTTTGAAAAGCCGTCTGCTGCAGATGTGTTTGCAGGTGGGAAGGTTTTAAATCATTTTGTGATTTGAAAAGATCTTATACATTTCTTTGTTTGACTGGTGTTTTACAGAGCTTTCAACGACGTCAAGGAAAGAAGTCACATTTATCATTTTTGAAGTACAGCCAAACCTGTGCTACAGACAACCTTAGAATAACCAGTCTCCGTCTATAGTGACCATACTTTTAGTTTCCCAAATACTCATTTTCTGTATAAATGACCCTGTAATTAAAGACCACCTGTAAACAAAGACCAGATTGTTTACTTCCCATAGGTGGTCTTTAAACACAGATTGGACTGTATTTTGTATGACTTGACCAGAGATCAAACCCCAATCTCCCCACTGTGACTCCCTAACCCTTTCTCACATACAACAAGTCTGCAGCAGACGACTTAAACAAAAAAGTGACAAAAACCTGAAAAATCTCCATTAAAGATTTTTGAAAACATAGTGACAAAAGATGAAATTGCTTAAAACGAGCAATTTCTCCTTTTGACACAATCTTTTCCACTTTTAGTCATAGCTTATCCATTCAATTATAGAGATTTTGTATTTTTTGACAAAATATGTTCAAAGTCGTGCAGAATTGTTGTATGAGGGAAAGGTTTCATTGTTAAATAAAGTTGAAAACAATGTGGCCAAATGAGAAATTGCTCATCATGAGCAATTTCACCTTTTGCCATACTGTTTTCAAAAGTTTTCTGCTGATATTGCATCAAAATGTGTCTGCAGGTGGGAAAGGTTTAAGCTGACTCTCTAACCACTACATCCGGGAGATCTATTTATAGATTATAGAATAATCGAAATAGAACCATACTTACATTATTCATACCAAACAAACGCTTATACTGTTTGACCAAGGCATTCTTTGGCTCAGTAAGTATCCGTATAAGGTCATCTTCGTTGAGTGGATCAGTTAACACAATCCTAGGCATTCGTCCCACAAACTCGGGTAAAAATCCAAAATTAATGATATCTGTTTCACTTATGTCCTTTAACTTTCTCTCATGTGGTCTACTTTTTATGCTCTCATCTTGTAATATAGAAAATATGTCTGTCTTTCCTAATGGTGATAGTTCATCTTGTTTTAAAATAGGAGCACCGAAACCAACATGCTGAAAAAATATGAAGCATTTTTTTTAAACATTTAATCTTTATCAATTCCATGATAAGGACTTCTGCTAGCACTGGTTTCAAAACTATACACCGGTGGTCTTTAATTATTATAGGGTCATTTATGCAGAAATGACTAATTGTGAAACTAAAAGTGTGGCTGATATAGACTGGGAATCGCTATTCCAAGGTGGTCTTTAGCAAAGGTTTGACTGCGTATATAATATATGCTATGTTAAGACATTGTGCTCAAGTATCTGAAGAAATTTCTTTCTCAAATTGACTAATTCATAGTCTTTTTTAGAGTATGGGATTCATTTCTGAGCACAGAGAACTTTTTCAGAGTTTTATAGTTAAGAGGCCGGGCTTAACCCTTTCCCACATGTAGACGCTTTCTGACGCCTTTGCAGCAGAAGACTTTTGAAAACATGGTGGCAAAAGGAGAAAATGCTCAAAAAGAGCAAGTTCTCCGTTTGCCACAATGTTTTCAACCTTTTTCAGTAATTATACCTACATTTTGAGAAATTTTCCATATTTTTGCCTAGATGTTTTCAGTCGTTTGCTACAAATTTACTATTTGTGGGAAAGGGTTAATATTGAGAAAGCATACATTGAGATTGATTCATAATATAAGTTTAAGGAACTCACTTCACTATCAACGTAAAATAAATAAGATAAAGAGAAGTTAATGTCGTATAGCAAGCAATACAAAAGTCCCCTACCGACGAGGACAGCACATTGTGTCTTTTGACATTTGAGGTACAGGCCTGGGTATTGTGCGCGACATGCCACCTTATCATGGTGAACATGTGTGCCTAGTTACTTGGGAATCCTATGATGCATAGTTGAGATGCGGGCCAGACAAGGTACAGTCCTCATTTTGACTTTTGACCTCGAAGTGTGACCTTGACAGTTGAGGTACAGGCCTGGGTCTTGTGCGTGATACGCCACCTTATGATGGTGAACATGTGTTCCTTGTAACTTGGGAATCCTATTATTCTTGGTTGAGATCTATAGTCCCCAAACCTAATAAAGCTATACAACAAAAATTATTAACTCACCTTTTTCTTCCGCTTATCCACGACTTTATGTAATCCACTAAATGCACCTGATGCTATAAACAATATATTAGTAGTGTCTATTGATTTCTGTATAAATTTCACAAACTGGTCCTGTACTTCAACAACTGTGCCCTCAAGGATCTTCAACAAGCCCTGCTGTACAGCCTCCCCTCCGACATCTTTACCCTGTATCATCCGGGACCGGGCCAACTTGTCAACCTCATCAAGGTATACTATACCTGTAGTAAAATAAATAATTATAACACCGCGGTTCCATGTATTACATTTAGACAGTCAAACCTTTGCGAAAGACCACCTCATTAAGAAATTCCACTTTTAGTTTCCCAATAACTCAATAATTTTCTGCAGAAATGATCCTGCAATAAAATATCACCTGTGAACAAAGACCAGATTGTTGCCTTCCCTTGGGTGGTCTTTATACACAGATTTCAGTGTAATAAGAAGATATATAGTATTTATCCTGGGATGAGATTTTTTTTTTTTTGTGAGAAGCATCTCATCTGGATGATGTGAAATGATGTTACATATAGTATATCAAAACCATAGTCATGATACATTTTCATGCCATAAAAACAGCCTTCTTTTATCAATATGTAGTGCCAGTCATAAGAAATAACACTGATTTCATTGACCGTATTTATATATATATTAAATTGATAATTTATTTACCATTGAATGTTTATTACAAGAACTCTTGTAACACTTGACTTTACCTGCCAATCATAAACTTGTGCACACTTGTTTGCTGCATTAATTCCTGTATCAAAAGTATGATGGTGAAAAAAACTATAATTAGCCCTTTCCCTCATACGACAATTCTGCAGCAGACGACTTTGAACGTATTTTGTCAAAACATAGAAAATCTCCATAATTGAATGGATAACGTATGACAAAAGGTGGAAAACATTGTGGCAAAAGGAGAAATTGCACGTTTTGTGCAATTTCTTCTTTTGTCACTATGTTTTCAAAAAGCCGTCTGCTGCAGAGGCGTCAGAAAGCGTCTATATGAGGGAAAGGGTTAACCTTTATTATAAATCTGCAGCAGCTAGTTAACTATGAAAACAACTTAAACAAAAGATACAAGAAATCTCTATAATTTACAGTTTAATTATTCAATGTGGTGAATTGAAAAAGAGTGCATTGTTTCTTTGTTTGCCACGATGTTTTCAAAATCATCTGTGGCAGAAGCACTAGTATGTGGACAACAGTTACCGAAAAAAATTAAAAACAAAGGACATAAAAATGCAATTACATTCATAAGGAATGACCAAACTTTTAACTCTTTTCCCATATATAACAAATCTGCAGCAGACGACTTTTAAAACATATATACACGAAAGTACTGTCATTGCATAGAGTTGAAAACATGCATTGCAATGTGTCTGCAAGTAGGAAAGGGTTAAAACTCTAAGTGAATTACCATGCTGACATCGCCTGACGTTATTATTAGCTGCCTGCAGCAGACGGACAAAAATGGTTTCCACGTTCTCTCCTTCATAACCTGTAGCTGTCAGTGTTGTGCAATCAAACTCCAGAAAAGGAACATTGAGGTATTTAGCTAAAGTTGAAACAAGGTATGTCTTTCCTGAAAAAGAAAATGTATCTACACTCAAACTTGTGTTAGCAGTAAGCAGAGCTCCAGCAGCTCAGTCGGTAACGATGCTGACTGTCAATCCAGGGGTTGTGAGTTTGAATCCCAACTCGGCAAAATTTCTTTCAACGTTTGACAAAAGTCACTATAACAAGCGTCATTCGTCTTTCACAAATGGGCTAACAGTTAATGTGGACAAGCAGCAAGTTACTTAAGAAATATGTTGTGTGGAGTACTGATGTTAAAAAGCTAGGAAACACAGTCATGATTAGGCGATCTGGCCGCTGTGATTTGACTAAAAGATTATTGAAAAACGGCGTTAAGCCCCAATCAATCAATGAAAATATAAGCAACAATTTAAGATGAACCAAAAACTCTATTCAATAATTTGTTCTATTAACTTTTAAAGACTTCCTATATTTTTAACTCTCTGTTGCAGATTTGTCCTATGACAAGCATTCCAAAGCATTTCACATATACAGGTCTATATAAGGTGCATATTTCATTTTTCTAACATCTTTTCTTGACCTTTAACCCTTTCCCACATTCAAAAAATCTGCAGCAGACCACTTTAAAAACATACCAGAACAAAAATAGAAACTCCCTTTAAAAGTAAGTACAATAATTAAAAAGAGTAGAAATCATGGTGACAAAAGTAGAAATTGCTTGATTTGAGTAATTTCTTCATTTGTCGACATGTTTACAAAAAGCTGTCTGCTACAGAGGCGTCAGAAAGCGTCTATATGTGAGAAAGGGTTAAGCTTTATACTCGGGTTCTCCAAAGAATCTTATAAGTGAGATTTTTTTTGTTTGAAGAACCATAATATAGGGGAGATAATGTGGAGTTAAAAATCAAGATTTCTTCCCTTTATCTAGACCTCTGCATATAAAAGGAACTATTGAACACGTGTTGATTTGCATAAAATAATATACAGGCCTTTGCACTCGACCTACTTGATGTGTATCAAATTGTTATATTAACCCTTTCCCTCATACGACAATTCTGCAGCAGACGACTTTGAACGTATTTTGTCAAAACATAGAGAATCTCCAAAAGTGAATGGATAACCTATGACAAAAAGTGGAAAACATTGTGGCAAAAGCAGAAATTGCACGTTTTGAGCAATTTCTTCTTTTGTCACTATGTTTTCAAAAAGCCGTCTGCTGCAGAGGCGTCAGAAAGCGAAAGGGTTATAAAAAAGTTATTTGACTACAAAATTCAATCAAGCCAGGAAAAGAAAGAAATTTCAGAATATAATTATGTATTTCAAAACATTTTTAGTTGAGTCGCGATAGCTCAGTCAAGGGGTCGAAGGTTTGAACCTGGGCTCTGCCATTTATTCTTTATGATAATTGATCAAAAGTCAGAGGCTAGCACCATTAGTCTTTCACCATCGGGTTAAACAGTCTATATTGAAAGGTAGGAACATTGAAGAAATATTTCAAATGCAAGACTAGGTGTACCGGGACCAATTGTCAGTATTATTTATTATCAGGTGCAGATTTTGTTTATGATATATCAGAAACAGGAATTATTAAACTTAATGTATATGTAAATCTTTGTCTGCATGTTTCCACAGAATTAGCAGAGCATGTTTAACCCTTTTCCCCATACAACAAATCTGCAGCAGACGACTTTGAGCATATTTTGTCCAAAAATAGAAAATCTCTATAATTGAATGGATAACCTATGAATAAAAATTGGAAAACATTGTGGCAAAAGGAGAAATTGCTTGTTTTTATGCAATTTCTTCTTTTGTCACTATGTTTTCAAAAAGCTATCTGCTGCTGAGGCGTCAGAAAGCGTCTATATGAGGTAAAGGGTTAATGGTATTTTACACCTTTTTCAACAGAATTTGAGTTATTTCTCTGCATTTCTTGGGTAAATTGCAAGACCCATCATTATTGTTTTTGTTTACATCAGAGCTTCCGATGTTAAGCTATCATGCAACCCTGAGCCCCAAGGAGGAAGGCTAAAACTACCAATAAATAGCAGAAATAAAATACCCGCAGAATATAATGCATCAGACGGCTTTTTGAAAACATAGTGATAAAAGAAGAAATTGCACAAAACGTGCAATTTCTCCTTTTGCAACAAAGTTTCCCACTTTTAGTCCTACGTAATCAATTCAATTATTGAGATTTTCCAGTTTTTGGCAAAATATGTTCAAAGTCGTCTGCTGCAGAATTGTCGTGTGAGGGAAAGGGTTAAGCAAGCTAATTACTTACAAACAATTACCTTTTGCTGACATACTTGTTTGTCATACCCACAAACCAATTACTCGATACAATGGATAGAATTCCAGTATCAAAAGTTCTGAACAAGATCAATTTAGCACCTGTTTTTGATAACCCATTCCCACATACCGTAAAACATTGTGACAAAAGGAGAAATTGCACGTTCTGTGCAATTTCTTCTTTTGTCACTATGTTTTCAAAATGACAGAAACTAGCTTGGCAACCCTGGTGGCCATGTTTATCAACCAATCTACTTAACTTTAGTGGTTTTTGCACAAACTCACCTAGGGAACATTTGTGGGTAAATATGCAGCAGACGTCACAACTCTAAAAACATCTAAGCGAAATGATTGAAAATCTCTATATATGAAAGTATAATTATTGAATAGAGTTGAAAAAAATGTGGCCAAATGAGAAAATGCTCATCATGAACAATTTCTCCTTTTGCCTTAATATTTTCAAACATCGTCTGCTTAAGATATATCAAAACGGTCATGTTAGTGAAAAAGACTTAAGGTAGAATTATTACCTGATCCAGAAGGGCCTATCATCATGATGTTACTTTTTTTAAGTTCGATGTTGCTCTTCTCAGAGTTAGTCTGTTCAGGACCCGTGTTGGAATCATCAACATCTTTCTCCGCATTAAAACTACCCTGTAGATCCGGGTGATTCTTTACATGATATAATGCATGCTTCCTGCTACCTGAATTGGTAAGAAAATAACTGTCTATAGGTTGTCCAGCACTTTTTGACAAAAAATAAGGGCAAATTTTAGGAATAAAATTAAGAAATTTTAGGGCTAATTTAGGGCTAAAATTAGGAATTTTATAACTAAGTTAGGGCAGTTTTAAACATTTAAATGGACTTACCTTCGCAAATTTGAAAAATAAAGAAACTCACAAAAAATACTTTAAGTACAAGCAGAGCGTCTTCCAGCGTTCCATTGTCTCAGCTATTATTGGCTATAAACTTAATAGTCACATCTTTGTCACAAAGTCACAACCAATAAACAAGCTTGACACATGGATCCACTGGTCAACTGCCTTTCATTGCATAATCTGAATAAGAACTGCAAACTACATTAAGACACATTTTCAAAATTGCTAAAGTAGAAATATGAACAAGAGGGCCAAGATGGCCCTAAATCGATTACCTGAATGATAGTAAATTAGAAGCAATATTTAACTGCAAATATCTGTGAAAATTTGATCAGGGGTTCAAATGAAACTGCAAGGAATGGACACTCAGTTTAAGAAATAGTTTATCAGTAAAAGCCATTTGTATTTTGAAATCAAACAAGAACTTTAATAAGAATGGAATTATAAAGTTTTGTCATTTTGCACCTTTCCTGATGCCGCTTTGCTGCCCTGTTTGTCAACGAAATCAATATGGCTAGAACGTTTTTTGTAGAGTCACCCAAAGAACATTTCTGCCAAATTATCTTGGAATCTAACAATTGGATTATGGAGATGGAGGTTTTTAAAGTTTGTGTAATTTTCTCAATTTCTGATGCCGCAGCAACAAAAGTTCTACAAAGAATGCAAGTCTTTGAACAATTTTGAAAGAGGACCATCAAAGGAACATTCCTGTGAAGTAACGTTGAAATTGCTCAAGTTGAATGGTAGGAGTTGTCATTTGTAGCTAAAAGTTCAATTTACCCCTTTTGTGATGACGCGAGGTTGCTATGATTTTGTAACCAATCAATACAGCTTGAACAAATTAAGTAGAGGATCTCTGAAGTAGGATTCCTATTCAATTTCCTTCAAATATCAGACAAGAACAAAAATGGAATTTCCAAACGTTGTCATTTTTCCCCTTTTCTGATGCCTCCTGAATGCCATGTTTTCCAACCAAACAGTATGCCTTGAACAATCTTTGTAGAGGCTCACCCAAGGAAAATTTCTACCAAACTATATTGGAATCTGACATGCAGATTCAGAGGAGAAGATTTTTAAAGTTTGGACATTTTGCCCCCTTTCTGATTACGCAGCATGTTTTTCAATGGATCAGACATATTTGAACAATCTTGGTAAAGGGTGCCCCAAGGAACATTTGTGCAAAATAATTTCAAATTGGGTCAGTACTTTTGGACAAGAAGATTTTTAAGTTTTAACAATGCGCATATAAGGAAAACAATCTCCGCCCCCTGGTGGCCATGTTTTTCAACGGATTGAAAATATTTGAACAATCTTGGTAAAGGTGCCCCAATGAACATTTGTGCAAAATAATTTTCAAATCGGGCCAGTACTTTTGGACAAGAAGATTTTTAAAGTTTTAACAATGCACATATAAGGAAAATAAGCTCCGCCCCCTGGCAGCCATGTTTTTCAACGGATCAGAAATATTTGAACAATCTTCGTAGAAGGTACCCCAAGGAACATTTGTGGAAAATATTTTTCAAATCGGGCCAGTACTTTTAGACAAGAATATTTTTTAAGATTTGGCAATTTTCCCCTTTTCTGATGCCACAGCAACCAAAGTTCTTGATGGAATTTAAATCTTTGAACAATTTTGAAAGAGGTCCACCAAACAATCCTGTGAAGTTTGGTTGAAATTGGTCATGTAGTTAAGGAGAAGATGATCTCAATCATACAATGTTAACGACGGACGACGGACAGAAAGTGATCAGAATAGCTCACCTTGAGCCTTTGGCTCTAGCTGATCTAAAACAAGAGGGCCATGATGGCCCTGGAATCGCTCACCTGATTTTTTTTTTCTCTTTAGCTATATAAGCCCCGCCCCCTGGCAGCCATAGTTTTCGACTAATCAACTTGGCTTGAAGGAATCTGATAGAGGGTCACCCTAGGAACATTTCCACAAAATTATTTGAAAATCTGTCTGACACTTTCGGAGGGGAAGATTTTTTAAGTTTTCACTATAGCCATATAATGCAATATAGCCCTGCCCCCCCTGGCGGCCATGTTTTTCGACCAATCAACATGGCTTGAAGGAATCGGATAGTGGGTCACTTAAGGAACATTTCTACAAAATTATTTGAAAATCTGCCTGACACTTTTGGAGAAGAAGATTTTTTAAGTTTTCACTATAGCCATATAAGGCAAAATAGCCCCGCCCCTGGCGGCCATGTTTTTCGACCATTCAACATGGCTTGAAGGAATCTGATAGTTGGTCACTTAAGGAACATTTCTACAAAATTATTTGAAAATCTGCCAACCAGTTTGGGAGAAGAAGATTTTTTAAGTTTTCACTATAGCCATATAAGGCAAAATAGCCCCGCCCCCATGTCGGCCATGTTTTTCGTTCAATCAACATGGCTTGAAGGAATCTGATAGTGGGTCACTTAAGGAACATTTCTACAAAATTATTTGAAAATCTACCAACCAGTTCTGGAGAAGAAGATTTTTAAAGTATTTTTCATTTCGTTGCCATGGAAACCATGAAATTATGCATGGATCCCAAAAATTTGAAGGAATTCTGATGAGGTCAATGTGGGGATGCTTCCTGTGAAGTTTCATCCCAATTGACCCACTGGTTACTGAGGAGAAAAAGTTGACGGACGCCGGACAAAAGGCCATCACAATAACTCACCCTGAGCACTTCGTGCACAGGTGAGCTAAAAATAGGAATTAACACGAAAAGTAAGGGCTATTTTAGGATTTCCCCTTGAATTCCACATTTTTTTAGGAATTTTAGCAAAATTAAAATAAAAATAGGATATTTTAGGAATTTTAGGGCTGCTGGACAGCCTGTGTCTACTTTATAAGTTTATCTTAGTTCCTTTCAAAACAAAATCATCTGCAATAACCCTTTCCCACTTTTAACTTATCTGTGGAAACTTTGAAACGTTGTGGCAAAAGGAAATTACTCATAATGTGTCACCCTGCCTATAGTTTATGGAGTCTAAGAGGCCCACTGTGATACAGTATAATACAACCATTCAACATGCCATGACAGAATTTGGTAGACTATCAGCTTAGGACCATTTCTATGAAATAATTTGAAAATAGGGCTAATATGATCTGGGAAGAAGATTTTTTAAATTTTACCCATTACCTACAATTAACATGCCGGGAAGGAATTTGGTAGAAGGTCACCTAGGAACTATACTTAGTGAAAGAGTTTTAACCCTTTCAAACATACAGAGACTTTCTGACACCTGTGCAGCAACGACTTTTGAAAACATTTTGGAAAAGGTAGAAATTGCTCATTGAATTTCTCCTTTTGCCATAAAGTTTTCACCATTATTTAATAATCAAACGCTCATTTAAGGATAGTTTTCATATTTTAGCCAATGAGTTTTTAAATTCGTTTGCTGCAGATATGTTACTTGTGGGAAAGTTTTTTTTAACTATAGCCATCAAAGGTAAAACTGCCAACTGTATTTACAGCAGCAGTATATATAATGGTTATGAGTAAAATTAGTATTCAGACAAGGAATGTTGATGCATCATCACATTAACCCTTTTCCACATACAATAAACCTGCAGGAGACACCTTTGAAATCCTCAAGTCTAAATTTAGAAAATCTCTATAAATGATAGTATCATTTAATATTGAATATAGTTGAAATATTGTGGCAAATGGAGAAATCGCTCATTATGAGCAATTTCTCCTTTCGCCACAATGATTTCAAAAGTCGTCTGCTGCAGAGGCATCAGAAAGCATCTATATATGGGAAAGGGTTAAATAGGACCTAATATCAGAGATAGATTACCTATAACAGAATACTTACAGAATACTAATTCAGGACAGTCTTATTAACCCTTTCACAGATATTACAATTCTGCAGCAGACGACTTTGAACATAGTTTGTCAAAAAATAGAAAATCTCTAAAATTGAATGGATAATGTCTAAAAGTGGAAAACATTGTGGCAAAAGGAGAAATTGCTTGTTTTGAGCAATTTCTTCTTTTGTCACTATGTCTTCAAAAAGCCGTCTGCTGCAGAGGTGTCAGAAAGCGTCTATATGAGGGAAAGGGTTAAAGTTTGACTGAAAACAATTATGACGTTGTGATGCTGAATACCAATGAGGATCCTTTATCCAAAATACAGACGCTTTCTGATGCCTCTGCAGCAAACCGCTTTTGAAAATATTGTGGCAAAAGGAGAAATTGCTCATAAGAAGCAACTTCTCCTATTCATAATTGCCACTACGATATTAACCCTTTCCCATATACGACAATTCTGCAGCAGACGACTTTCAACATATTTTGTCAAAAAATAGAAAATCTCATTAATTGAATGGATAACCTTTTTATGACTAAAAGTGGAAAACATTGTGTCAAAAGGAGAAATTGGTTCTTTTGAGGATTTTCTTCTTTTGTCACTATGTTTTCAAAAAGCCGTCTGCTGCAGAGGCGTCAGAAAGCGTCTATATGACGGAAAGGGTTAAACTCTATTCAATAATTATTATATTTTCAATTATAGGGATTTTCCTTATTTTTGTCTACTTTATCGGCAATATGTCAAAGTCGTCTGCTGCGGATTTATTGTATGCGGGTAATGAATATATCTCTTGTTTGTACCTAATGATACTTGAATTAAAAACAAAGAACCTTTAACTCATTACTTCTAACAGACGACATTTGACACCTGTCATTGAACACGACTTTTTAAAACATTGCAATAAAAGGTGAAATTGCTCAAAACAAGCAATTTCACCTTTTAATCCAATATTTTCAACTCTTTATCAATATAAATCTTTCAGTTTTCTTGTTTAAATTGTTTGTCTGATGATTGTAATGCCAATGACCTTTAAAAAGTCATGTAAAGTAATGAGCCTTTTCACGCATATATTTCGAAAATTTTACTAAATTAAAAAAACACTTTCGAATTAAAAAAAACTGGATATAGAAACATCAATATCACTGTTTAACTGATATGAAATTGTTAAGCTTGTCTGCTTTGAACATATCTAAGGAAAAGACATAACATCAAGAAAGTACAAAGCATAATTTAGATAAAGAGTTGTTTTGAGCAATTTCTCCTTTTCAAAATTGTTTCCCAAACGAGTCATTCAAGTCTTCTTGTCCTGGAAAAAGATTTAACTTACTTGGAGAAGCAAATATCTTCATATTTTTGGCCTTTGGTGGCTGGAGTGTATGTTGCATTGTTCGTTTATAATGTTGATATGTCCCTGTGGCCAGAGCGATCTTGGCTGACTCTTGTCCGATAACATATTTATCGAGGTACTTCTTTATCTGCAATATCATAAAGACGGAGCTGTTTTAAAATGTGCGACACATGGGAAACCATCAATAGGGATTTTTAGATCAGTTTAGATACAGATCACCTCACACATTCTCATCTACATCTGCACAGTAGATTTATAATAATTATATCCCATAGTTTGGTTTTGAAAATTTATGTGAAAAATCAGGATTAATGAGATATTAAATATTAAATAGATTTGAAACATTGTTGCAAAAGGTGAAATTGCTCAATATATGGAATTTCATCTTTTGGCACAATGTTTTCAAAATTTATCTTCTGCATCTATAAGTGGTAAAGGGTAAATGTTCTAAAATCCTTATTTGACTTGAACACACACTTTATTTGGTACTCAAAGGAACAATCTCATAGGGACAATTCTTTTGAGTACCCAAAATATATAGTTTAGTAGGGAAGGATAAGATCGATAATGTGTCGGAACAGACCAATTGCCACTGTTGTGCCTTGCATATTTGAGAATATATAGTCTTTAAAGGGACATCTTGCCAAAAGCCATCAATGGGAAAAGGTATGAGTATGGCTGCTTGTGAATAGTTTAAATCCAGATCAGCCTGTGCATCTGCAGTCTGATCATCAATCTCTACATTGTTCACACTGGTAACTTGCATAAGCTTGTTAGAATATTCTGTCAATTTGTATAGATTCTGATAAGACTGAGCAGATGGATGGGGTGATCTGTACCAACACATGTCAGATATACCAATGTGTACCTTTTCCAACCGACAAAATCAATTAACCCTTTCCCTCATATAGAAGCTTTCTGACGCCTTTAGAAAACATAGTGAGAAGAGAAGAAATTGCACAAAACGTGCAATTTCTCCTTTTGCCACAATGTTTTCCACTTTTTGTCATAGGTTATCCATTCAATTATGGAGATTTTCTATTTTTTGACAAAATACGTTCAAAGTCGTCTGCTGCAGAATTGCGGTATGAGAGAAAGGGTTAACAAGTAGCAGCTGGTGCAGTGTAATTAGTATAAGTATTTAGTAACTTACAAAATAATAAAGCAATTTGTAAGTGGCAATTTCAAAACTGGAATTCCATCAATAACTTTAAAAGAATTTTGCTTGTCCTGAAAAATACTTATCCTTTTAAAGAACTTTGCTTGTTCAGAAAAATACTTATCCTTTTAAACAATGTTTTCATAAAGTTATCAGACATCAAAAGTTTCTGCAACAATGAAAAGGTAAATATTAATTTCGTAAAGGAAAGGTTCAAAGTCTCAAACCTCTTTAGGAGTTATCAGTTTTCCATCCAAATCATCTGTGATAAAGGTCATGTATCGTCTACCGCAATAAAACAGCCCTGAAATAAATACCAGTATAACTATGAGAGATTGAGTTGTGTCAAACAATATAGGGTGTTGTAGAGCGTCGCCCTCGGTACAGGAGGTAGAGGGTTCGATGCCCGGCCGTGTCATGCAAAAGACTTTTAAAATGGTAGTAATGGTGGCCCTCCTTGGCACTCATATAGGGGGTTAGCATTATGACTGACTGGCAGGTGTCAGGATAAATGGACCAGTAGTACTGGAAACTTACCCAGGAAATGCGGTGATATAACTGAAACATTGTCGAAAGCGTCATAAAAACACCAACTAATCAATTAATAATCCTCTGTGTTGTTGCCTGTGTAAACAATGATGACTCAAAGTCCATCAATGTATAATATAGTCCTAGATGTTACTTTTTAGTGTAGCCCTACTTACATCTTGCCCACAAAACAAAAAAATCTGCTTTAAAACAATGCTATAATTTAAACAATCTGCCGTGGAGCTAACTACAATGCTCAACTTTTTTTCCTAAGGGGCATTAAATTCTAAAATTTGACCTAGTAACCAATCTTTTTACCCGATGACCAAGTTTCAACCTGACTGGGATTTCATTGAGATAATGTTCTGATGATTTTGCATGAAGAATGGATGAAAAATGTGGCCTCTAATGTATTTGACCTAATGACCAAGTTTTTGTGTCACCCTGCGTAGCATGGTAGGCACTTAGGGATTAATTTTTTTTTTGTCCGTCTGGTGAGGGAGTACTTGTAGGGTGTTCCTAAAGCCCACCCACCACCTTATAAAGACACTTAGATAAATATTTTTGTTGTTTGTTTTATAACGGGTATCTAATATTTGCATATTAATGCTATTCATTCTGTAAAAGGTTGATAATTACGGAATGAATAGCATACTTGTGGGTTGCAACCCACGGAATGAATAGCATACTTGTGGGTTGCAACCCACAAGTTTTAAACAAAAGAAATAACCCTACAAATACACTTCATGGGTACGTCCGTCCGTCTGTCCGTCTGTCCGTCACACTTTCAATGAGCAGGGACAGGTGACACACATGCTCCGCTGAGCACTCCATTCTAGTTTACCATATGTGTCCCAGTTTTGAACAAGACATGGATTTGATGGAAATTAATGGGTGCATGGAAATACCGGATTGGACCGAAATGGGCAGGAATGGACCGGAATGGACGTATGGAAATACCGGAATGGACTTATGGAAATACCGAAATGGACGGGAATGGACTTATAGAAATACAGGAATGGACCGGAATGGACATTGGAAATACCGAAATGGACCGGAATGGACAATGGAAATACCGGAATGGACCTATTTGAAAGCATGGAAATACCGGAATGGACCTGTATATTTATACAATCATTTAACATAGAGTTTATTATTTGGTTTTCAATAGTGTACCTTTAAGTACATCTGGACATGTTAATGTGTTAAGTTGGCCTGACATAAGCCGTAAAACATTAGACATTTAAAAAATGAATGTCTTATTAGACATTAGATATATGCACATTTTCATATCTAGAAGGCAAGTTAAATATTATATATTCAAAAACTCAAATGTCTTATTAGACATCAGACATTCAATTAAACATTCGCAAATTTTAATATCGGCAAATTAGACGTTAGACAATAGACATTAACAAAAAACACGGATGTCTAATTATACGTACATTAGACATTAGGATTTCACATTCTTAAAGAATATCTAGAAGATAAAACAGACATTCAATTATTTCAAATTACTTAGTTAGATATTAGACATTCACAAAATAGAATATGTACAACCCAAATTCGACATAGGTCATTATACATTGAAAATAACGAATGTCGTATTGCCTAGTTAGTCATTAGACATTCGATAAGACATTAGCACATAAGAATATCTAGAGTCCAAAATAGACATTGAACATTGTATGTTTCAAAAAACGAATGTTTAATTGGTTAGTTAGACATTAGACTTTCTAAAGTTTCTATCAGACATTAGATTCGATATTGATGAGACATTTGCAAAATCTAGAAACCAAATTCGTTGAATGTCATTATACATCCAAAAATCGAATGTCGAATTGCCTAGTTAGACATTAGACATTCGCAAATTACCATATCTAGAACCCAATTTCTTCGTAGGTCATTGTACATGTAAAAAACGAATGTCGAATTGCCTTGTTAGATATGAGACATTGAATAAGACATTCGCATTTTATGTTCGAAGATCTAGAACATAAAGTAGACGTTTAACATTTTACATACAAAAAACGAATGTCTAAATGCCTAGTTAGACATTAGACATTCACAAATAATAATAATTAGAACCTTAATTCGACGTAGGTCATTGTTCATGGAATAAACGTATGTCTATTTGTCTTGTAAGACATTCGATTAGACATTCGAGCAATATAATAGCTAGAGCCCAACATAGACGTTTGGCACAGGACAATAACATCCAAATGTCTGATTTGCCGATTAAAACAATGAACATTCAACTGTTGTTTTAACATATGATCTTGATTAAGAGTTCTATGTCTCATGTATATGCTGAGGAAATTTCGGGTAAGTAGCTCTGCCAAAAAGGATTTTATGTGTGAAAGAAATTCCCGCGGCTACTTGCCTTGCCAATGTTCTAACCTTCTAATTTGTTAATGTCTAATTGAATGTCTAACTAGGCAATTAGACATTCGTGTTTTCCATGTACAATGACCTATGTCGAATTTGGGTTCTAGATCTTGTAATTTGTGAATTTCTAATCGAATGACTAATGCGTCTAACTCATCAAGTAGACATTCGTTTTTTTAACGTTCAACGTTCAATGTTCAACGTCTACTTTGGGCTCTAGATCTTCTTATTTGCGAATGTCTTATTGCATGACTAATGTTTTATTGCATGTATAATTTTGTTCAGGTGTGTATAAATTAATCATTCGGCCTTCGTGATTAATTACTATAAAACTGAACTCCAAGTCGTGATATAAGAGCCGGTATATCACGCAAAATGAGATCTGTTTCCTAAATTTGCAAACGTCTTATGGAATGTATAGTGGCTTACTAGGCAATTAGACATTCGTTTTTTACATGTACAATGACATACGAAGAAATTGGGTAATTTGCGAATGTCTAACTAGGCAATTCGACATTCGTTTTTTGGATGTACAATGACATTCGACGAATTTGGTTTCTAGATTTTGCAAATGTCTCATTAATATCGAATCAAATGTCTGATAGAAAGTCTAATGTCTAACTAACCAACTAGACATTCGTTTTTTGAAACATACAATGTTCAATGTCTAATTTGGACTCTAGATTTTCTTATGTGATAATGTAATGACTTATCGAATGTCTAATGACTAACTAGGCAATACGACATTCGTTTTTTCTATGTATAATGACCTATGTCGAATTTGGGTTGTACATATTCTAAATGTGAATGTCTTATTGAATGTCTAATGTCTAACTAGGCAATTTGAAATTAGTTTTTTGAATGTCTATTTTATCTTCTAGATATTCTTTGCGAATGTTAAATGTCTAATTAGACATTCCTTTTTTTTTTTTTTAATGTTTAATTTGCCGTACATATATTAAAATTTGCGAGTGTTTAATTAATTGTCTGATGTCTAATAAGACATATGAATTTTTGAATATATAATAATTTGCTAACTTGCCTTCTAGATATTAAAAGTGTCTGATGTCTAATTAGACATTCATTTTTTAAATGTCTAATGTTTTAGGGCCAATTTCACAAATTAACATGCCAAGATGTACTTAAAGGCACATCATTGAACATCAAATAATAAACTCTATGTTAAATGTATAAAACAGGTCCATTCCGGTATTTCCATGCTTTTCAAATAGGTCCATTCCGGTATTTCCATTGTATTTGCATATGCACCCGTGAAGTTTGGGCATTTAAGTATAGAATTAGATTGAAAATGGGTCTTTACTTACCTCTGCGGATCTTTATCCACAGAGAAATTGTCTTTTTTGGCTATTGTTTTTAATTGTTCAACCACTGTACTCTACGTCAAATATTAGCGAAACAAAGTCATACAAAAAGGGGTTATATATTTTATATGTTCTCAGTTTGACACATCAACGGTGAACATTTCTGGTTTGAAGCCTTCACCGAAATGCATCGACCTTTTAATGTTCTACAAGACATGCTGCAGTACAAAAAAGTCCTGCAATATGAAAACAAATAAATGCACATAAATGATACAGGAATGCTTAAGTTGAAACAGAGACATATAAACACAGAGATAAGCGACACGCGATTGCAAATGCCTTACGAAGAACAAAATTCTTCAAACGGCGAGCGGGTCAAACCACGTGATCATTACAGTAGATTCTGAAAATGACCGCGATATCTATTTTGTTGTGAAAGGAAGCGAGCGGTGGAAAATTGTTTTTACACATCTAGGAAACTAAATAAGGTAAATTGTTTGATAATAATTGATGTTTATGATATTTATTAATTCATATGTATAGGAGAAGTATATGGAAAACTTGTTTTAAAAAATTTCTTTGCAAATATTGTGAAGCTCCATATTATGACACCCATTTGTTTATGTATATTCACAGCGAAGAAATAATATTTTCGGGTTCCTATCTTAGGTCTTACATAGGAAACTTTTGAAGGTTGATTTTGTTAACATTGTTTATCATTTATTTGAAAGCTTTATCAAATTGATGTTGAAAGTGAAAGTACAGATTATACTGATTTGGAATATTGTCTTGCCACCGTCTACCACTAGAATAAGCAAACAGACGTGTTAATAAATGACGATGTTCAATTATTCTACGTCAATTTAAACCATTTCGTATTGTCGGGAAGACTTATATATCTTTAAACGGTGTGCAACTTTTTTTCAAATTGATAATGAATGCAAAACAAAGGTGTTATGACTAAGATTTCTCTGTTTTTAGCTCGACTATTCGAAGAATATGAGAGCTTTACTACTCGCCCCGGCGTCGGCGTCAGGTTAAAGTTTTAGGGCAAGTTGGAATTTTCATCAATAAGTATTTGTGCTAGTGATTTAATATTTGGAATATAGTTACATCTTATACCTTTCTTCACATTGGGGTAAAAAACATGATTTTCAGTGGTTAAAGTTTTAGGGCAAGTTGGATTTTTTTTTTTATTTTTTTTTTCTGAATAAGTATTTGTGCTACGGCTTTAATACTTGGAATGTAGTTACATCTCATACCTTTCTTCACATTAAATACTGAAGATGCTGAGTGTGACCTTCTTTTTGGGGTAAAAAACCTGATTTTCGGTGGTTAAAGTTTTAGGGCAAGTTGGATTTTTTTTTTTTAATTTTTTTTTTCTCAATAAGTACTTATGCTAGGGCTTTTATATTTGGAATATAATTACATCTAATACCTGTTTTCATATTGTATGCTGAAGATTCTGAGTGTGACCTTCTTTTCGGGGTAAAAGACGTGGTTAAAGTTTTAGGGCAAGTTGGCATTTTCATTTAATTTTTTAATTTTTCTCAATAAGTATTTGTGCTTCAGCTTTAATATTTGGAATGTAGTTACATCTTATACCTTTCTTTAATTTGAATGCTGAAGATGCTGAGTGTGACCTTCTTTTTGGGGTAAAAAACATGATTTTGTGTGGTTAAAGTTTTAGGGCAAGTTGGAAATTTTCATTTAATTTTTAAATTTTTCTCAATAAGTACTGACAATGTGTTAGGGCTTTCATATTTGGAATATAATTACATATAATACCTTTCTTCACATTATATGTTGAAGATGCTGAGTGTGACTTTTTGGGAATAAATAACATGATTTTTGTTTGATTTTGAGAATTTTAGATAAATTCATAATTTTTGGTTACATTCCTTTCTAATTGTGATCATTCATTTATCAAATATAATTCTTCAACATATCAAACGGGTTTTGCATGATGTCAAACATTTGTTAAACCTTTTTTCAAGGTTTTGCTATTTTTGGACTCGGTCAGTTTTAACATTTGCGTTTAGCTCAACGCTAAAGTTTCATAATTCAAATCACTTCATACTTCATACATTTGTTAAGGACCATCGTACAAATAGGTTAGATAACTACATTGTATCCTAAATATGGAGTAATTGCCCTTGAATTACTTAGAAAATTTTGCCACAATGTTTTCCACTTTTTGTCATAGGTTATCCATTCAATTATGGAGATTTTCTATGTTTTGACAAAATACGTTCAAAGTCGTCTGCTGCAGAATTGCCGTATGAGGGAAAGGGTTAATAGTATTTAAGTGTAATATAATGAAATAGTGCTTTATGTGAATAAGCGGCATGTATTCGAGCGCGCTGTCCTCCGACAGCTCTTGTTACCTATCAACTGCACTGATTTTAAGAACGCCTCCTTTTTTTAAATTGGTCAAAGTGAGTGATTACAATTTTTTTTTGTCAATTTGAATTAATCCATCTTGTCAGGAAGACTTATATCTTTGAAACGGTGTACAATTTTTTTAAATTGATAATTCGAAACATAGGTGTTATGACTAAGATTTCTCTGATTTTACTTATCAACTGCACTGATTTTGAGAGCGCCTCCTTTTTTAAAATTTGTCAAAATGAGTGATTTCATTTTTTTTTGTAAATTTGAATTAATCCGTCTTGTCTGGAAGACTTATATCTTTGAAACGGTGTATAAATTTTCTAAATTGATAATGAGAAACAAAGGTGTTATGACTAAGATTTCTCTGAATTTACTTATCAACTGCACTGATTTTGAGAACGCCTCCTTTTTAGATCACCTGAGCCGAAGGCTCAAGGTGAGCTATTCTGATCACTTTTTGTCCGTCGTCCGTCCGGTGTTAACTTTTAGCTTTAAACATCATCTCCTCCCAAACTCCAAGAACAATTTCCGTGAAACATCACAGGACTGTTCCTCTGGTTGGCCTCTTTCAAAATTGTTCAAAGATTTAAATTCCATTGAGAACTTTGGTTGCTGCGGCATCAGAAAGGGGACAAAATGTCCAAACTTTAAAAAAATTCTCCTCCGAATCTGCCTGTCAGATTCAAATATAATTTGGTAGAAATGTTCCTTGGGTGACCCTCTATAAAAAATGTTCAAGCCATACTGATTGGGCGAAAAACATGGTAGTCAGGCGGCATCAAAAAAGGGGCAAAATGACAAAATTTGAAAATTCCATTTTTATGAAAGTGCTTGTCTGATTTTAAGAAAATATAATACGAATCTTACTGTAATGATCCTCTATTTAATTTGTTTAAGCCGTTTTGATTGGTTACACAATCATAGCAACCAGGCGTCATCACAAAAGGGGTAAATTGAACTTTTAGCTACAAATGACAACCAACTCCTACCATTCCAATAGACCAATTTCCACAAAACATCACAAGAATGTTCCTTTGGTGGTCCTTTTTCAAAATTGTTCAAAGATTTAAATTCCATTGATAACTTTGGTTGCTGCGGCATCAGAAAGTGAGAAAAATACCCAAATTTTAAAAATCCTTTTCCTCCATAATCTACTTGTGCGGTTGCAAGATAATTTGGTAGAAATGTTCCTTAAGTGACCCTCTAAATAAACTGTTGAAGCCATATTGATTTCGTTGAAAAATAGGGCAGCAAGGCGGCATCGGGAAAGGTGCAAAATGACAAAAACTTTATAATTCCATTCTTATTAAAGTTCTTGTTAGATTTCAAGATATAAAAGGCCTTTACTGATAAGCTGTTTCTTGAGAAGTGTCCACTCCTTTGCAGTTTCATTTGCACTCCCTGATAAAATTTTCCCAGATATTTGCAGTTAAATATTTGCTACTAATTTACTATCAATTAGGTGATCGATTTAGGGCCATCATGGCCCTCTTGTTTAAATTGGTCAAAATGAGTGATTTCATTTTTTTTTTGTCAATTTGAATTAATCCATCTTGTCAGGAAGACTTATATCTTTGAAATGGTGTACAATTTTTTTAAATTGATAATTCGAAATATAGGTGTTATGACTAAGATTTCTCTGATTTTACTTATCAACGGCACTGATTTTGAGGACGCCTCCTTTTTTTAAATTTGTCAATTTGAATTAATCCATCTTGTCAGGAAGACTTATATCTTTGAAACGGTGTACACTTTTTTTTAATTGATAATGCGAAACATAGGTGTTATGACTAAGATTTCTCTGATTTTACTTATCAACAGCACTGTTTTTGAGAGCGCCTCCCTTTTTTAAATTGGTCAACAGGAGCGATTTCAAATATATTTTGTCAATTAAAACATTTCATCTTGTCAGAAGACTTATATCTTTGAAACAGTGTATATATATTTTTTAAAAATAATGCGAAACATAGGTTTCTGCTTAAATGAAAGTATAATAATTCAAAAAAAAATTATTGTGGCTACAGCACAATTTAAATAATTTACATAACTTGGTTTCCAGATGGTTACCAGATGTGACATGTATACAACTTAATTACAGGGTGTGATGTTTGATTTGACATGTACACATTATTTTACCAAACCTGAAGTAACTTTCAACTAAACTTCAGTTCAGAGGATTCCAAGTTTATTGCCTTTGATGTATACTTAAAACTGTTTTTTAAAAAACCCTTCACACTGTACCAATCAAACGTTTTGCATGAAACTGTTAGTTTTTCAAAAGTAGTAATACACTCATTGGTGTTTTATAGCAATATATAAACTCACTGACTCTGATGCAGAATTGTCGTATGAGGGAAAGGGTTAAAAGCTGTTCAATCTGGTTATCTTCTGCAGATGCATTAAGGAGCAGTGTTTATCCCTTTCTCTGAAGCAGAGGACATTTGAACCGTTTTCCAGATATATAAAATCTGCAGCAGGCAACTTTAAAATCCTCGAGGTTAAAATAAGTGAAACTGTGTTTATTACATAGAGGACGACACATTGAGAAACATTTTATCTGATTCAGAATTAGTCAATTCGCTGCCTAAATTTTGCACTTGAGCTTTGCTTTGCGAAAACCAACCTTGATCCCCCCTTTCCCACATACAGCAAGTCTGCAGCCAGCAGACAACTTTGAAAACATCATGACAAAAAATTGAAAATCGCTGTGAATTACTATTTATCTAGTGAACAAATTTAAAATCAATGTGGCAAAAGGAGAAACTGCTCATTATAATGAATTTATTTATCGTCTGCTACAGAGGCGTTTTATATGTGGAAAAGGGACAACTTTATAATACATGTACAAGTGATAAAAAAACCTGCCTGTGCATACATGCTAAGGATCAAAATAGATACTGCTTTATGCAGGTTTTCTGAAACCTTTCATTAATTAGGGAACATTGCAACGGCAGTCTGATCTGGCTCTACACTGGCGCAAATATCTAACAGATGTTTTTTGCAGAATGCAGCTTTTTAGTTTATTTCGGTTTTAACATATGTTAACATTTTCTCAAAAAAAAAAAGGAAAAGCATAGTTCTAGATATACACAAAGGCTCTTAGTCTTTTCAAACATATTATTGATTTATTTTTGGTAGGCATTCAGCCACCTTGATAGACGATCAGCTGGTTGTATTTGGAGGATGGGATGCACCTATATCATGCAGTGATCTACATGTATTGGATATGAGTGAGTTTAATGTTTTATTTTTAATCAATACATGTTTTACAATTTGTTATTAGCTCACCTATGCACGAAATGCCAGGTGAGCTATTGGGATCACATTTTGTCCGGCGTCCGTCGTGCGTCCGGCGTGCGTCGTCAACATTTGAGCTTGTTAACACTCTACAGGCTCCATTTTACATCCAATCTTCATGAAAGTTTATCAGAATGTTCATCTCCATAAAATCTTGGACAAGTTCGAAACTGGGCCATATGAGGTCAAAAACTAGGTCACTAGGTCGAATTGAAGGGAAATCTTTTTAACACTCTGGAGGCCACATTTTCAACTTGAGCATGTTGAAACTTTATCAGAATGTTTGTCTTAATGATATGTAGGTCAAGTTCGAACATGGTTTACGTCGGGTCAAAAAGTAGGTCACTAGGTCAAATTGAAGGAAAATCTTGTTAACACTCCAGAGGCCGCAATTTTTGCTTAAGCAGTTTAAAATTTTGTCAGAATGTTTGTCTTAAAAATATCTAGGTCAAGTTCGAATATGGAATTCAAATTGAAGGAAAATCTTGTTAACACTTTGGATGCCGCATTTTTTGCTTCAGCAACTTGAAATTTGTTCAGAATGTTGAGCTGAATGATATCTAGGCCAAGTTTGAATATGGGTCATGCCGGGTCAAAAACTAGGTCACAAGGCCAAATTAAGGGAAAATCTTGTTAACTCTGTAGAAGAGGCATGTTTTGCTTCAGTGGCTTGAAATTTGGTCAGAATGTTGAACTGAATGATATTTAGGCCAAGTTCGAATATGGGTCATGCAGGGTCAAAAACTAGGTCAGAAGGCCAAATTAAGGGAAAATCTTGTTAACTCTGTAAAAGCCGCTTGAAATTTGTTTGTCTAAATGATATCTAAGCCAAGTTCGGATATGGGTCATGCCGGGTTAAAAACTAGGTCACTAGGCCAAATTGAAGGGTAATCTTGTTAACACTGGATACTGATTTTTAAATTTCAGCATGATGAAACTTTATCAGAATGTTTTTCTTGATGATATGTAGGCCAAGTTCGAATATGGGTCATGCTGGGTCAAAAACTAGGTCACTAGATCAAATTGAATGAAAATCTTGTGAACACTTTGGATGCCACATTTTTTGCTTCAGCAGCTTGAAATTTGGTCAAAATGTTTGTCTGAATTATATCTAGGTCAAGTTCGAATATGGGTCATATTGGATCAGAAACTAGGTCAATAAAGGAAAATATGGTTCAAACTCCGGAGGCCGCATTTTTACTTTGAGCAAGTTGAAACGTCAGAATGCTGTCTTGATGATATCTAGTCCATGTTGGAATATGGGTCATATCAGGTTAAACAAATATAGATCACTAGGCCAAATGAAGGAAAATATTGTTAGCACTGTGGAGGTTGCATTCAGAATAATTGTCTTGATGTGTTTTGCATTGCAGTACATTGTATAATTAAAGTGAGCGATCCAGGGCCATCGTGGCCCTCTTGTTGAGAATTAACTATGGATTATATTCTATTAAAAAGCAAGCATAATTTTTTTTTTATATAAAGTTGTCTTCAGCAGATGAATAAAATTGCTATCTGGTAAGGAAATATTCATTGCAGCAGACAACGTTTTTAAACATTGTGGCAAAAGGAGATTTTGAATGAGCAATTTATCCATTTGCAACGTTTTCAACTATATATTCAATGATTAAGCTTTCATTAATAAAGGTTCACCATATGTGTGAGCTGGATGTTTTCTAAGTCGTCCAATGCAGATTTGTTTTATGTTGGAAAGGGTTAAGGTAAATGGGGTCTTGTGGATTCAATTAGAACATAAGATAACATATATACTAGTTTGACAACACTTAATGATTATTGTAAGGGGATACATCTAGGGTTATATTACATGTATAGAAATTGACGACAGGTGAGACTATGCAGTCTTATCTGTATGTAGATGTAGCAAGACCCCAAATCACCTGAAAACATTGTGGCAAAAGGAGAAATGCATCATAAAACATCTGCAAGTGGGAAAGTGTTAAGTTATCTAATTTATTGTAAAATTTGTTGACAGGTATAGTAGAATGGACACAACCAGATATAACCGGAACCCCACCCAGTCCCAGAAGGTAAGAAACTTGAATAGAATTAACCCTTTCCCACATACAACAGATCTGCAGCAGACGACTTTGAAAACATTTGAATAAAAAAATAAAACATCTATATGAATGAAAGTTTAATTATTGTATATAGTTGAAAACAGTGTGGCCAAAGTGTAACTTTTCGTTTATGAGCAATTTCTTCTTTTGCAACACACTGTTTTTCAACGTTGTCTATATTTGGGATCTGACCTGATCAGGACTCAACCCTTGGACCTCTTAATCCATAAGCACACTTTTTATTTTGAAAAAACGGATCGTATTATAGTTTTACCTGCGGCATACGGGCGGGCGGTGTCCAGTATGTTGTCAGCTCAATAACTTTAGAAGCCTTTGTCCAATCATCACCAAATTTGGTCAGAATGTGTATTGGGATAATATGTCGGACAAGTTCGATAACTAGCCATATCGCTTTAGTCAATCGAGAGTTATTGCCCTTTAATTATAGAAATTACCTAAAATTAGTCTTGTCAGCTCAATAACTTTAGAAGCCTTTGTCCAATCATCACCAGATTTAGTCAGAATTTGTATTGGCATAATATCTCGGACAAGTTTGATAACTAGCCATATCGCTTTAGTCAATTGAGAGTTATTGCTCTTTAATTATAGAAATTACCTAAAATTGGTCTTGTCAGCTCAATAACTTTGGAAGCCTTTGTCCAATCATCACCAAATTTCAGAATGTCAGAATGTGTATTGGCATAATATCTCGGACAAGTTCGATAACTAGCCATATCGCTGTAGTCAATCAAGAGTTATCGCCCTTTTATTAAAGAAATTACCTAAAATTGGGATTGTCAGCTCAATAACCTTAGAAGCCTTTGTCCAATCTTCACCAAATTTGGTCAAAATGTGTATTGGCATAATTTCTCGGACAAGTTTGATAACTAGCCATATTGCTTTAGTCAATCGAGAGTTATCGCCCTTTAATTATAGAAATTGCCTAAAATTGGTCTTGTCAGCTCAATAACTTTAGAAGCCTTTGTCCAATCATCACCAAATTTGGTCAGAATGTGTATTGGCATAATATCTTGGACAAGTTTGATAACTTACCACGTTATCTTAGTCACTACACACTTATGTCCCTCGAAATGGCCAAAACTGTACTAACAGTGTCTGCTCTCTAAATTTGCTTGATGTACAACCAATTATCACTATACTTAATTGGTCTCAAGAAAACAGGACAGGTGTATTTTGTGACATTTGGCGCTCTTGTTACCTGATATATTTTAGAGTTGTCTACTTTGAAAGCATCTGAGGGGAAAAAAACGGAAGTAGTAATATGGAAGTTTATTTTTAATACAGAGTATAAAACATTGTTAAAAAATAACAAAACTGCTCATTTTCAACAACTTCTATTAGTTACATAATAATTTCAAAAGTTGTTTGCCTAAGAGTCCACAAATGCTTGCATCCAGTAAAGGTTTATGACCTTAACAAAAAAGTATCCTTGACCATGTGACATGATGCAACAAGAATTTTAAGTCGTTCTAAACATGTTATTGGATAAATATATGTTTTAAATTCGATTCAATTTTATTATTTATCTTATTTAGTTAGTAATGCTCAGTCTAGCAAAATCTTGCCAGACTGTATAACAAAAATAAATATGGTGGGTTTGAGAGAATCATGGATCATTGGAGATATAATCTGAAAATTTGGAGGTATAATTTTGATACACTGTTTAATACACTATACTATGATAAAAGGAATAATTGTTGAATTCAACTTTTCCAACAATATTTCTTAAAGTTGTATGCTATAGAAGTGTCTGTCTTAAAGTGTTTACATAGAATAAAGGTTAAAACTGTTTCCCATCTGCAGCAGATAACGTTTGAAAACATTGCAGAAAGGGAAGAAGTTGCTCACAATGAGCAATTTGTAATCTTTCCACAAAGTTATCAACCCTTTATCTATAATTATGCTTTCATTTATTGAGATATTTCTATATTTCTGCATAGATGTTTTCAAAGTTGTCTTCTGCAGATAGATTGTGTGCAAGTGGAAAACTTCAAAGGGTTAAGGTTTTGCCTATAGCAACTTAAAACAAATCTGCAGCAGACGACTTTGAAAACATCTAGTAAAAAACATGGAAAATCCCCGTAAATGAAGAGATAATTACTGAAAAAAGTTAAAAACATTGTAGCGAAAGGAGAAATTGCTTGTTTTGAGCAATTTTTGCCTTCGTCACGGTGTTTTCAAAAGTTGTCTGCTGCAGAGGCTTCAGAAAGTGTCTATATGTGGGAAAGGATTTAGGTTTTGCCTATAGTCATGTTTTGTTGATTTTTCCAGCTGGCATGCATCCTGTGCTTTAAGCGGTAAAATATTGCTGATTCACGGCGGTTACAATGGGGACTTTGCGCTAGAGGACACACATATATTTAATCTAGGTAAGTAGGGCGTACAAGGATGACAAGGGAAAGAGTCCTTAACGCTCCTAAAAAGAACCGGTGACTTCGGCATGTTATTTAACAGTGTAACCCTTTCACACATACAAACATTCCGCAGCAGACGACTCTGAAACTTATTCTCAAAAACATGAAATTCTCTATGTATGGGAGTTAAATAATTAAATACAGATGAACACATTGTGGCAAAAAGAGATATTGCTCTTTTAGAGTAATTTCTTCTTTTCCCACAATGTTTTCGAAAGTCGTCAGTTACAGGTGCGTCTACGAGTGGGAAAGGGATAATTAAAAAGAAATTGGCAAGGTCAATCCCGAGCTTGAGACTATACCATCAGAGTGGTAGATAGAGACACCATATATATCATAATGTTAATTTGTATGGAATTTGCATGCGTCCGTTAGTGTGTTAGCCAGAGCTTGTAGGAGTTGTAACCTTTAATTGAACCGTGTTCATTCATACATGGTAGTTAGACATTCGAGGTTTATTATTCTGCATGTCATGATCTCATTCCGTGCACAAATAAATACATTATCGCGACCGCCTCGATGGTGTAGTGTTAGAGCGTCCGCGGGTTCGATCCCCGACCGGGTCATATCAAAAACTTTAAAAATGGTAGTAATTGCTTTCCTTCCTTGGCGCTCAGGGCTTTTGGGTTAGCATTACGACTGTCTCGCTGGTGTCAGGATAAAGGGACCAGAAGTACTGCTTAATTACCTAGGAAACAGTGATATAACTGGGGTTTTCTAATCTGCGTAAAACACTATACAAGAAATGAAGCATCGTGAAAAAGTGGTATTGCTGCATATCTATATATAGCTATAGATATAAGTTCTTATTTGCTGAATGGCCAAGTTGTAGTCCTTTTATTGTTGTTGTAGGCCATTGCTTTTAACTAGGCTATACTAATAGCTTGTTTCTATATCATTGTACTCAGGTGAGCTAGACAAAGTTGAAGACGAATACAGATACGCAGGTACGCCAGTATTCCGTTAACGTGCATTGAAGTTACGTATGTACAGGATGAACTGATTCGTCGCTGAACGCAGGTGAAACAACACTCTTAATCAACGGACGCTATATTTTATTTCTAGGATCATTTGTTTGTAAAGGTACGTTATATGTATGAAGTAAGTTATTGACGCCGCGTGGAAGCGCGGCGTCAGTATGGGATAGGTTTTAATTTTGTACCATGGGGTGACGTAATCGAAAAGGGAGCAATCAACAAATAGTATTGTATGTTAAAACTCTGTAATATGTTTGAAAAAACAGCCTTTATAATTGAATAAATTGTATTAACTGATTTAAGAAACAACAAGATACAAAATATGTACATCTTTTACCGTTGTTACAAAACTTTAGACACATTTAAATTGTTTTTAATAACTGTTCCCCAACTAGTCTAACTAGGCTAAGCTATTTTTATGAGTTGATTTACGGAGTTCATTAGGCTACGCTATTTTAATTGTTTGGTTTACTGCTCTGAAGAGCTCAGAAAAAAGATTCGGGTGATGTTTTTTCCTATTTATTTCTGTTGTATTACTAAACTTAAAACGTTCCTCCCCATACATTTGTTCATTCAGACCAATGTATTCTTGCTATATGTTGACTATACATGAGAACTTTTTCTTTTAATTTCATAAATGCTTAATTTTGATATTAAATATCTTTAAACTTGATAGAATTATTTGTATTTTTTGTTTATATACTCTCGTTTCTTGTTATCATACTTCTGCTCAACTTGAAGGAGAATAGACTTCCCTCTCTCCTTCCAAACGGTAAACCAAATGGTTTGAAGACTTAACTTGTCATTTCACGACTGAACTTTACATGCTGAATATCGCATAAATCGTAGCATATAAAGTGTATAATTCCTTCGTCAAAATGGACTCTTTTTGCTCTTGATAATATTTTACTATAGACTATGGTATCCAGGTGAGCAATAAAGGAACATATTGGACTTCTTGTTTAAGATAAAAGGTACATTTGGCCTTCTTGTTCAAAATATTTACATCCTGTCCGTTTGCACAGGTTATTTAAATGTATTGAACTGCATCTGCTTCCCTTTAAGTCATGCTTTAAAATCATGCGCGGCGTCTTTGATGCTTAGCATCAAAATTCGTCTTGTATACTTCTAGAACTTGGTTAAACAATATTTGTTGGGCAAGAACAAATTGCTTATAACATATCAACAGCGACTTCCTTTCTAACAATGTTTTCATCAATTGGCTTCAGCCTCGAGGTTAATTAAAAGGTTGGCATCGAACATTGCTGATAATAAGTATCATTCGAAATGTATACTGTTCTAAGTTGCTTAGAATGTACAAAATATTATCTAATTTAAATGCGTCTTGTATTGTATGGCCTTGTAGAATTTCCGGTTTGGCATGATCTAAAGGTACATTGGCGTACAACTAATGGGGCTACAGTTCTAGTTTTATGTCAAAAGTTGTATTAAGGACTATACTACACGTAAACGACCATTGGAGGCTCTGGTGAGACGTCTGTGGAAGCAATAAGACAAAAGTTCACCAGACGAGGTTAATCTATATTTCGAAGACTCATTGGAATGCGCCGTTGTGAGAAGTTGTGTATTTAATCGCATGCAATATCTTCCATTGGGTCAGTTGTCCGGATCTTTATAAGTTATCATAGTTTCAATAAGGGATTCCGATAAAAAGAATAAAGGTATCTGGTATTTTATCCATATTTTATTTTCCCGTATGATAATGGTCAAAATACATATAAACGATACCCACTGACATTTTGTCAACACATAATAATTATATAATATAAGAATAATTCATGATTAACTGAAGTACAGGTTACCCACAGTGAGTAAAGATTATTACCAAATGCACATTACTCACTATCATTGAATAAAGAAAAAAACAATCGCCTTTTTCTGAGAACGTTCTCTGTGTTAAGAAATGAACTCGGTGCTCTAAACAGCTTATTTGATTGGTTGGTTATGAGAATGAATTTGCTTCTGACCAATCGGACCACAAAGCACATAATCTTATCACAGAGTGGACGAGAGTTAGTTATTTTTAATGGAAGCGGTTTATTTCGGAAATTATCCATATTCTAAAAACGACCTTTTTCGGCCGTATCACTCAACCGGAACCACACTTACTACCCATATTTAGGCATATTCCTGAAAGACCAACGTGGTCTTACTCAAGTTTACCAATTTAGCCAAAGAGGTCCCAATGTAATCTACGAATTATCAAGCAAAAAAAGCAAAAAAAAAGAGGAAAGGCGAGCAAGCCTTAAACTCTACCCACATGTTATATAGGCCACGTAACACGATATCCAACCTTTGAAGTTTTACGAACAGGAACGATGCGGAGTAGCCTGCATCTTCGTGCATGAGGATCAGGATATTCCATATTCGCTATCAAGTCGCAAACGCTCCACGGATGCCTTCCGAGAACGGTATGTTAATTGATCATCTATATGTTTATTGGCCACACCCCCGAAGGTTGAGTTTCATGTGACCCGGCCCATATTAAACCAGTTAACAATTTGAAAATAACCATTATGATTTATGCCCACTGAATCTGAACCACGACTCGGAGAATCGGTCCAAAAAAGGATTTCTAGTTCAAATGAAGTATGGCGGTGAACAGAGTAAAGATTTTGAATGCTAGCCCGAGGCATAGCTAGGTTACAGTAGAGTAGTCTTAGCCCACATCATTGGGTAAATATACGCACCACATCTAGAACACTGCTAGTAGATCATTATGATAAGAATCATATCCTTTTGAAAAGGAACAAGTCTGATCAACATCCACACTGTTCACATATTACTTACTTATCGACATTTTTAGATTCTGATAAGATTCAAGCAGTTGTACAGGCTAGTCTGAACCCACACTGATGAAAAATGCCAACTTGTACCGTTTCCCGTTGACGTACTCATACACCCCACTAAGGGTTAGATCTATGGTCGTGGTTCAAATTCGTTATTTACCCTTATCCTGCTGAATTGCTCCAGTTTATCACACTGTCATTACTAATTAATTGATTGATTGATTTTTGATGTTTTACGCCGCTTTCAACAAGTTTTCAATTATATCACGGCGTTTCCTGGTTAAGTTACCAGTACTACTGGTCCATAAATTCTGACACCAGCCAGTCAGATCCAAAACAGCCTGTTTGTCAGCAAGTTCTGTTCAAGATCTACACTGTTCACATATAATTTACATGAGCTTTTTAGAAGCGCGTCTGTCAGCTTCAGTAGATTTTGATATGACGTAGCAGATCTTGACAATGCAGGCTCGAACTGTTTTCGCGCGAAATGGTACAATTCAGTTAAAGATGAAAACTAAGATGAGGTTGCTTTTGACAACATTGCATGACTGTGCATGCTGGTCCCAGACAGTATTGCTCGTAAATCGTGTTCACAGACGCGTACATCAGGATAAGGGTAAAGTTATATGTTTTATATGTTTAACCCTTTCTTACATACAGGCATGTGTTGACTCTTCTGCAGCAGACGACTTATGAAAATATTCTAGCGAAAGGAGAAATTTCTCATGGTTGATGCGCCGGAGGCTTTAATACTTGAATAAAGTAAATGACTTAAATTGACTGGAAACTGTTACATGAACCGAGTAAGTTTTGCACGAATGTTTACGTCACTTACCAAGATTAAAAGTCAAGAAGATTTTTTTGGATGGATGACTAGCTTGTATACAATTCTGTAGCGTTAATTTAAGCAAGGCCTTAATTGAAGGAAATCTTTCAAATTTTTGAAACAAACATCTTGGAATATTCATAAAAAAATCTTCTTTGTTTTTCAAATAATCGAAATATACGTAACCTATAAGAAGGGTATATGAGGATTCGGTTACCTTTTTGTTAATGTATTAATGACTCTTCTTTAACTAATGATGGAACTACATATTGCGGTTTTCTATTTGAGATGGTTAAGATGCCACAGAACAGCATGGCGATATGATTTTCATTTTCATTTTTGTTGATTGAATATTTTAATGATCAAATACATCCTATCAAAGGAATGAAACTCCAGAAAACTCCCTTAATTTACTTTTAAACCTTTCCAACATGCAACACTGAATTTAATTCATCTGCATCTGACATATTTTGTAAACATTGTGGCGAAATGAATCATTGCTCACAATGAAAATGTTCTCCTTTCGCCACAAAGTGTTTACTCTAATCAATATTATACTTTCGTTTATAGACATTCCCCCAATTATTGTCTGGATGTTTTCAGTCGTCTGCTGCAGATATGTTGTATGTGGGGAAGAGGCAAAGCAAAATCAGCACCCGGAGATGAAAGCATATCCATTATTGTGTATGTATTGGCCCCATTTCAATTCCCCGTATGTTTCAGCTCCGAATATTGCGCCATTCGTTGTTTCCAGTGTATAAAATGTAGATGGCAATAGACCGTTGACATAGATAACTATATAAGTAGCGCCCCCTGGTACTGTAAAGATTCGAGAATCACCCGACGTGATGCTATTTTCGTCCAACCTTAGGTGGTCTTTATATTGATCTTCTATCGTGACACGAAGGTAATACTTATCGAAATCATCCGAAAAATTGAAAGTGTAAATGTTCAAGAATCGATTCGGGTCTAAGTACTACACCATGGATGAGTCGCCGTTTAGTGTTAAATCAACATTTTCAGGAATAGAGAAGAGCGACGCCAGAATTGGCTTGTTACTTTTGAACACGACTGGTGTTATATAATGCCGATATTGATTCTGCCCTATCTAACGTTGCTGTGGAGGTCGCAACGTTTGTAGTTATATCTACGCTATATCTACGCTAGTGCCATCTTCACTTGCTACTACGCGATCTTTACTAGCACCGTCGAAACTTGGCGGCACGGTGGCGAAGGATCCCCCGCTTACACAAACAATGTCATTGTGAGAAGTAATTACAGGCCCTGTTAAATCTGTGTCATCAGGTTTTAAAAAGGTATATACATCGAATTGGTTAATCTGTTTAGTAAAAGTTGACGATCCATCAGCAGGTATTATGGTAATGGATCGTCAACCCAGATTGCTATGGATTCTTTCTTGAATTTAGGTACAGATACACTTTCAGTTTTCTTGCATCTTTTATCCCGATGCAGGAGAACTGAAAGTCTATCTGTACCTAAATTCAAGAGAGAATCCATAGCAATCTGGGACTGGTCCCCTGCTACTCTGTATGTCATTGTATGAAGGTTTATCCGTTTATCCGACGTAAATTATATCACTTTATTACTAATTGTATCGTGAGAGTCGAAAGTGAATGAACTGGAAAAGTCATATTTGTCATAGTTAACGACATTAATATTGCCCGATGTAGTCATTTATGGATTTTCGTATCTTAAGGTCACCCAGTCTGCTGCTATTGCCATCGAGTAATCTGTGGCCTTTGTATTATATTTCTGGAACAAGACAAGAAAATCATGCATAATTGGTAGAGTAAAACGAATTTGTACTGTCACTGTTTAACACCTGAAGCTTTCCTCATTAATAGCTTGTCCATAATATACCATTGGCGTCGCACCGCAATCTGAACAGATTGAAAATAAAAATCAATAATCGAATCCATTAGTTCACACCTTCAGATAGCGTTACTCTTGAAATCGGTATGTTTTGATAGGTTATATGATACTAAGTGTTGCTTTATGGACAGTATTCAGCGTATTTCCCAAAATACGCAAGCATAACAAATAGTCTGGAAGACCAAATTCAGGACTATGAAAACCATAAGGGCCTGGCAAGCTATTTACAAAAATATAAAATATATATTCATGTATAATATATTTTCATTATTTTTATTATGAACATGCTATGCCCCTTTGATGAAAACCATCCAGATCTAGAACAGACTACGCATCTACATGGCATGATGACTATATTCATACTTCACAATGTACTTATAGTGGTATCATTGAAGCTTCTGGTGAATATGGCTTATATCATTTTTAAATTCGAGCTAAAGATCAATGATTTCGACTAATTAGTGAAACTAGGTCAATGACATCGTCGTTTGCTTTTTGGAATGTTTTTTATTTTTACCTAAAATATATGAGCCGAGCCGTTCCACGAGAAAAACTATCATTATGGACTCTGCGTAATGTTTCGACATATACCAGCCTGCGCAGTCCGCGCATGCTAATCCGAGCAGACACATTCCATCTCAGGGGGATAGAGATATAGGCATATGTATTATATGTGGGAAATGGGAAATGCTTATGCACCTTTTGGAGTCGATACACGTGAATTCATCATTACCACAAACTGGTGCTAATAAAAATGAAGAATTTGGCATTGTACAGAAATAGAAAGTTCTACAATTACAAGCTCAGTAGCGTCCACTTCTGCACTGTCCTATAAATGAACCCATATTTCTTTATAATTTATAAATACTGAAACCAAGGGGGAGGAGGTCATAAAGCCATATTGATGATTTTTAGGAAAATAATGTGTTTCGTGACACAGATGATTTTTGACAATCAATCTGTCATTTTCTCTTTGAAAAGAAAAACATAGGGGAGAAATGGTTAATCTAAGTACCAACCTTCGCAAGCTTCATCAGATGCATTTGGACAATCATCACTACCGTCACAAACATATTCGCTCTCAATTAAATAACCATTGCCACAATCGAACGTGGTGTACGTTGCTGGAAATATATTATACTTGATTCTAATTATCAACCTGATGGACATTTCGATTAGATTAACCCTTTTCCACATATGGACGCTTTCTGACGCCTCTGACGCAGACAACTTTTGAAATCATAGTGGCAAATGGAAAAATGAGCAATTTCTCCATTTGTCAGAATGATTTTTCTAACTATTCAATAATCATACTACCATTTATAGATATTTTATAGATTATATTAACCTATTATCACATACTAAAGTGCAATAGCATAGCCCGCCGTTTTGATGCGGCTTTATGTAACCCTTTCCCCCCTGTATACGCTAGTTGACGTATCTGCAGCAGACGACTTTTGAAAACATCGTTACGAAAGCAGAAATTGCTCAAAACGAGCAATTTCTCCTTTGGCCACAATGTTTTCAACTTTATTTAGAAGTTTATTTCAAATATAAGTTCAATAGGCCACATGACCCGTGAGAAAAACACAAATAAACATTCCAAATGACATAGCAAGTGGTGCACATTTACCATTTTACAACTACATACATTCGAAATAGGTAAAATGTCTTGTCATAGACAGAGAAGGTGTTGTTCAAACGTTATATCATATCCTCATCACCTCTGTATACATACACGCTTACCATGCAATACAATTTAATATAACACAACACAATATAATATAATATAATATAATACAATATGTCCACTACATGATATACTATGATACAACATAACATAACATAATATAATATAATATGTCCACTATATGCAAGGGGCATATTGACACCATTATGACACAAACACATCAATAAATGAAAATGATATCAGTACATACAATGTAAAGACAACACAACTTTATATTACTAACTTATTTGTACATTTCATATTAGCATTACAAACCATATCTTAATTGAAAAGCTTTCATTACATATTTACTTAAATTTCTGAGTTTAGAAACATTAGTGCATTCGAAAAGTTGTTTAACTTTATACATGCTAGGATTGGACAAATACTACTTAGAAATAAACCTTTTACGGAGGTCAGAATATATAAATTGCATTAAATCATAAAATGGTACTCGTCTTCGATCCTATTACATGTGTAACGTGTACCGGCGTTAAGCCATCGCGGGCCACCCATCCAGGTACTAACCGCGATGCACGTTGCTTAACTTTATGAACAGGTCAACCACTCTACCAACGTCGCTATAAAAACCAGCTTTTACGACCGTATAAGGCCGTATAAGTGATATTTAAACCTATACCCCGCTCCCGTTACATTTCTCCCTCTTTCTCTTGACTTCGACCCGAAGTCACACAACTGAACACAAGCAGTACACCAGAGCGGAGTCTATGTAACATCACTGGCAACCACCGGGGTCCGGGGATGATGGTGATATCAACCCAAAAATCCCACCGCTGCCACCATTTGTAACGTGTACCGGCATTAAGCCATCGCGGGTACTAACCGCGATGAACGTTGCTTAACTTTATGAACATGTCAACCACTCTACACACGTGGCTATAATAGCCGGCTTTTACGACAAGGCAGTAGAAGTGACATTTAAACCTATACCCCGTTCTCGTTACACATGTTATACATTTTCTATTTTCACGTGGGATACAGTTTGGGCGATGCCACCTACCCGTTTCAATTAAAAGAGCATGTGATGATAGTAGTAACCTTGACATTGCAGCAATTAAATTATTACTGAACTTACAATTTAAATAAAACTTAAAGTTGAAGGTGAATTATGAATTCTGGCATTCCAGTTCTGTACATTATTAGCATGCACACGTTGTTTAAAATGACTCAGTTACGTTACCAACACCCTGAGCTAACCAAAAACTTCATCAAAACCTTATGATGACAATAATTTCTTTCGTAAAGAAACCCACGACACTTTATTTGGATACAATTCTTCATCAGATTTTAGAATTTTATACATGATTTTACAATACTTTAAATCATCACTACTTTTTATTTTTAACCAATATTTTACAATTCGAATATGTCTATTGTAGGCTAAGGGAAATCTTTCTTGTACGCCGTAAACAAAAAACTATCTTTTATGAAGATTTTTCAGGTTTTCGTCACAATGTTTTCAAAGTCGTCTGCTGCAGATTTGTTGTATGTATGAAAGGGTTAAGAAGACTGCTGGATACAAGAACGTACTGGCAGGGTCGCAGGAAACATCTGTTGGATACCAACTTCCACCAATACAGGTCAACGGGTTTTGGTTAGCAATATAACCTAAATCACACATAACATATGCTGTATCCCCTGGTAGCGGAAGGTCGCTGGACACATTGTATGCAATATTAAATACAAATATCCAGTCTGAATTATACGATACTGCAAAATTCATCCAGAGCGCATTCAAACTAAGAAGCGAAACTCTTTCAATATATTAATTCTGTCTCAGCTTCAAATGTCAGTGTTATGATGTACTCCATGACTCTGTGATGCATATATACTTATCCATTATGTTGTATAATGGGCCGGTGGCCTGTATTACGAAATTAATATCTTGTCTATCTTGGTAGTCCGTCCGCCTCGGGTGCGGGATGTCGAGGTTTCAATATCCAGCCGGTTCATACCAAAATACTTTTAAAAATGGATGCACTCCTTTGCATTCGGGGTTGCGGGATTAGCTTTACGACTGACTGGGTGATGTAAGGATAAATGAACCAGAAGTACTGTCAACTTACCAATAAAACGCCGTGATATAACTTAAAAGTTGTTGAAATTGGCGTAAAAAAACTCAAGCAATCAATCAATATGTCTTTTATACACCAGAAACAATTAAAATCGTTTAATTCTTGTTTTATTAATCTCTTTTGATACAAACATAATCATAAATCTACGCGTCATATAATCGATAACGATAAATGCGTTTCCGGCAAAAGTCATAACTGGTTAACAGCATTTTCCTAACAGCTGTGGAGGTAAAGACAAGGAAGGTCTTGTTGAAGAACAACGCGTTATATACATTCTACTATTTGATAAAGGTAGACGTGAAGAGGTTCTACACAATTATATTATCGGTTTGCATACTGTTTGATACACTATTACATATATCATGTTTTAACTAACATAAACTACCATCTATTTTTTCAACAGGTTGTAAACGATGGTTATGTCGTATAATTCAATATATAATAATATAATACTCATGAAGCTATTATCACAGGTTTTCACTCTACGAAAGAAAATAACTGAAATTTAAGCGGACAGAATTTCTTTTATGCACCAAATAAGTTTTCCATTTTAGTTTTAGAAAAAACAGGGGAGATTATCATGTTGAGACTAAAGTAGTTCCTTCACTTGAAGGTTATAATTTCACTGTAAAATACATAATTCAGTTTATTATTCCTCGACAAATGTCTACTAAGTATAGCTACTCCAGAAAGAAAACATTACTTGTGCGAAATATAATTGTTCCTGTTTTAAGCACCACTGTCAGAAAGTCAGTCGAGCTTATGGCATGACCAATTGTCCCGTGCATTTGTCCGTGTGTGAATAAACATTCGGCCTGCGTATCCTTTTGTAACCACCTTGTTTTTGTGAAGAAAGCCCATTAGCTAGCATCTTCCCAGTGGATTCTTAAAAAAAAATTGATTTATGGAGAAGTCATATTGATTTGACATAGGTAACAGAGCATAGGGTTACTTTGCATTATGACCATACAGCGATACAGGCCTTGTTGTTCTCTTGTTTGAATTAGTAACCTAGTCATACTCACGATCACAGATGGCGTTGTCAAATGATCCGCCAGACTGACATGTAATTGTGGTTGGTGTCGGTGTATATCCCGGGTTACATATCACTCTTGCTATTGTTCCACAGTTTAAATCAGGAAAAAGCACATCTCCATTGGCCACCACCGGCTCGTTGCATTCTACATGTATTAATGTAAAATGAAATTCGTAAAAATTTAGATAGAAAATAAATTCGTTAAGCATAATGTTTAAACCGTTTTGAAACAAATTATTTACGTGCATTTTTCGTACACCAAAAAGCAATGATTTTAAATAAGTTATACATAGACATGCACAGTTCCTGCAGTCAATTCCTGGTGTACATGGTTTTGTTTATGTTTGTTATGTTATATCGATTACAAAGCAAACGTTCAGCTTACACGAATCACACTCGATTTACTACTTCCTGGAGGATTCATCAGTACTTATATCGTAGGTGTCAAAAACAAATATCAAAGGCAGAACCCGCTCATCGCGGGATTCGAAAACGGAACATTTGACCCTGACACTGCACCACTGTTCTCTACAAACATGTTTGTTACCCTCTTTATATCGATGGTTAGCAGATCTACTCCATAACATTTTAATAACTAACAGACAAAGTTGTGCTTTCGCAGTGTTTCACCATATCATTGATTGACCGCCTATTTGCTTCATCGACCTGTCCGTAAATTGGCATCGTATTACTAATGTAACTCCAATATAACTCTATATATGGAGTTAAACCGGGATGGCAATAAGATCTAAAATCACCGAACACGACTCCAATATAGAAGACATTGGCAATGTAAGGAGTTACACACCTGGGCAAAGGTTAAGCACCACTAAATTCACATTTATATGTTTCACAAAGTCTAGATGAAAAAAATATTACGAACGCTAAGCGGTTGGTCTGCCTACTCGACGCAACTCTTTCACTGCTGATTTCACAAAGTCGAATAATCCATGTTGAAAATTGAACCAATCCATTTTTCGACCATTAGGAAATTTGGTAAAATTTAATGTATAAGTGGCAATCAAGGCAGTTCGGTACGAGCTGTCTCCCCCGAATCTACATTCTTTGAAAGCGCCTTTAATTGCTTTTGGTAGTGAAAGAGTTAATTTAAGGTCCTAAGTCAGAATGCGGACAAATCGATTAAAATGTCAAACATATTGTTACAAGAATTGCTGGCATACCATACCGTCATACATTGTGAAAACTCCGAATGTCGGTTTTCTTACGACGTCACCTTTTTAGCGGTATGATAGCGTACCTTTGATAGTACACATTGAAGTAGACCAAACTCCACTTGCTAAACACTCAATGTCCGTAATGTTTGTTGAGTAACACATGTTACATGTGACCGATGCTGTTGCTCCAAATGTTGTCTCAGTACCAATGAGAGTGACATTAGCATTAGGGATTGTAGGTTCTGGTCCACAGTCTGTCAGATAGGAAATAACATATTATTCAGAGCATATTACATCAAGTTATCACACAGCTATATCTAAAATAATCAAAGTACTGAAAGTACTTGTAACGAATGAGTTTGAACATGTATTGGAAAATGTAATTAATAATTGCATTTGATCATGTTTTTTGTTTTGTTTTATTTTAAACTTTCTTCAAAATTTGGTAGTTTTTAGACAATCTAGTCTATTTTACGATTATAAATAATCTTTGTCCATATATATATATATATATATATATATATATATATATATTAAAGAGATATCTTTATCAATTGACAGATTTATGGGGCAGACTTTCTTAATTTGTGATTATTTGCTAATCGCAGGAAACATCTGTTGGATACCAACTTCCACCAAGACAGGTCAACGGGTTTTGGTTAGCAATATAACCTAAATCACACATAACATATGCTGTATCCCCTGGTAGCGGAAGGTCGCTGGACACATTGTATGCAATATTAAATACAAATATCCAGTCTGAATTATACGATACTGCAAAATTCATCTAGAGCGCATTCAAACTAAGAAGCGAAACTCTTTCAATATATTAATTCTGTCTCAGCTTCAAATGTCAGTGTTATGATGTACTCCATGACTCTGTGATGCATATATACTTATCCATTATGTTGTATAATGGGCCGGTGGCCTGTATTACGAAATTAATATCTTGTCTATCTTGGTAGTCCGTCCGCCTCGGGTGCGGGATGTCGAGGTTTCAATATCCAGCCGGTTCATACCAAAATACTTTTAAAAATGGATGCACTCCTTTGCATTCGGGGTTGCGGGATTAGCTTTACGACTGACTGGGTGATGTAAGGATAAATGAACCAGAAGTACTGTCAACTTACCAATAAAACGCCGTGATATAACTGAAAAGTTGTTGAAATTGGCGTAAAAAAACTCAAGCAATCAATCAATATGTCTTTTATACACCAGAAACAATTAAAATCGTTTAATTCTTGTTTTATTAATCTCTTTTGATACAAACATAATCATAAATCTACGCGTCATATAATCGATAACGATAAATGCGTTTCCGGCAAAAGTCATAACTGGTTAACAGCATTTTCCTAACAGCTGTGGAGGTAAAGACAAGGAAGGTCTTGTTGAAGAACAACGCGTTATATACATTCTACTATTTGATAAAGGTAGACGTGAAGAGGTTCTACACAATTATATTATCGGTTTGCATACTGTTTGATACACTATTACATATATCATGTTTTAACTAACATAAACTACCATCTATTTTTTCAACAGGTTGTAAACGATGGTTATGTCGTATAATTCAATATATAATAATATAATACTCATGAAGCTATTATCACAGGTTTTCACTCTACGAAAGAAAATAACTGAAATTTAAGCGGACAGAATTTCTTTTATGCACCAAATAAGTTTTCCATTTTAGTTTTAGAAAAAACAGGGGAGATTATCATGTTGAGACTAAAGTAGTTCCTTCACTTGAAGGTTATAATTTCACTGTAAAATACATAATTCAGTTTATTATTCCTCGACAAATGTCTACTAAGTATAGCTACTCCAGAAAGAAAACATTACTTGTGCGAAATATAATTGTTCCTGTTTTAAGCACCACTGTCAGAAAGTCAGTCGAGCTTATGGCATGACCAATTGTCCCGTGCATTTGTCCGTGTGTGAATAAACATTCGGCCTGCGTATCCTTTTGTAACCACCTTGTTTTTGTGAAGAAAGCCCATTAGCTAGCATCTTCCCAGTGGATTCTTAAAAAAAAAAATTGATTTATGGAGAAGTCATATTGATTTGACATAGGTAACAGAGCATAGGGTTACTTTGCATTATGACCATACAGCGATACAGGCCTTGTTGTTCTCTTGTTTGAATTAGTAACCTAGTCATACTCACGAGCTGGGTCACAGATGGCGTTGTCAAATGATCCGCCAGACTGACATGTAATTGTGGTTGGTGTCTGTGTATATCCCGGGTTACATATCACTCTTGCTATTGTTCCACAGTTTAAATCAGGAAAAAGCACATCTCCATTGGCCACCACCGGCTCGTTGCATTCTACATGTATTAATGTAAAATGAAATTCGTAAAAATTTAGATAGAAAATAAATTCGTTAAGCATAATGTTTAAACCGTTTTGAAACAAATTATTTACGTGCATTTTTCGTACACCAAAAAGCAATGATTTTAAATAAGTTATACATAGACATGCACAGTTCCTGCAGTCAATTCTTGGTGTACATGGTTTTGTTTATGTTTGTTATGTTATATCGATTACAAAGCAAACGTTCAGCTTACACGAATCACACTCGATTTACTACTTCCTGGAGGATTCATCAGTACTTATATCGTAGGTGTCAAAAACAAATATCAAAGGCAGAACCCGCTCATCGCGGGATTCGAAAACGGAACATTTGACCCTGACACTGCACCACTGTTCTCTACAAACATGTTTGTTACCCTCTTTATATCGATGGTTAGCAGATCTACTCCATAACATTTTAATAACTAACAGACAAAGTTGTGCTTTCGCAGTGTTTCACCATATCATTGATTGACCGCCTATTTGCTTCATCGACCTGTCCGTAAATTGGCATCGTATTACTAATGTAACTCCAATATAACTCATATATGGAGTTAAACCGGGATGGCAATAAGATCTAAAATCACCGAACACGACTCAAATATAGAAGACATTGGCAATGTAAGGAGTTACACACCTGGGCAAAGGTTAAGCACCACTAAATTCACATTTATATGTTTCACAAAGTCTAGATGAAAAAAATATAACGAACGCTAAGCGGTTGGTCTGCCTACTCGACGCAACTCTTTCACTGCTGATTTCACAAAGTCGAATAATCCATGTTGAAAATTGAACCAATCCATTTTTCGACCATTAGGAAATTTGGTAAAATTTAATGTATAAGTGGCAATCAAGGCAGTTCGGTACGAGCTGTCTCCCCCGAATCTACATTCTTTGAAAGCGCCTTTAATTGCTTTTGGTAGTGAAAGAGTTAATTTAAGGTCCTAAGTCAGAATGCGGACAAATCGATTAAAATGTCAAACATATTGTTACAAGAATTGCTGGCATACCATACCGTCATACATTGTGAAAACTCCGAATGTCGGTTTTCTTACGACGTCACCTTTTTAGCGGTATGATAGCGTACCTTTGATAGTACACATTGAAGTAGACCAAACTCCACTTGCTAAACACTCAATGTCCGTAATGTTTGTTGAGTAACACATGTTACATGTGACCGATGCTGTTGCTCCAAATGTTGTCTCAGTACCAATGAGAGTGACATTAGCATTAGGGATTGTAGGTTCTGGTCCACAGTCTGTCAGATAGGAAATAACATATTATTCAGAGCATATTACATCAAGTTATCACACAGCTATATCTAAAATAATCAAAGTACTGAAAGTACTTGTAACGAATGAGTTTGAACATGTATTGGAAAATGTAATTAATAATTGCATTTGATCATGTTTTTTGTTTTGTTTTATTTTAAACTTTCTTCAAAATTTGGTAGTTTTTAGACAATCTAGTCTATTTTACGATTATAAATAATCTTTGTCCATATATATATATATATATATATATATATATATTAAAGAGATATCTTTATCAATTGACAGGTTTATGGGGCAGACTTTCTTAATTTGTGATTATTTGCTAATATTTACATGTAAATAGTCAAAATTTCTTGAAATGTTTAATGTTGATAAATACATTGTGGCAAATGGAGCATAGCTCATTATGAGCTAGTTTTCCTTTGATTACATAATGTTTTCAAAAGTGGTGGGTTGGGGGGACCTGGACATTTTCAATCTATACTGTAGTATACTGGGTATATAAGGATAATTGTGAAAAAGTTATGATTAAAAGAGGATTTATTTTAAAAAATAAACATGCATATGCAGTAACATAACAGGTAAAATATGCCAGCCGCACTGTTTGAACACATCTTTGCAAAAATATATAAAAAATCTTTATAAATGAAGGTATAATACTTGAAAAAGGGGAAGAAAATATTGTGACAAGAGTAGAAACATGGGGTAAAGGGTTGAATATCTGAAATGTGTAAATATCTTCTGCAAACAATTTTATATTACAAATGAGAAAAGTATAAATATGTTCTAAGTGTCCTAATACTGTAATGTTATGAATATAATATATCTATAGGTGCTACCTATTTACGAAAAAACGTACGATAATTATAAACAAAAATTAAAGAGCATACTTTGGCCATAAACAATTATTAATAAGTAATTGACTAGACGATGACAATGTTAATGTCATGTTTTTTGCATGATGAAAACATGTTCGGAATTCGTATTGCTGTTGTCTATTATTACGAACAGAAAATAATAAAGTAAAAACTTTCAGAAAATCAAGGAATACATTTATGATGAACGAGGTTAAAACATGAGAGCCAAGGTGATCCTTTATCGATCACCTGCATTATGGTAAAGAAGCAAATATATCAGCTATTTTCTGCTGACCTGGCGACTGCCTTTTTCAACCAGTTAATATGACAGGAGCAAATTACATAAGGGTGCTAAACCGTTTCACTATTAGAGACGGTTTCTGACGCCTTTTCAGCAGACGACTTAGGAAATGATTGTCGCCAAAATAACAATTGCTCATTATGAGAAAGTTATCCTTTTGCCACAATGTTTGATAAATAATTATACTTTGTATGAGTGAGTCTATAGCTCATGTATAGGAATTTGGGGTCTTTCATGTTGATACCACTCTTTTTTTGCGGGAAACGACGTCGCTCCATTTGACGTTATGCCAAGATGAAGTGTTACGGAAATGACGTTACGTCGCTAATGCTGTCGTTGGCCGTCGGTTTTTTGACGAACGGGAGAAACATATTTTGTACAGAGTTCAAAAATAACACAGCACTTTAATGATCTTAAATATTGTTTATAAAAAAAAAAAAAAGATTAAAAAGACGACAATAATTTTCAATCCGTGTTTTTTGTCTCATTTTATACATAACCAAAATGGCGGCCCATAGATTTTGCCAGTTTCATTTCAGAAAGGTATAAATTAAATGCATCATGACAAACATGTTTTGGATGATAAAAAAAATAGATAATGACAAGCATACTTAACCCTTTCCAACAAATAGACGCTTTCTGAAGCCTCTGCAGCAGACAATTTTTAAAAACACTGTGGCAAAAGGAACAAGAGGCACACAAATAAATCTCCAAACATCCCCGCCCCTGGTGGTCATGGTTTGAAGGAAATCTCGTAGAGTGTTACCCAAGGAACATTTTTGCAAAACTATTTGAAAATCGGCCAAATAGTTTGATAGGAGAAGATTTTTATAGTTTTTTCTTTAAAGCCAATTTAAGGCTGACAGCCCCACCCTTGGCAGCCATACTTTAACACCAATCAACATGGCTTTGATGGCATCTGATAGAGAGTCACCCAAGGAACATTTCTACAAAATAATTTGAAAATCGGCCAGATACTTTTGTCGGAGAAGATTTTTTTTTCAAGTGTTCACTATAGCCATATAAGGCAAAACAGCCCTGCCCCCTGGAGGCCATGTTTTCGACCAAGCAACATGGCTTTAAGGAATCTGATAGATGGTCACCCAAGGAACCTTTCAACACAATTATTTGAAAATCGGCTGACACTTTCGGAGGAGAAGGTTTTTTAAGTTTTCACTATAACCATTCAAGGCAAAATAACTCCACCCCCTCGCGGCCATAGTTTTCGACCAATCAACAAGATTGAAGGAATCTGATAGAGGATAACCCTAGAAACATTTCTACAAACTTATATGACGATTGGCCTTTCACTTTCGGAGGAGAAGATTGTTTAAGTTTTTTCTGAAGGCCATGTTTTTCGACCAATCAACATGGCTTGAAGGAATCTGATAGAAGCTCTCCCAAGAAACATTTCTACAAAATTATTTGAAAATCGGCAAAACACTTTCGCAGGAGAAGATGTTTTAAGTTTATAGCCACATAAGGTAAAATAGTCCCGCTTCCTGGCTGCCATGGTTTCCGATAAATCCATAAAGCTTGACAGAATCTGACGCACGCACGCACGCACGCACGCACGCACGACGGACAATTCGCCATGACATAAGCTCGACTGGCTTTCAGTCAGTGGAGCTCAAAATTGATCATGAAAAAAGAATGTTCTCAGTGTTAGTCAAATGCTGTTCTTTCATACCATATTTTTGCCAAGATGTTACAAAGTCAGCAGCTGCAGACTTGTTATATATGGCAAAGTGTTACATTTCTAACTAACAAAGACCTTGGAAAACTGCAATGAATAAGTGAAGACCTGAAGCACTTTTAAACCGAACATCACATACAATTTATACACATAATGTGAAATAGCGCCAATTAACATGACATTTTTAATTATGTTATCCAATAAACTGAACAAAAAACAAGTCGATTTCTGAATTTGAAATCCCAGCCAAAATAAAATTGCAAAAGAACATTTGTTATACCAGTTATTATTATATTTTAATAACTATTTTATTCACAATGATTTCCCAGAATTTGACCTATTCACCAATTTCGATCCTGACCTGTATTCGATACAATTGAAGGTTCTGATGATTTGTCATAAACTTGTATGAAGAATTTGCCTCTGAGGTGATCACAAGATTTTTCTTAATTTGTTTGTAGAGACAAGTCTTTGTGACCATGTTACCCAGTTTTGAATCTGACTGGAATTTGTTGGAGATTATTGATGAGCCCATATGATGATTTGACCAAGAATTGATGGAGTGATGTTACTAATGAGCTTTCATGTGGCCTATGGAGTATTCACAACATTTTGATATAAACCATGATGTACAGTATGTATACAATATAAGTTCCAAATGATGTAACGCTGATGTATTTGAGGTAATCTTTATAAAAGATGCATTCTGACGCGCACCTTTGCCCGATTGGCTGATAACTATAAAGTAATGGTCTATAACTAGCACACCGTTTTCAAGTTGGAAACGGAGACAAAAACGGTGAGATTTCTTCTCTCTGTGCGTTTAAGTGTTATTTGTCATTTCGTTTTTCTACAATAATTTTAAGAAAACAAATAAAAATGCACACCGACACCGGTCAGTAAAACCATATATCAATGTACATGGACTTGCTATTTTATTTGTACATTTAACTTACCATACTATTGATTGATTGATTGGTGTTTTCCGCCGATTTCAACAATGTATCAGTTAAATCACGGCTCGCACCACACGAAATCCTACCTGGGCAGGTTTTAGAATTAATGCAGATTAGATTGCATACACATTCACTGCATATACATTGGACGACAACATGAACATGCAACAGGACTCCGCTTTGTCAACGCGGCTCATACACAGTACAAAAGTGTCCAACGTCACAGAACACCGATATTTAGGCACTTTATGTCCCGCAGCAGAGGTCCAAATCAGCCGGCGCCATCACCTTCTTTTATTAAGAGGCTTCCCTTATCGCAATCTAGTCGTACAATAGCATCATGGAAGCCTCTGATGAACGGCTTTCACAATAGCAAAAACCCAAATATGTGAGCCGTGCTTTACGAAAACCAAACTAACTTAAGGATTTTGAGACTGGTGTAGGTCCATTTCAGCTAGCCTAGCTGCGCATCCGCGCTCTCTAATCCGACTGTACATATTTCGCCAATAAGAAAAGTGTCAAAACACATTTCAGGGAAACAGTGTCTAAACTAAGTTTGGTTGACTTACCCGAAGCACCGCTCATACAATGGAGGAATCGATTGTAATTGTCAGGTATTTTAAAACCTACGAAGGCAGGTTTTCGTGTGACGAGGTCCATTTATAAACTTGGAGATGTATGTGCATGTGGTGTTGTTCGATGATTGAGGGTGTAAGTTTTCACAGGCCTTTCTAGATTGGTAATTTTCAATACCGAATCGTTTACACATTGGAATAAAACAAATAAGAGCTACGACTCTCAAATTTAATGTTATTCCTATATGTCCTTAAATCTGAACTATAAAGGTGACATAACATACACAATCAGTGATGCAGCATATACTGTGATTTTCAACATCTAATATAAATAATTTCTTTCAATTAAGGGAATAATTTTTCTGGTGCAACTTAATTATTGTTCAAGCTATTGTTATCTCCCCTGAGCCGTCAGTCCCACACTATTTCTGAATATTTTATAAAAACAAATAACCTATAGCCATTGTTATCCGATGTCATACACCTATTACCTTTAATCATACATGACGCTGAGACCCACGTGGAGTTCTTGCCTGTTTTCACACATGTGATCACACGCAGGTCACTTGGATCATATCCAGAGTCACACTTCAGAATCGCCTGACATCCCCGACATTCACTTTCATTTAATAATTTCAAAATCCCGTTATCCACAGCTGGTAATTCACCACAGTCTGGAAAAGAAAATTGGTAATGTGTCAAGTACATGCATGCAATGATGCATTTTCGTGCAACTATTTTGACTTATTTGCTGAGCAGAATTTCACAAGTGAACAAAGAAAGCAGAAACAAATTTATTGCGCGGGTGCCTCAGCACAAGTGCATATATTGGTTGTGAAAAAACTGTCACTGGTAAAATGGGCTTGCGCATGCGCCGTGTTAATCGTCTTGATCGCACATGCGCCGTATTTTACCGTCAGCTCTCGGATATTCCCGTAGCAGTTCGTCACTAGGCTGGTTCTCGTTCGAGTTTGCAATAGAAGATTAAGAGTCTATTTATATGCAAGTAGTTTTTGTGTCGATTGGTTTGACAATCGCCGCAATACTAACAGTAACAACAACAACGAAAAATATTTACATAATACGGTTTTGAAAAGCCCATTGATATTTATTTTCCTTACTGCAAACCAATTTAGTCACATCCGTTATAGTTCCATCATTGATGCAGAGACGCGATTAATAATAATTATGTCAGTGCTACTTTGGTACCGGATTGTTACTAATAATTGAGTTTTATCGAGACATTATCTACATAGAGTTAAAATATGTAAATATTATCTTCGTCTTGATTGGGCAGATAATAAATATCATTACGCGTTCTATCTGCCTTGCAAATAACTCTGATGATACTCAAATCTGGAAATTCCAAAAGGTTCTATAAATAGCTCGCGAGATTGATGTTCTTAAATCTCAATATTATAAACGCTTTATTTTGTAGTTGTTTAAATATATGAAAGCGTCTATATATATCTTATCTTAGATGATAAGACTGGTTTACAAAGGTTTAAAGGACACACGATGTCAGTGTGTACACACGTTATGTATACACGTCTGCACGTTCTAGAGTAAATTAGCAATCAATGCTGAAAGTGTAGCCTAATTTAGTTTGGAGATCGAGCATTATAATATATGCCTATATTTTTTATAAATTGAACAGATTGGCAAATAGTGAAATTGTGCTTTTTGTGCATGTTTTGTGTTTGTTTATTGCTTTCAATTTTTTCGAAGCAGTTTAACAACATCAGAGACATATAAATACACTGTGTCTATATGTTTCTGACAACCCGCAATCATGCAATGTGAAGGGACTAAATTGAACAGACCTGTTTAATATCGGACATCATTGAAACAAACACCAAACTAATGGATACTGTTTTCCCTCCGTTCTTGATACTTTTGTCATTTCTAAAGTGTACAAAATATTTTATCTTAATATGGCCTAGCGACCTGATGATGAACATGTGAGATTACCCGAACAATTTAGATTACACATAGCCATTATAATGAGCTAAACGATAGTCTATCGAGTACCAACTAGATTTTTCATAAATTTGAAATGGCCTGATTTTAAACACATCCAGTTTCAGAACGTAACTAAATCAAACTGAAAGTACTAATAACGAATTATTTTGAAAATGTAATAAATAATTGCATTTGATCATGTTTTTTGTTTGCTTTAAAACTTAGTAGTTTTTTTAGCTCGACTATTCGAAGAATATGAGAGCTATAACAGTCACTTGTGCGTCGGCGTTGGCGTTGCAACTTTGGTTAAATTTTGAAACTTCACTCACTTATTGGACATCATCAAATGACCTTGCAGGACAAGTCCCATAACTCTATATCAGATTTTGACACAATTATGCGCCTTTTCTAACTTAAAATTTTAGTTAGAGTTGTGCATGCATGTTGACCTTCCATATTGTGGGATGATGGGCTTCCTGTAGTGATTCACTCTTTAATAATTATTTTAGGGATTGAAACATATTTGACCCAAGAAATTATCTGGAGCTCTGTATCACAGAGATGCCAACAGATTTGTGGAAGTATCGTTGTGTAATTCTATTTGTTTCCTTCAGATGATAGAAGAAAAATAAAATGACAAATAACACTTAAACGCACACAGGGAAATCTCACCGTTTTGTCTCCGTTTCCAACTTGAAAACGATGTTCTAATTATGGACCATTAATTTATATTTATCAGCCATTCGGGCAAAGGTGCGCGTCAAAATGCTTGTTTTATCAAGAAAAGCGTCTATTTGTGGGAAAGAGTTAAGTATGCTTGTCATTATCTATTTTTGTTACCATCTGCAACATGTTTGTCATGATGCATATGATTTATCAGGGTATTCCTACCATTACAGTATTGTCTATTCTTACTTGAACACATTTAACCCTTCCGATGGATTAAAGTCAGGTCTCCAGAATGATTCATTGGTATGCGAATTAAATATTAAATAATATTGGTAAATCACTTAATCTTGATGAACTTTATTATTTGAGGGACACATTGTGTATAACTAGGGGAGAGAAAAACAAAATGCATCACTGCATCAGTCAAAATCATCCACGGGAACTCCCGTATGCAAAGATCGATTGTTTTGGGGGGGAACTTTTTCATGATGTTTTCTTTAGATTGGCCGTTGTTTATTTACCATGTCATCGATTAAATTATTAAAAACGTATTCTGCTATTGCAAAACTCAGCAGTTCTTCCATTTTGATATATTTTAATAACGAACCAGGTTTAATTGGTTGTGCAGACGGATCTTTTTCGCTTGGAGCAGACATTATTTGTGTATAAATTCCGAAGCATGAGAACTCGTTGTTCCGTAAAAACTGCACATACCGGTGAAGTAGGCGAATTACATACGGTGTTAGGGTAATTTATTCGACCGCGATTATATTTAACGATCGGGATTTCTCTGGAAAATACGTCACTTTCATTTTGTCTTATGATTAAAACGACGCACAGAAAATGTTCTATATTCGTTACTCCGGATTTAAATGCGTGATACGACGAACAGGAAATATTTTCATTCGTTTTTCCTGCATTTCAATGCGGTGATAATGTATTCACGCACTTTATCTGGATCTCTGCAGATACATTGCTCTACAACGTTGGGTCGAAGGTCAGGTTTGCTAGCGTTACATAATGGGCACCTGTTAACTACGTCACTCACTAGTCAATGGGCGTACAACTCAAAATGCATACATGCCTGCAGACACATGAAATATATGCCTTTATTATTAAATTGATATTCTCTGTGTTGATTCGGCATATCTGTGAGATTTACATGGTTCTTCAGCATGGGTTCGACTTCCGTTAACTACGTCACTCACTAGTGAATGGGCATATAACTAAACATTCATACGCTTGCCGACAAATGAAATAGATATGCATTTACTGTTAATTTGATATTTTCTAGAGAATTGATTATCCATGTTGATTCGATAGTATAAATATGACTTCACTGTATTGAAAAAACACGTAGAAGTCATTTTAATATCGAAAAAATACTAGGACTATTTAGGTGCAGCTAATGTGTATTCTAAGCGGAAGTGTAGTTTAACCGTGACTTCCGCAAAGCAACACGATCGCGTAACCGCATTATTTTTTGAAAAAAATAATTCATTAAAAATCACCAATACAACATTCTGGCAAACTAACATTATTCTACTGTCAAAAGATGCAGGGTTGATACATTCTCAAATTTACCCGCACCAGAGTACACTATTATTGAAAATCGCAAGCCCTACACCGATATACTGCTTGTTACTTTGCAAGATATACCAGACGATCGCCACTACAGTGCTATTGGCGCTTTGATTTTGATTTTATAATTAAAATGTAAATAAAAATCATAGTATAACGTGTACCGGCGTTAAGCCACCGCGAGTCACCCATCCAGGCACTGACCGCGATGAACGTTGCTTAACTTTACGAAAAAGTCAACCACTCTACCAACATCGCTATAAAAGCAGCCCTCCACAGCAAGGCTATAGAAGTGATTTTTATACCTGTGTAACGTGCAGTGCTATGATGCAGAAGATCCCTTCAGCGAAAAGTATACTCAACCCTGAAGGGGTCCACTTGTTTTATATATCTAACCCCAAACTCCATCACTTCGAAACGGTGATGTAAATTTGCATATCAAATGCAACGTATACCGAACGTTTTCGTTACACCTGTTCCCGTTACATTTCTCCCTCACTGAATACAAGCAGTATACCAAAGCGGAGTCTATGTAACATCACTGGGAACCACCGGGGTTTTAATAACAGAAACATGGGAATATTTTCATAAATGCGAAGTTATTGTGCTAAATTTTGCGATTTTAAGAATATATTCAGGGGAAAAAAAGGACGCCCATGCGCAGACAAATGTTTACAATAATTTTGGGAGATCGAGGTCAATACGTTGTGAAAAGGCATTTTTAGTTTCGTTTTACGTATTTAACTAAAAAACTATTGTTATCATATATTTATATTCTATATTTAAGGTAGAGCATCTGTAACAGTCAATATTTCAAATGTGACTGAACTTTTTTTCTGAGCCAAAAATAAATTTGTTATATATAGTTTCATATTTTAATTATTTAAACAATATAGTCTTTTCCTTCAAGTATTAACAAGTTTAAGATATTCATTGTTTAAGAATGTTGCTAGAATAATACATGTTGTAACTTAAATATATTGCAATTTTTGTTTAGGTGGGTGGGGTAATGATATCAATCATTTTCAATCATTTGATAAAATTCAATATATTTAAGTATAATATGTATAATTATATCAAGTAAAATTGTTTTACTTTAAACATTTGCCAAAATGTCATCCACATTAAAGCTATTATTATTATTACTGACGGTTATAAATGTTGAAAAGTCACTTTTTGACTAAATTTTGCGTCATTTTATTTTCCAACCTGTCTTACATAAAACCTTATTAAAAGCAAACGAGACGGTAAAAGTTTTTTATTTTTGTGTATTTTGCTCATCTAACATTATTAAAAATATTGGTATATAACATAGGTGGTTTAATAATATAGTTATAGTACTAGAACAATTTTAACCATGACAATTAACAATATTTTCTGAAAAAAGTATAAAACTCAAAGAGGGGGTAGGGTTATATTTGTAGATTTTTTCTATTTTTATTTTTGAGATATGTAATTCTCATTGGTATTTTTTAAATCAGCATTGTTATTTTGATGTAAAAATGGTCTTAGTTAATGATATAGTTAATATGTAAGATTATTAAAACTATTTAATTGACTTAAGAAGTTGTTACAATTTTGCTTTCTCAATGCCTTATCAAAGTCTGGGACATTGGACACTTCAAATTTCAATAATTTTTATTCTAGACGGTAAAATCTTTTAATACTTCCCCAATATTTCCCTAAAGGGTTAAGGATAACTAGAAAAAAAGTTCAGTCACATTTGAAATATTGACTGTTACAGATGCTCTACCTTAATAGCGGGTTTCGTGTTTTTTCGAATCAAACAGTATTTCTTAAGCCATACAATGCTGATTCCCGCGCTAACATGGAACTGCTGCATCTTGCAACAACTCTTGTAAATAATATAATTGATATATAAATAAATGAAAGCTGTTACTTAAAATGAATGCTAGTCTGGAAGAATAAATGAAACATGCATGGATGGTAGGAAGGCATAACTAAATATAGGCTGAAAGGAAAAAAGGAATGAAATATAGGTGATAGGAAGGTGTGAATGAAGAAATAAATGAAAAACGAAAAGAAGGAATGAAAGATACGTAATAGGAAGGTGTGAATGCATGAATGAAGAAATAAAAGAAGAATGAACAAATAAGGAATGAAAGATAGGTGATAGGAAGGTGTGAATGCATGCATGAAGAAATAAAGGAAAAACGAAAAGAAGGAATGAAAGATAGGTAATAGGAAGGTGTGAATGCATGAATGAAGTAATAAAGGAATGAAAGATAGGTGATAGGAAGGTGTGAATGCATGCATGAAGAAATAAAGGAAAAACGAAAAGAAGGAATGAAAGATAGGTAATAGGAAGGTGTGAATGCATGAATGAAGTAATAAAGGAAGAATGAAAAAAAAAAGGAATGAAATATAGGTGATAGGAAGGTGGGAATGCATGAATGAAGGCATACATGAAGAACAGAAAATCTGAAAGAAAGATAGGTGATAAGAAGTTGGGAAAGCATGAATGAAGGATTGAAGAAAGAAATGAAAAAAGGTATGAAAGAAAGGTGATAGGAAGGTGGGAATGCATGAATGAATATAGGAAGGAAGAACGGAAAAAGGAATTAATGAAATGTGATAGGAAAGTGGGATTGAATGAATGAATGAAGGTATAAAGGAAGAATGGATAAAAGGAATGACAGATAGGTGATTAGAATGTGGGAATGCATGAATGAAGGAATAAATGAAAACGGAAAAAAGGAATGAAAGATACGTGATAAGAAATGCATGAATGAAGGATTGAACGGAGAACGGAAAAAGGGAATGAAAGATAAATGATCAGAAGGTGGGAATGCGTGAATAAAGGACTAAAAGAAGAACGGAAAAAGGCATGAATGAAAGAGGATAGGAAGAGGGAATGCATGATTGAAGAAATAAGGGAAAAACGGGAAAAAAGATTGAAAGAAAGATGATAGGAAGGTTGGAATGCATGAATAATAGAATAAAGGGAAAACTGATAAAGGGAATGAAAGAATCTGACACGAAGGTGGAAATGAAGGAATAAAGGAATACAGGTAGAACGGATAAAAGGAATGAAAGATAGGCGATAGGAAGGTTGGAATACACGAATAAAGGAATAAAGGAAGAACGGAACAATGGATTGCAAGATAGGTGATAGGAAGGTTGGAATGCATGAATGAAGGAATAAAGGAATGAAAGATAGGTGATAGGAAGGTGTGAATGCATAAATGAAGGAATAAAGGAAGAACGAAAAGAAGGAATGAAAGATAGGTGATAGGAAGGTTGGAATGCATGAATAATAGAATAAAGGAAAAACTGAGAAGGTGGAAACGAAGTAATAAAGGAATACAGGAAGAACGGATAAAAAGAATGAAAGATAGGTGATAGGAAGGTTGAATACATGAATAAAGGAATACAGGAAGAACGGAAAAATGAATTGAAAGATAGGTGATAGAAAGGTTGGAATACATAAATGAATATAGGAAGGAAGAGCGTAGTAAAGGAATGAAAGAAGATGGGTGACAGGAAGAAGGTGGGAATGCACGAATGAAGAAATGAAGGAAGTGTTATGCTGTAAAATTTCTAGTATTTTTGTGTAATCAAGTTTTACGAAATGTCATAAGTTCTTTTCAGTTTTAAACATATGGTAGGTGTAAAAAGGGAAATAAAAGACTTCAGGATGTAGGTCCGTGAAGTTAGGTTGACGAGTGACGAATTGACGAGTGACGAACTGTGACTTTTTTTCTAAAAACTTTATTTCTTTCTTCAAGATAATGTATCTGGATGTATTAAATGCAAATTAGGCCCCATTTCATGTTTCATGGCGATCAGTCAATCAGAAGAGCTTCGTCAAGTTTGTCAATTTAGTTGACGAAATTGACGATTTTTTTTTTTTTCTAAAAACTTTATTTCTTTCCTTTAGATAATATATCTGGGCGTATTGGATGCAAATTAGGCCCTATTTCATGTTTCATGGCCATCAGTCATTCAGAAGAGCTTCGTCAAATTCGTCAATTCGTCAACTTGACAATAAAGTTGACAAAATTGACGAAAAAAATATTTTTCTAAAAACTTTATTTCTTTCCTTTAGATAAGTATCTGGACGTATTGAATGCAAAGTAGGCTCCTATTTCGTGTTTCATCGCGATCAGTCAATCAGAAGAGCTTCTTCAAGTTCGTCAATTCGTCAAATTGTCAATAAAGTTGACGACATTTACGACAAAAACATTTTTCTAAAATTTTTATTTCTTTCCTTTAGATAAGTATCTGGACGTATAAAATGAAAAATAGGCCCCTTTTCATGTTCATGGCGATTAGTCAATCAGAAAAGCTTCGTCAAATCGTCAACTTGTCAATAATGTTGACGAAATTTGACGAAAAAATATTTTTCTAAAAACTTTTTTCTTTCAGTTAGATAAGTATCTGGACGTATTGAATGCAAATTAGGCCCTATTTTTTTTAAAGTCATGGCCATAACTCCGAAATTGACGAAAAAATTATTTTTCTGAGAACTTCTGAGAAGAGCTTCTTCAAGTTCGTCAATTCGTCAACTTTGTTGACAAATTGACGATAACATTATTTTTCTAAAAATCTTCATTTCTGTCTTTTAGATAATGTATCTGGACGTATTGAATGCAAATTAGGCCCTATTTCAAATTTCATGGCCATCAGTCATTCAGAAGAGCTTCGGCAAGTTCGTCAATTCGTCAACTTGTCAATTTAGTTGACGAAATTGACGAAAAAATTATTTTTCTAAAAACTTTATTTCTGTTTTAGATAATGTATCTGGACGTATTGAATGCAAATTAGACTCTATTTCAAATGTCATGACCATAAGTCATTCATAAGAGATTCGTCAATTCGTCAACTCGTCAATTTTGTTGACGAATTGATGAAAAAAAAATATGATTGTGGTTTTCTGAGTCCTGAGTTATTATATTTTGGAAATGCTCCTTTCTTTATATTGTTAGTACAATATAAATAAGACCAGTTATCAGAATAGCTATATACCTCAGGAAGCTTAATCCATGCCGCAACATCCCTTTGTAACTTTGCTTGCTGATTGTATTGCAACCAAATTACTCTTAAGTAGTGGTAACAAGTTGAAATTTATAATTGTTCAAAATGGAGGAGTTCTCTTTGCCAAACTTCACGTTTTTGTACATCTTGGTAACAGCAAAAGGACGGACCTTTATGTTCTCTTTACTAGCAGTAAACAACATTTGATATGTCAACCTTATTACAATAGGTTCACTTATGAAAACAATACCAATTTCGTCTACACTGTACGGATGTGAGCTATTGCATTCTATGTCTTTTTTAGATATCCAGAACGTTGCAAATCACAGCATTTGCACTGTAGAACACGTACAGTTAATGTATTTAGTCTGCTAGGTCGGTACAACATACAATGTGAAAGAGGGAGGGAGGGGAGAGACAGACAGAGAGAGAGAGGAGAGAGAGAGAGAGAGATAAGAGAGAGAGAGAGAGAGAAGAGAGAGAGAGGAGAGAGAGAGAGAGAGAGAGAGAGAGAGAGAGAGAGACAGAGAGAAGAGAGAGAGACGATGAGAGAGGAGAGAGAGAGGAGGAGAGAGAGAGCAGAGACAGAGACAGAAAGAGACAGAGAGAGAGGAGAGAAGAGAGAGCGAGAGAGAGACAGAGGAGAGAGACAGAGAGAGAGACAGAGAGAGAGACATACAGACAGAGAGACAGACAGACAGAGATACAGAGACAGAGAGACAGAGACAGAGACAGAGACAGAGAGAGACAGAGACAGAGAGAGACAGAGACAGAGAGAGACACACAGAGAGAGAGAGACAGAGAGAGAGAGGGAGTGAGAGAGAGAGAAAAAAAGGAGAGAGAGAGAGAGACAGACAGACAGACAGACATAGAGACAGACAGAGAGACAGACAGAGAGACAGACAGACAGACAGACAGACAGACAGACAGACACACACACCACACACACACACACACACACACACATACGTGTATTGATGTAGTTCTGAGGACGTTGACAGAGTTCTGCACTTAGAGGACCAACAAGAAGGAAAGCGTTAAGGCTTTCAGAAAATTTCACAGATTGCTCCTCTGTAGGCCTTATTATGAGTCCTCACAGGTAGAATCTATGTCATCCCAACCGTTTCTTGAAAAACTGCTTTATGACATTTGGTCTATACTGCCCTACAGTCTGAGGACTCTTCAGAGTATACCATCTGTGCGAGAACAGTGTCTTTTTTGTCTAATGTATAGCATCTTTAGGAGGACATGGAAACGCTGTTTCTTACTCATTCGATATTATGAGAAATTGAAGTACTTTATGTTGACACCGGTATATATATATATATTTGATTGGTCAATGGAAATCTTTATGACGAATTTTGATTGAACAAACATACACACACGGAGTAAATTGTGTATGACAGAAATACACAAATCACATCGCACAAACATTACGAGGACAACCATGTTTCTTAATGTTTAGAACGTAGTCCCCATAATGGTGATTTATATCAAGAAAACTTTCCGAGGACCTGAGTGTAAGTCCTCAGAATGTAAAAAGTCCTCTGACCGTTGATATGTATCCAATGTTCAGTCCTCACAACGTAGGCCATACACACGCACACACACTCACCCAAACACACATATAGACAGACAGACAACAGACAGACAGACAGACAGACAGACAGACAGACAGACAGACAGACAGACAGACAGACAGACAGACAGACAGACAGACAGACAGACAGACAGACAGACAGACAGACAGACAGACAGACGACAGACAGACATACAGACAGACAGACAGACAGACAACAGACAGACAGACAGACAGACAGACAGACAGACAGACAGACAGACAGACAGACAGACAGACAAACAGACAGACAGACAGACAGACAGACAGACAGACAGACAGACAGACCCCCCCCCCCCCCCCCCCCCCTCTCTCCGTAACTTCTACTTGTCTTATATGTAATATATACTTAGACGTTAAATTATTGCAATATTGTAACTACACTGGCTGATCTACACGATTTACGATATTCACATACTACATCCATGACTTAAGAGACCGGCTTAGTTTACAGAAATATAGTAATACATAAAGACATACCTTCGGATAGACAGACATTCAGATAGGCATACCTTCAGAGAGACATGAATACATACAGATACACATATACAGTGACAAACATAGACATAAATAGACAGATATACATAGACATACATATCCAATTAGAGAGACATACACTAAGATAGACATAAACTCAGATAGACATACATTTATATAGGCATACACGCATAAACACAGATATACATACAAAGTGATAGACATACAATATGATAGACACACATGATTTTAGACATACATTCATGATGATAGACATACATAATGATGGAAATACAAACGCATAGACGGATAAACATACAGGTTGATATACAGACGTATAGACATGCATATAGACATACAGTCAGATTGACAGTTACAACAAGAGACAGACGGAGAGATATATACATAAACATCAATCCTGACATAACCACAGATGAACATCCACTCAGATAGACATAAATGCAGAAAGGCATACATTCATAGACACATGCATAAACACAGATGTATACATACATAGTGATAGACATACATAATGGTAGACACATATGCTGATAGACAGACACACACATATAGACAGATAAACATACACATGCATTCAGCCAGATTAACACTTACTCTGTTAGAGAGAGAAAGAGAGAGGAAGAGGAGAGAGAGAGAGAGAGAGAGAGAGAGAGAGAGAGAGAGAGAGAGAGAGAGAGAGAGAGAGAGAGAGAGAGAGATGGTGGGTGAAGTTTTCGTATGCACATGTATATTGTCAATCTACTGAAGATCAATCCTATATGAATGAATGAAGGTATGCTATGTCACACAAACACTGACAGCTTTTACACCTAACATCAATATTAGCATCGTCTGGCGTATAGTTTGTGTATGCCCTATGCCCTATGCATTTGTGTATTATATTAGGAATAAAAGGTTCTGTTCTGTTCTGTTCTAGTTCACATAAATAGCATTAAACCAATTGTCATCGTCTGATATGTTTCGTATAAACATGTATAATGTAAATCTGTTTCAGCTTATATTCTCTTCTGTTCTGTTCTGTTCTGTTCTGTTCTGACACAGTGATATGACGGAAACATTGTTGAAAGTGACAGGAAACACCATTGAGAAGCAACACGCTAACCTGTACTAGTTTGGAAGGGGGCATAACACATCGTTGACAAAAAAAGATATAACCTGCCACGAACATCTGCATGGCCCTTAAGAGATTCAACTTAGTTATATATATATATATACACTTGCATTTAGGAGAAAGTACACCAGTGTGATACCCAAATGGATCGCAAATGTGCGTATTCCACTTTCGTTCCGCCTCGCAAACGTCCAAAAGTAGCCCGATCCTAGGTTGTTTTGGCATTTGTTGGTAGAGGAAACTCTCCTCTATCAAACCATATCTTTGGTTCGGCTTAGATCACTATATTCAAGAAATAGACCCAAGGCCCATTCGAATACGGTCTCACACGAGTACTAATTAACTTTAGTGTAAATCTAATCGCATTGCAAATCTTCATATGAACAGACAGACAATAGATAGACAGACACACACAAACAAACAAACAAACGCACACATACGTGTATTGATGTAGTTCTGAGGACGTTGACAGAGTTCTGCACTTAGAGGACCAACAAGAAGGAAAGCGTTAAGGCTTTCAGAAATTTCACAGATTGCTCCTCTGTACGCCTTATTATGAGCCTCACAGGTAGAATCTATGTCATCCCAACCGTTTCTTGAAAAACTGCTTTATGACATTTGGTCTATACTGCCCTACAGTCTGAGGACTTTCAGAGTATACCATCTGTGCGAGGACAGTGTCTTTTTTGTCTATGTATAGCATCTTTAGGAGGACATGGAAACGCTGTTCTTACTCATTCGATATTATGAGAAATTGAAGTACTTTATGTTGACACCGGTATATATATATATATTTGATTGGTCAATGGAAATCTTTATGACGAATTTTGATTGAACAAACATACACACACGGAGTGAATTGTGTATGACAGAAATACACAAATCACATCGCACAAACATTACGAGGACAACCATGTTTCTTAATGTTTAGAACGTAGTCACACACTGGATTAGCAGAGAACTGATACTGTAGTTTTCTGTATAAGACAAACTGTCCCGAAGACGTTCTAACAGTCCATTCTTCTATATAATAGTTACGAACCTTTGTATTATTACAATGTTTCCAAAAATATCTACTAGGAAAATCGCGAAATCGGAAGACCCATTCTTAAATAAACTAAGTCGTAATAAAAACAAACGTTTGGCTGTGCAATCCCTTTCTAATCGACACACTATGCAGAAAGCTATTAGTTAGAACCTGTGTATGAAGAGATTCAACTGAAGAAGAATATGCTGTGATGTTTGTCACGTATTATTTCTCAACACTATGCAGAAAGCTATTAGTTAGAACCTGTGTATGAAGAGATTCAACTGAAGACGAATATGCTGTGATGTTTGTCAACGTATTATTTCTTGAAAAATATCAGGGCTCATTTTCATGCATGGTTTGCTTTACGGGTCTGTTCACCAGTTCGTGTGTATGTGATAATTCCATACGTGAGTGCGCCTCAAAATATTTTTTCCAATGCAGAATGTCATCAACTAGAACCTGTATATGTCGAAGTCCAAAATCAGGACCGATTTTCATATAATATATTCAGTTATCTTCCGTTCACCAGTATGAGTGTATATATGATAATTTCATGCGTGGACATTTACCTCTTACAGAAGAAATCCATCTCAACTAAAACCTAGGGTCATGTACTTATCTTTTCAACTGAACAAAGAAACGGCTGTGATGTTTGTCAACATTTATTTTGGTGCGTTTCATACGTTGCAAACATCAGGGCTCATTGTATGTTATCCATATGGTGAAATTCAAATGACAACCAATTGACGAACTTTATGAAGCTCTTTTGAATACGTTCAGATTCAGTTTCTAAAAAACAGAAATAAAGTTTTTAGAAAAATATTTTGTTCGTCAATTCGTCAACAAAATTGACGTGTTGACGAATTGCCGAACTTGATGTAGCTCTTCTGAATGAGTGATGGCCAGGAGAATTGAAATAGGGTCTAATTAGCATTCAATACGTTCAGATTCAGTATCTGAAAGACAGAAATAAAGTTTTTAGAAAAATATTTTGTTCGTCAATTCGTCAACAAAATTGACGTGTTGACGAATTGACGAACTTTAATTAGCCCTTCTGAATGACTGATGGCCATGACAGTTTAAAAAAAGGGCTTAGTTTGCATCAATACGTCCAGATACATTATCTTAAAGCCAGAAATAATGTTTTTAGAAAAATATTTATTTCGTCAATTTCGTCAACTTTATTGACAAGTTGACGAATTGACGAACTTGAAGAAGCTCTTCTGATTGACTGATCGCCATGAAACATGAAATAGGGGCCTAATTTGCATTCTACGTCCAGATACTTATCTAAAGGAAAGAAATAAAGTTTTTAGAAAAATATTTTTTTCGTCAATTTCGTCAACTAAATTGACGAGTTGACGAATTGACGAAGCTCTTCTGATTGACTGATCGCCATGAAACACGAAATAGGACCTAGTTTGCATTCAATACGTCCAGATACTTATCTAAAGTAAAGAAATAAAGTTTTAGAAAAATAGTTTTTTCGTCAATTTCGTCAACAAAATTGACGAGTTGACGAACTTGACGAAGCTCTTCTGATTGACTGATCGCCATGAAACATGACATAGGGCCTACTTTGCATTCAATACGTCCAGATACATTATCTAAAATAAATAAATAAAGTTTTAATAAGAATGTCACAGTTCGTCACTCGTCAATTCGTCAACTCGTCAATTTAGTTGACGAAATTGACGAAAAAAATATTTTTCTAAAAACTTTATTTCTTTCCTTTAAATAAGTATCTGGACGTAGAATGCAAATTAGGCCCTATTTCATGTTTCATGGCGATCAGTCAATCAGAAGAGCTTCTTCAAGTTCGTCAATTCGTCAACGATTTTGGACTTCGACATATACAGGTTCTAGTTGATGACATTCTGCATTGGAAAAAATATTTTGAGGCGCACTCACGTATGGAATTATCACATACACACGAACTGGTGAACAGACCCGTAAAGCAAACCATGCATGAAAATGAGCCCTGATATTTTTCAAGAAATAATACGTTGACAAACATCACAGCATATTCGTCTTCAGTTGAATCTCTTCATACACAGGTTCTAACTAATAGCTTTCTGCATAGTGTTGAGAAATAATACGTTGACAAACATCACAGCATATACTTCTTCAGTTGAATCTCTTCATACACAGGTTCTAACTAATAGCTTTCTGCATAGTGTGTCGATTAGAAAGGGATTGCACAGCCAAACGTTTGTTTTTATTACGACTTAGTTTGTTTAAGAATGGGTCTTCCGATTTCGCGATTTTCCTAGTAGATATTTTTGGAAACATTGTAATAATACAAAGGTTCGTAACTATTATATAGAAGAATGGACTGTTAGAACGTCTTCGGGACAGTTTGTCTTATACAGAAAACTACAGTATCAGTTCTCTGCTAATCCAGTGTGGGACTACGTTCTAAACGTAATCCGAATATGCTACGTGCTTGTTTTTCTATCGCCCAAAATAATTGCATACACGGCATGCACTGATTTCTCCCATTGCTCACGGTGTGGAAATAGTGATATTAAAACAAGTTTGACTGAGCTTATTCTGATTAACTGTTTTTATGTATTCCTTTCAACAAATAACGTATGTCAAAGTTGGTAGTAGACATAGGGCCTAATTTGCATTCAATACGTCCAGATACATTATCTAAAATAAATAAATAAAGTTTTTAGAAGAATGTCACAGTTCGTCACTCGTCAATTCGTCACTCGTCAACCTAACTTCACGGACGTTCAGGATGTAGGTTTTATATACTTGATTAGTCTTAGCACCTTTTTGGGGTAAGATTATGTGTCGAAACAAACAAACAATTAAGACTGCATATTTGCTTTTGTAGTTCTTAAGACGCTTTCAAAACAAACACTTTTCAAAGATAGTTGTCAAACTTTCTATTATAGTGTATAATTTTTATTATCGATTAATCTGTGGAATTATGTTTCTTGATAACCTATCACTAAGTCTAAAGTTAGTTGTGAAACCATAAATTGTAGTGTAAACAGAATGCTCGGCTTAACTGATGCTTAAGATTAAGACAGACAATGACATGTTTAGGGCACAGCCCCTAGCTTCCCCTGCATACGGATTAATCGTCTCAATTTAATTGGCCATGTATTGGCATAAGTTTTTCTAATATCCATTTTCATTGGATGATGATAGTTTTGGCAATTCTCTAAAAGTTGTTAAATGGTTGGTATAAAAACAGTTGGAAAAAAAGAGACAGGGGTGAAGATTCGGATTGGAAACGTCGTTGTTTTCGACTTTAATAAGTATATATTGTTATTGTTATAGTTTCGGTATGTTTAGGATATCCCTTCAACAATGTTAAAAACGACTTAGTTTCGTGGAGTTCCATAGAAACAAATAAAGTGTAAAATGGACTGGCGTGTATATATTGTGTGTATTTCTCTGAACCCCATTCGCGTATAATAAAGAAACTATGTCGCAGAGCAAAGAGTGCGTAACTTAAAGTAGAAAAAGTAACAGCGTTACACAACTCTTGATCCTTTTTTATATCTCGGGAAGGAGTCACGAAGAGTCGTGTGCGCGGCATAAAAGAAGCAAGGAAAATAAGGAATGAAAGATAAGTGTTGAGAATGTAGTATTGCATGAATGTAGGAAGTAAGAACGGAAACACGGATTGAAAGACTAGTGAAAGGAAGGCTGGAATGCATGAATGAATATAGGAAGGAAGGACGGAAAAAAGGAATGAAAGATTGGGGATCGGAAGGTGGGAAAGCATGAATGAATGAAGGAAGAACGAAACAAAAACGGAATAGAAGATAGGTTATAGGAAGGTGGTAATGCATGACTAAAGGAAGGGAGGACTGAAAAAGGAATGAAAGATAGGTGGCAGGGATGTTGAAATGCATGTATGAATAAAGGAAGAACGGAAACACGGATTGAAAGACTGGTGAATGGCTGGAATGCATGAATGAATATAGGAAGGAAGAACGGAAAAAAGGAATGAAATATTGGTGACGGGAAGGTGGGAAAGCATGAATGAAGAACGAAAAAACAAAGGAATAGAAGATGGGTGATAGTAAGGTGGTAATGCATGAATAAAGGAAGGAAAAACGGAAAAAAGGAATGAAAGATTGGTGATGGGATGGTGGGAAAGCATGTATGAATGAATGAAGGAAGAACGAACAAAAAAAGGAATAGAAGATAGGTGATAGGAAGGTGGAAATGCATCAATGAAGGGAAGGAAAGACGGAAAAAGGAATGAAAGATAGGTGGCAGGGAGGTTGGAATGACTGTATGAATAAAGGAAGAATGGAAAACAAGGAATAAAAGATGGGTGATAGCAAGGTTTGATTGCATGAATGAAAGAAGGAAGGACAAATGGAAGGAATGAATGAAAGATGTATGAAAGGAAGATGGGAATGCATGAATTAATGAAGGAAGGAAGGAAGGAAGGAATGAAAAGGGTAAGGATCTTACCTTTTTTGCTTTTGCAGGTTACAGGACAACTTGCACCACTGCTGCTACCAGAATGATTACTATCTTCGCTACTGTCGCTACTGCCACCACAGTCGCTACTGGTTTTATGGCTTTTACTGTCATCACTGTCGCTACTGCCACTACTGTCGCTACTGCCACCACTGTCGTTACTGTCGCCATTTGTTTTATGTTTTGCATCAATTGTACTGATGCATATCTGAAAAAATAAACATTTGTATGTGAAATTTTATGTTGCAAATCAGTCGTAATCTACAAAAGTGTAGATATTCTTGAAAGTTCCAGTCGTTTGTGTCAATCACCGGTACTTCAAACCGGTTACATCACAATGTAAACTATAAAGTGACAGATTAAGAAAACATTGTAGTATGTTCAAGACTGGCAATAATAATTGTTTCTTTCGTGCTGAAATCTTACATAGGTATCATTGTCAAATAGCTTATATGTCACATGGTGCATTTTAGGAAGACGTTAAAGTTACAGTAGATATATACAGAACAGGTACGAACATAAGAGGTCAACAAGTACATGATACCATGAAAAGCGTATGGTAATCGGCCACATTCATAATTCTGCAGATTGGAATTCATCATCGTATTCAAACTCCACTGGCTTTGGTTTCACACTATCTGAAAGTCTTTGAAAACGAACGGAACTGTATTGTTGGTACCCGACAAAGTACGGTTATTAGAGAATTGTAGAAAATGCGTATGCAAAAACAGCAAGATCAGTATTTTAAAGTGTAGAAGAAACTGGTTACGAAGAGCTAGAATTTACTAATAATCGGATCCCATTTTCCATTTGTCCGTCTTAGAGATGATGCTATCCAAGACAATAATGAACAAGAAGAAATATGGAGTAAGTGATATATTCCGTGAGTTCACGCGTATAACAAACAACGGCTGTAGTTGACTATGCAATTGTATTATGTGACATATTTTCTAGTGTACACAACTTCTATGCCGTTTACCTCTCTGTCCATTTTACAATCGTTAGTCGCATAGATCGACTAAATTGTGCCGCTAAATAGCCCGGTTGAAACGTGAACGCATGTTCGAATTGTACTCAAAGACATACTTATAAATGGAATTAAAAATTGAAGAAAAGTTTGATTAAATTATATAAATAATACGTTCTACGATAGTTAATTAGGTGAAGATATAACCGACACTCAAATACAATTCTTATTTATTTCCAATCTTTGTTTACCATGTGGTATGATCTGCCTGATTTACATAAAGGTTTTGTAAAGGGACCGCTCCTAGCTCATTAAAGATGGAATAAAACAGAACAAACAAATATACTCGAACATGTTAAGTAACGATGTACTTAACACTGATGTCTCAAATACTGAGATGATAAATTGTCTGGAATACCTGAAAAGTTCGTGTGCGACAGGAGTTGACGGTACATGTAGAGAACTGTAAAAGTGCCTATTGCATATAGCATTGCCATGCTTAAATAACAATGAGAGAAAAATAAATAAAATATGAAGCGTTTTATGCCAAACAATTGTTCCCTCTAACAACTAGTACTGGTTTGTTTACCCAGGGATCATGAATAATTAAATTTAATTGCGCGCTAAATGACCTTAGCTGTCGATGCGCCATAAAACAATATCGATTTTTTACTTCGGCATGTCAAATTTAACATAATTGTCAATTCTTGTCTTCCTAATCCGAATTGTACTTGCCGAAGCAATGACACGTACCGAAGCCAACACATTTTTTCTGCAGTTAATTAAAACAGGCAACAAATCATCGCTATAATAAGCTTCTAGTATTTCTGTAATGACAGCAAAATGAACAATAAGAATATTGACTAGTGAAAATGAAAATCCATTCGGTTATGGGTCTTAATATAGAATGTTCAAAAGCAGCCTTTCGTCCCCAAAATGCACATTGACACATTTTTTTTTGTCACCAAACAAGTGTAAAATGAATACCAAGTGGCCAATAATAGTGGAAAAGTAAGAAAATGTTCAACATAAGTGATTTACTCCTACCTTAAAGAACATCAAACGTAAGCAATTATCATACTTTATGAAATGCCTATCTTTACAAAAGAAATATAATAAAACTTCAAAACTGTTACTGTTTGCTTGTAGGCTATACACAAATGTATTAATTTGGTCCGGAAAAGTTTGCAATAAACAGGACACCGCTATACTAGGTGAAATGTCTTGAATAGATGAAACATGGTATTGAACGCTTATGTAATTTACAAACGTTATGGCGGTTGCAGAAACTGTGCAAATACGGTGCATGTGATTCTTAACTATAATTGAAGGCTAAATCATTTTAAAAGAATTCAGAAATTTGATAACATTTTGTTATTTTTCTTTTCTAAGGTCACTTTACGTGATACATTTGTTACCTGGTAAAGTAAAAGCTATATCATAAGTGTTACGTACTCGTTTTCGTGCAACTATTAATTTGAATTGTAAATCGCCTCAAATTACATGGTTTTGAATTCAAAATTTTAAAAATAAGTAAATGGAAAAGTTGTTCAGTGTAGTGAACTTTTATCAGAGCAAACAAGATTTACCAGACTATACATGTAAACTATAAAAAAAAAAACACGTTTTCTCCGGAAATAAATTGCGAACTCTACGTTTTCAGCATTATTACGAATTGTACGAGGGCTATAAATCCACGTGTGAGTTTCAAACCCGGTTCCGCAATTTATTCTTTTCGATGAATGACTATGAACTTAAAAGTCCATGTAGGAAGGTAACCGGCTGCCTTTAAAGAAATTTCGTGGAGAATAGTTTTGCGAGAAACCCATGTTATACACGTTAGGTGAACTGGCCGCCATCATGTTACCGTAAAATACCTAGAAATGGCGTAAAGTTCCTATCAATCAATATATTGTTCTAATTGTCTTTAATTGTTGGCAATGAAACAATTGTATGAGGAATTTAAACGTTAGTCAAGATATAGTCAAGTACTAACAGTCTGTTAAGTTTTTTAATAAATAGTGTTTTAAATAAAATACACACAGATCTAGAACGTGTAATACAACCTACAAGTTATTAATGTATCTATATGTATTAGTCAAATTTCAATAATGTCTTAGTTTTTTCGACAAAAAATAAATAAATAAATAAAACAGCGATTAATAATAGCATGTATATCATTCACCTCTGTTAAGCAACCACTCCGAATTAAGCTGCCAGCAGATGATTTACACTTTCTTATATGCATTGTATTTGACTTGCACTACACAGTAACTTGTCTGCAGCAGCGACATTTTGACTCTCCCTTTGATGACTGCTTAAAACAAGTTTGACTGCGCAAACTTATGTGTAACTATTGGAGCAAAAAATTTAAATGATGCGAACGTCTTGTAATGAAAATACAAAAATGCGTTGAATCTCGCCAAAATCTTCAAAGAACAGTGCTATAATAAAATAAGCCTAAGAACGTTTCCGACCAATGTACAACCTGATCCTAATCCGAGGAGATTTAAAGAAACTTAAAAAAAAAATCCAATATTAATTTTGATTCTTTATCAGGAAACTACAGACATATAATTATCTCCACGCAGTGACAAAATGATAGAACAATAAACTAAAAACTAAAATATGAAATTTTACAGAAGCATGGCGAAAAGTTTTTAAAGATAATGAAGAAAAGTCTTACTACAATAAGCAGTAACCTCAGCTGTACGAGATCCATCTTGTGAGCAGTTGATAACGCAGTCTCGGTCAGTTACTTCAATATATACGTTCGAGACATGCGTCAGCTTGAAGGCAAAAACAAAGTATCCCTTTCCCACATACACTAAACTTTCCTGCAGACGACTTTGTAAACATGGAAACTTTCTAAAAATTGAAAGAATAGTTATTGGATAAAGTTATAATCATTGTGGTTAAAGGAAGAATTACTCATTGTGCGCAAGTTGACCTTTTCCCACAATGTTTTATAAAGAAGTATGCTGCAAATCACCAGAAAGCGTCTACAAGTGGGAACGTATGGGTAATTAGGCCGCTTCATACGATTTCGGATCGTATTACCTCTCGTTTACGGAATCATTTAGAGTTACATTGGCACACAATACATTGGGCTATGGTTCTGGTATTTTATAATATGATGCACTGAGGTGTCTAAGATTTAATATACTTTACGCAGATAGTATTGACTCCTGTGAGACTGGACGTATTATGAGTATACACAGGGCGTAGATGTAGTTAGAGCGCATAATTCCCTGACGCGGCTTTTACATTTCTACGTTCGTTTTGATAACATCGTAGAAAAAAGTAGTCTGTTGCAAATGCGTCAGAAAGTGTCAACAGCTTTGGGGGGGGGGGGGGGGGGGGGGATATTAAGCCGCATCAGGCGATTTTGTGTCGTATTCGGTGAATGCATCATTTAAATGTTCATAGGCGTACAACCAATGGGGCTTTATTTCTTGTATTTTATTTTAATAAAATGAATGCACTGAGATGTCTAGTATATAACATATAGGCGGACAGTGAGGATTCCGATGAGACTGGACGTATCATGTATCATGATTAGATGAAGTGAGAGCACAACATCCTCTGATGCGGCTTTCATCTATTCGTTCATTCTTTATAAAATCGTCACAACTTTTCGTCATAAAACATGAACATTTCCTACGGTAGAAAGTGGTTTTGGTTAAATTACAGTTTCCTACACACAGACGCCTACTGACGCCTCTGCAGCAGACGACTTTTGTAAACATTGTGGCAAAACGAGAAATGGCTAATAATGGATTTTTTACTGTAGCTGTTGATATTTCGTGTATTTATGTATACGTCACGTTTGTTTAAGGATCGACTGCATCATTCAGTAATATTTCTTAAGTGTTACAAAGCGATTTGATGAGTTTGAAAATCAGTCTACAATTTTTACATCTCTCTCTCTGTCTCTGTCTCTCTCTACCTGTATGTATGTCTGTCTGCCTATCTTTCTGTATGTCTGTCCGTCTCTCTCTTTTTTTCTTTCTCTCTATCTCTATCCATCATTCTCTCTTTCGCTCTCTCCCTCTCTATCTTTCTCTCTCTCTTTCTCTCTCTCTATATATATATATATATATCCATCTCTCTCTCTCTCTCTCTCTCTCTCTCTCTCTCTCTCTCTCTCTCTCCCTCTCTCTCTCTCTCACCCTCTCTCTCTCTCTTTCTCTCTCTCCCTCTTTCTCTCTTTCTTTCTCTCTCTCTCTCTCTCTCTCTCTCTCTCTCTCTCTCTCTCTCTCTCCTTCTCTCCCTCCCTCGTATATGAAGGTTCTTTCAGATCAAATGCAGGATCAGAATGTACAAAGAAAGTAGATGAATGTAAAGAGAAGTTCTGGTGAACAGACTGGATGATTTCTGACAATAACATGGTAGTCATGCTGAGACCTTTGTTGGTCTTGGTATCTTGCAAATGACATGCAATTATTCATGTGTTTAAGTCCTATTGTTCTATTTCTAATTTATTGTGCGCCATTTTGTTGACCTTACTATTTATAGTTTCTCATTTGCATGTAAGGATAGTTTTGGTTTTTGTAGAATTTTACATTTTAATTTTAGATTTTAATTCTTAAAATTTTGAATTTGAATTTTTGTTTTAAATTTGTTTAATTTAATTTTCAATTTGAATTTAAATTGTTGATTTTTAATTTTTCCATTCAAATTTTATTATTTATGTTAACGGGGCTCCCTTTTATTTCCCTAGTTACAAAGAATTTAAATTTAAATTATAAATAGTAACAATTTAAAATAAAATTATTTAAAATATATTAAAATATAATTATTTAAGATATATTAAAATATAATGATTTTAAATATTTTTTTTTTTAAATATAATTATTTAAAATCAAAATTAAAAAAAAAACAACATATTTACATATAAATTATAGGTTGTGATTTGATCAATGCTCCAGTTATAGAAAGCAAATCTGAAACAGAGGCAACATAGGTTGTGATTTGAGCCACGAAGAAAGATTTAATTGTTTTTTGATAACTTGTTTAGCCTCTGCCCTCATACATATGATTTATGTTAACTTTAAGAAGACAACTTTAAAACATTATTAGGAAAGTAGAAATTGCTTATAATTGTTTCCATGCTAGTGATATTTTCTACTATATTAATCTCAAAATTATACCGTGATTAATCTACAACAAATATATATTCTGCAATTGTTACAGAATTGATCGATTGTTTTGTTTTATCATGCGTTTGAATCATATTACATAATTGATCAATACGTTTAATCGTCTGCAGGAGAACTTTTTAAAAAACATTGCTTGAGAAAATTCAGTTGCTCATGATGAGATTCGGTTTGTTTGTTTTTTGTTCTTTTCCTGATGATGGATTCTTCTCTTTCAAAACACAAACATATTCATCTGTATACTTTGTTTTCTAGATCAAAATGTGTACATACATTTCTCAAGTTAGTTTGAGAGGTATTTCGTGTCCCTTCCAATTGTTCTTAAGTCATATCATGCCGTTTTCTGGGTATATTACAAGTATTGCGAGAAAGTTTATTCGACCAACAGCGCATCAGTTGAAGTACTATATTTCCGCTACCCAGAATTATGTGGTTGCCCCGCTTTTGGTTTCACGAAAATACAGCCTAGCACATTAATGTTTCTTAACTCCGATATTGTTTATCAATACATATAAAGTGTTATTTTAATTCAAAAAAGAAATCTTAACCATTTTGCATTGAGCAGACACAACACCATTCGCAATTGTGTTTTTTTGTTGTGAAATCCTGACCTTATCGACTCTGGCGGTCAGATATTGGTCAATAGTAGTATATACAGAGGACTAGATTATAGGGAGTAAACTGGACTTCTCCATACAATATATCTCTTATTAATAAACCAAACCCTATGTTGCGGTACCCAAAAGAATCGTAATCAGATTCTTTTTGAAATTCATTTTCTCTTCTCATCTTTATTATGACAATTATGCAGTACCGTTTTCAACAGTATATATTTCAGCTCCTGTATCATGGCTGCGCGTTGACATAACCATGTATTTCTTAGCTCTCTCATACAAGTTCTCCACACAACATTATTCCAGGGCAACTAGCTACATGTTCCTTCCCATATAGATTTGTATTATAATGTCAAATTGCGCCAAGTACATCAGCGACCATGCTGATCTACCAAAAAGTCTTGTTTTGCGAAGAAATTAATGTATACCTTGACCAGAATGCATTGAATATATGACCTTGATTTTAATTCCATTGTAAATATGTATAGGATGCACTAGAAATGATTGATTTGATCGTCTTTAGTATTTAACGTTTTTTTAACGTACATTAAGAGTATCTGAAAACCTATTCCGTTGAATCCAGATTTCGTTTAAATTAAAGGTAACCATCTTCGTGGTAGGATTTTTTTCTTGCATAATACATGACCCCCATTTTCTTTGGATTTGTTTAAAGTTAAAAGGTAACTACGTTCAATGATTAAGGGTGTTTTACCTGTAAAGCGTTTAGAACGTGTGACAATTGAGGGTTGATACTGGTTGATTTACATGGACACAAAGCATGAATTAAATTGTTGTAACGTGACCCAGACTGGTTCGAGTCACAATTCCTTAACCCTTTCCCACTTGTAGGCGCATTCTGAAGCCTCTGCAGCAGACGACTTTTGAAAACATTATGACAAAAGGAGAAATTGCTCAAAACGAGCAATTTCTCCTTTCGCCTCTATGCTTTCAACTTTTTTCCGTAATTATACATTCATTTTTTGAGATGTTCAATGTTTTTGCATGATTGTTTACAAAGTCGTCTGCTGCGAAATTGTGAGAAAGGCTTCAATTGTCAACCATCGGATAGAAGAGAATGTCTGAGCCAGAATTCGAGCTCACGATCCCTGGATCGATAGCCGTTGTCGTTACCATTGAAATGACAGAAAAAAACATTAAAAAATATATATATTTAATTAGTCCTCTACATTGAAAACCTCTATGGGTAAACATGATACATGGACAATTTGAAGATTGATTGTTTTCATACAGGATAGAAAATATTGTACGAAAAGGAGAAACTGCTGATAATTATTTCTGCTGTCTAAAAAAAGAACCTGGGAGAACGATGAAACGCAAATTCTGTTTTTATAACAACTTCTTTATTTGAAAAAATATTTTAAGCAAACGAGCTGAGTCCTAGTGATTAAGGATCTTTATTCAGCCACGTAAATTGGAGACTCGGGCAAACCTGTTCACCCGCACTGTCTCACCAGAGGCTGTCATTGTCCGTTTACATTTAAGTCCTGGCTGCGTCTTTTGACACAAAAACAAATAGAGTAGCCCCATGATTTGAACACCAATTTACTTTTGTATTGGATTTTCTTAGGGAGAGTTAAGCCAGACGCGGTTCAATTAAAACCATCGCAGCCATAGTTGTTTATCTTCTCATTGACAGTTGATTCAAATTCAGACACGTGTGATACTGTTTGTATGTTTTACACTGCTTTCAACAAATGTTCAGCTATATCGCGACGATTTCGGTGTAAGTTACCAGTACTATTAGTCAAGTTATCCTGACAACTGCTAGTCAACCGTACTGCGAACACCACAATCCGAGGCGCCAAGAAGGGTGACTCTTTACTGCATATTATTGTATTAAGTATGACTTTCCGGGATCGAATCCGCGTTCTCACGCATCGAAGGCGGATGCTCTACAACTACAACCGGGGCGGTATATAGTGACCGTTGTTTGATACACAATAATTGAGCCGTTCCACGAGAAAACCAACATTGTGGACTCTGTTTAAAGTATCGATCCGGATCAGCCAAAGCATGCCGCGCAAGCTAACCTAAACAGACAATATTTGCCTCCTGTGGATTTTCTTTTTCATGAATCATTACTCTATTTCTCTATCTCACTGAGGCGGAATGTGTCGGCCCGGATTAGCCTGCGCGGAGTGCGCAAGTTGATCTGGGTCGATATATAACGCAGAGTCCATAATGTTAGCTTTCTCGTGGAACGGCTCAAATATGTAACTGAAAAGGCACACAACCTTTTCAAGATAAAGACTCGTATACATATTTGGACGATATATTTATTCTAATCATGTTCCTCTCCAGATTACTTCGGAGATGACTGCACTTTCTTTTCATCATACAGGCATGTATGTATCGTAAACAAGAATAGTTGATTGATTTGATATAATCTCATTAAAACAAGACTTAAAGTTGGCTGCAGTAGTAAGCGCTCGTATTCGCACAGCAATGTTGTTTGACCGGATTATAATGAAATTAATTTTGACGACCAATCATGACTTTTATTTTATGTGTAAAATGTGTTATTTCGTTATTTAGAATATATAAGTTTGTATATTTGCTATTTATTCAGTCTTCAAAGTTATATAATGTATATAATAAAAGGAACATTATGTTGCAAAAGCGATATTTGGCTTTGTTGTGTATACTCGGGACGTAGATGGAGTAAAAACACAACATCCCCTACCGTGGCTCATATATATTCGTTCGTTTTTAATAAAATTGTCACAGCTTTTCGTTTGTTTCATTCAGTTAAAGTGTGGAAACTTTCTATAAATGAAAAAACAATTATTGGATGAAGTTGAAAACAATATTCATTGGCACACAACCGAAGGGGCTATATTTCTGGTATTGTATAATATGATGCACTGATGTGTCTAAGATATAACATATAGGCGGACGGTGTTGACTATGGTGAGGGGATAATTATGCCGCATCAGCCGATTTTGGGTCGTATTAACTTTCGGTGAATGCATCATTTAAATGATCATAGTAGTAAAACCATTTTTTCGGAGTTGGCAGCCTGCCAATTGCTGTTAACACCCTACAACGCATTTTAGGGTGAGACTGCGCCAGAAAATTGTTCATCATGGATTCAATAAAACTGCATTTAAAAGGTTAAGATCAGCCACAATAGATTATTATTGACGCCGCGTGGAAGCGCGGCGTCGGTATGGGATAGGTTTTAATTTTGTACCATGGGGTGACGTAATCGAAAAGGGAGCAACCAACATTATTATTGTTAAGAAAAACTGTTGTATGTTTGAAAAAAAACAAACCTTTATGAATCAATAAATTGTATTAACTGATTTAAGAAACAACAAGATACAAAATACGTTTGTCTTCTACCGTTATTACAAATTTAATTTGTATTTAATTACTTTTCCCCAACTGCCTAGGCTACGCTGTTTTCGATAGTTTGGTTTACGGCCCTGACCCAATTCATCACAGCTCAGAAGAAGTTCACTTTTCCCAAACATCCTAGGCTACGCGTTTTTAATTGTTTGGTTTCCGGCCCCAAATTTGCCTATCTATAAAAGTCTGCTGTATTTCTAAACTTAAAACGTTCCCCCATACAGTTTGTTCATTCAGACCATTGTATTCTTGCTATATGTTGACTATACATGTGAACTTTTTCTTTTAATTTCATAAATGCTCAATTTTGATCATAAATATCTTTAAACTTTGTAAAATTACTTCGTATTTTTTTTTTTTTTTTTGTATACTCCTGTTTTTAGCTCCACTGGCGAGCTTATGTCATGGGGAGTTGTCCGTCCTTGCTTGAGTGCGTGCGTCCGTCCGTCCGTAAACGTTTTGCTTCAAACGATTTCACCTACCTAACCACTTGGCCAATTAGAATGAAACTTCATAGGAAGCATCCTCTTAGTGTCCTCTCGTACGTTCCTAAAACTGTTTGGGATCCATGCAAAATTCTGATTTCCATGGAAACCGAAAGAGAAAAATAGTGAAAACTTAAAAAATCTTCTTCTCCTCCGTAGGTATCAGGCCGATTTTCAAATAATTGTGTAGAAATGTTGCTTGGGGGCGGGGTTATTTTTGCCTTATAATATGGCTATAGTGAAAACTTGAAAAATGTTCTTCTCCGAAAGTGTTGGGCTGATTTTCAAATTATTTTGTAGAAATGTTCCTAGGATCCTGCGTTCGTGCGTGCGTCCGTGCTTGAGTGCGTGCGTGCGTCCGTCCGTAAACGTTTTGCTTCAAACGATTTCTCCTACCTAACCACTTGGCCAATTAGAATGAAACTTCATAGGAAGCATCCTCTCAGTGTCCTCTCGTACGTTCCTCAAACCGTTTGGGATCCATGCATAATTCTGATTTCCATGGAAACCGAAAGAAAAAAATAGTGAAAACTTAACAAATCTTCTTCTCCACCGTAGGTATCAGGCCGATTTTCAAATAATTGTGTAGAAATGTTGCTTGGGTAACCTTCTTTCAGATTCCTTCAAGCCAAGTTGATTGGTCGAAAACTATGGCCGCCAGGGGGCGGGGCTACTTTTGCTTTATAATATGGCTATAGTGAAAACTTAAAAAATCTTCTTCTCCGAAAGTGTTGGACTAATTTTCAAATTATTTTCCAGAAATGTTCCTAGGATGACCCTCTATCAGATTCTTTCAAGCCATGTTGATTGGTCAGAAAACATGGCAACCAGGGGGCGGGGCTGTTTGGAGATTTAATTTGTCCTAATGGCAGTGGAGCGATACTGGTCCTCTTGGGCCTCTTGTTGTTATCATACTTCTGATAAACTGGAATGAGAATAGACTTCCCCACTCCTTCCAAAGCTTGTGTCACACTTAACTTATAACTAGAGGCATTCAATGTTAATATTTAAGCACCTATGTGATTTTTTTTAATCTTATTGATCTAGTTAGAGCATATTTGAAACCGTTTATTGGTAAAAAATTAAGAAACTTCAGCTTGTATGGTAACCTTTTATTATAGGCTATGGTAGCCAGGTGAGCAATATAGGCACATCTTGACCTTCTTGGTTATGATAAAGGGACATTTGGCCTTCTTGTTCAAACTATTTGCATCCTGTCTGTTTTCACACGTTATTTAAATATACTGAACTACATCTGCTTCCTTTAAGTCATGCTTCAAAATCATGCGCGGCGACTTTGATGCTCTGCATCAAAATTCGTCTTGTAATGTAGTTGGAACATTAGTGAAAGACTTAAGGCGTGAGAACCTAATATAAGTTAAACAAATGCTAAGAAATTAATGCACCGAGATGTCAAATATGAAAGCTTATTGTTAACAAAGAAGGGCACTAGGTCAAACGGGAGGAAAATCTTGTTAACACTCTGGAAGGTGCATTTTGGGCTTGAGCATGTTGAAACTTTGTCAAAATGTTTGTCTTGATGATTTCTAGGCTAAGTTTGAATGCTTACAATCAACAAACATTGCCGCCAGTCAAACACCTCATATTGCCATTTGCGCTGAAAGAATTAAGTCTTAAATAACCCATTCTCAGGTGAACGATCCAGGGCCCCATGGCCCTCTTGTTTAATATATAAACTATACAAAATTAATACACTTATTAATCTCAAGTCTATTTCCAATCCTGGTCATGGCACTAATACTGAAACGGGAGGCGTTTCAGGAAGCTGCGCCTATTGGTGAATCCGTCGGCTTACCTACTATACTGGTTTATGTAGCCGACAGACACGCCGTAACAACCCCGATGATACTCCGGAGGAATATTATAAGCCTGTTGTCACTATCCCATTCTTGGATCATCTGATCCAATAATTCTTCAAACGATTTACCTCAGCGGGCTACTACGACATTCTGACTGTTCCCGCCAGTTGATATAGCACTAAGCGACGAGTCGGTAAACGTTATCAGGGAAGACCTGCCATCGGACGATACACTGCATGTGTAAATCGAGTGCTGGAGGAATAAATTGGGTGGTGTATCACCCCTATCTTGCCGACCAGTCAACCATTGACGACTTGATTGATGAATGTGATCCGAAAGTCCACACAATTCGTTGGATAGCGATCACATTTTTGGTGACAAGTTGCGAGTTCGAAGAAAACTATTGGCCTCGTGAAAATGCTTACAGAAATGTGCCTTATGTCTGCACATAGAGATACGGATATCAACCTTTATGTTTTCAAAAGTCTTCTACTGCAGTTTTATATTGTTTTCAAAAGCATATGGTATCACTTAAACCCCAGTCACAATTACCTTGCGATAGGTTTGCAAATACAGATTTCTAGACATTTTCGGCCGGAACCATTCTGGACTCCTCGCGGGCATCGACTTACTTTTAACTCGGACTTAAAACCTAATCACAACTTGATCGCACAGTAAGTGGTTGATGCCTGGCCGATGTCCGGCCGGGCATTACACATATCGGGCGAGCGCCGGGCCAAATAATCGACTACCCAGACAATCTAGACGTCGCTCAGAGCCAAGCCGGAAATCGGAAAGACATTGACCGGGGACAGGCCGGCGTCTGGCCGGCCACCCACTGTGGCTCGCATGTTATAAAAGCCGGCTCAACGTATCATTTATCAGAATATCCAGTCGCGCTCTTCACAGAAGGTAACAAGTTAACACACAGTGTATCACAAAAGTGTCAGAGTAACAGTGATACAAGATGGGGATTGATCTTGCCGTTTTCTTTACAATTATCCCTTTCCCACATGTAAACGCATTTTCACGCATCTGTAGCAGACCGCCTTTTGAAAACATTATGGCAAAAGAAGAAATTGCTAAAAAAAGAGCAATTTCTCTTTTTGCCACAATGTTTTCAACTGTATTTAATTATTAAACTCCCATTCATGTAGATTGTCATGTTTTTGACAAGAAGTTTTCAGTCGTCTGCTGCGAAATTGTTGAATGTGTTAAAGGGTTAAAATAACATGCCGAGGTCACCAGTTTAGGAGTGTTTCTCTTCAATGGCCCAGTGTTCAATGGCTATTTTGATTAAATTTAATGCTGCGTGGTGTCAGGGGTCAAACAGGGTGCCCCCCCCCCCGTTTCAGTTTCAGGAATTATTACGTTATACATCTTTTCCATCGGAAACGGAATGTGTCGCCCGGATTAGCCTGCGCGGACTTCGCTGGCTGATCTGGGTTGATTCATTACGCAGCGACAATAATGTTATTTTTTCTGGTAAAACGGCTCATTTGGTTTTGCTCCGTATTTCCAAGCAGTATCATTGGCATACTTGGTATTGCTTTGTTGGCTGAACTTTCACACAGATGGTGCGTGAAGCAATTACTGATGTGAATCAAACACCGTAAGTAACATATTGACACAATGTCACATGGTAAAAACAAGAGGCCCAGTATCGCTCCACTGTCATTCGGCAAAAAATAAATCACCAAACAGCCCCGCCCCCCTGGTGGTCATGTTTTTTGACCAATCACCATGGTTTGAATGAATCTTGTAGTATCACCCAAGGAACATTTATGCAAAACTATTTGAAAATCGACCCAAAAGTTTGGGAGGAGATTTTTTTTTAAGTTTTCACTAAAGCCAATATAAGGCTAACAGCCCCACCCACTGTCAGCCATATTTTAAGACAAATCAGTACTGCTTGTTGGAATCTGATAGTCACCTAATGAACAGTTTTGCAAAATTATTTGAAAATCGGCTGGATACTTTCGTCCGAGAAGATATTTTAAGTTTTCTAGAGGGTCACCCAAGGAACATTTCTACAAAATTATTTGAAAATCGGCCCAAAACTTTCGGAGGTTAAGATTTTTCAACTTTTCACTATAGCAATATAAGGCAAAATATCCCCGCTCCCTGTCGGCCAGTTTTCGAGTAATCAATATGGCTTGAAGGAATCTGATAAGAGGGTCATCCAAGGCACATTTCTACAAACATATTTAAAAATCTGCCAACCAGTGTAGGAGAAGAATTTATTTTCTTTCGGTTGCCATGGAAACCAGAATTCTGCATGGATCTGAAAACAAGAGGCCCATGAGGACCTATGCTCTACTGGTATGGTTCTTTGGTCATTTTCAATCCAGAGCATGTATGTATGGTGAAGATCGGATAGTAAATGGAGGCTCTTTTGTGTTCACAAGCTGTGTTATAGCAATTTTGACAATTTCAAGGGCCATAATCCAGTCTTGCATTGGCGGATCTGGCTGGTTTGCGAAAGGAACCATGCACTCATCAATATTTAACTACTTTCTAAGTTTGGTGAAGATTGAAGAGTAAATGGAGGCTCTATTGTGTTCACAAGCTGTATTATAGCAATTTAAAAAAAATTCAAGGGCCATAATCCAGTCATGCAAGGGCACATCTGGCTGGTTTTTGAAAAGGAATCGAGCTCTCATCAATATTTAACTACTATCCGAGTTTGGTGAAGATTAGTTAGTAAAGGCAGCCTCTATTGTGTTCACAAGCTCAATTATAGCAATTTTGACAATTCCAAGGGCCATAATCCAGTCCTGCATGGGCGGATCTGGCTGGTTTGCAAAAGGAACCAAGCTCTCATGGATACTTAACTACTGTGTAAGTTTGGTGAAGATCAGATGGTAAATGGAGCCTCTTTTGTGTTAACAAGCTCTATTATAGCAATTTTGACAATTTCAAGGGTCATAATCCAGTCTTGCATATCCGGATCTGGCTGGTTTGCGAAAGGAACCGACCTCACATGGATATCTAACTACTGTATAAGACTGAAGACTGTATCGCGTTCACAAGCAATTGTTTATGGACGGACGTACGGGTAATGGACACCACACCACGGCATAAGCTCTTCTGGCCTTTGGCCAGCTAAAAATGAAGGAATTTAGAAGAGGACATTGAGAGGATGCTTCCTATGAAGTTTCGTCCCAATTGGCCAAGTGGTTAGGGAGCAGAAGGCGTTTGAAGCAAAATGTTGACGCACGACGGTCAATTCGCCATGACATAAGCTCGACTGGCTTTCAACTGAATTGAAAATCAACATAAATAGCAAACAGTAATACAGAAGCAACATAATTCAAACAAAAAACATGTCATCACTTTGTGTACAGTACATTTTATTCACTAACAGATCATATACAAAATATATATTATACACAATCAAGAACGTAGATAAATTCAGAGTTCCTGGTGTAATACATCACAATGCTTGCTTTACCTTTCCAACAGTATACAACAAATCAGCAGCAGACGACTTTGAAAACCTTCAGGCCAAAATGTGGAAAATCTCTATAAATGCAAGTATAATTGAATCCAGTTGAAATAATTCAAAATCATAGGCGTCAGAATGTGTCTGCATGATTGAAAGGGTTATACATATGGGACAAGCCAGATGAAATGGTACAATCAAACAGTAAATACTATAATTATTGAGATGGGACAAGACCCGTTTTTGCCTAAGATGGCTTATATAGTTAATATACAAGTACTTAATTATCCTTTTCTCATTGCATAAAACGACCTTTGGAAACACTGTGTTCAATTTCTCCTTTTGTCTCTTAAACACTTTTCAATTAGATACTTGTTGTATGTGTGAAAGTGTTAAAGAGAACTGTTGACAGGACCAAATAGCTTGCAGGTTGGGTCTGGATGGTTAACTTATAACCAAAACTGAAATGTTATTGATTTGTCCCTTGAAATAGTATCTGAGGTATGGATTCTCTCACAAAAATTAACCCTTTCCCACCTATAGACACATTTTGACACAACTGCAGCAGACGACTGTTAAAGACATTGAGAACAAGAGCTGTCAGAGGACAGCATGCTCAACTTTTTCGTGCTTGCCAATAAAACAATACTATTTTGGGTGGTACGGAAAACATAAGCAATTACTTTATCATACTATTTATAAGCAAAGAACTTTATAAGTTGTTAAAGGGTCCTAATTCTTACAAAAACCTTCACTGAATTATGCACTCTTGGCTGTTGGTGACGGTATTGATGGTAAAAAGATATTGTAAGTGTTTAAGGTATATCTCTTAATTGTTTTGAAAGAAAATTGATTTGGATGAATAACTCAACCAAAATCTAAATCGAAAGAGGGCCATAATTCTTTTTAAAAAACCATGACAGAGTTATGTACTCTTGTCTGTGGATGGAGGTCTTGATGGTAAATAAGAATTATAAGAGTGTAAGCTATATCTCTAATGGTTTTGAAAAAAAATCGGGGTGGTACGAAAAACTTACAACCAAACTTTTTAGTCGAAAAAGGGTCATAATTCTTTAAAAAAACTTGACAGAATTATGTTCTCTTGTCTGTTGATGGAGATAATGATAGTGAAAAAGTATTTTGTTAGTTTCAAAGCAATATCTGTTATGGTTTTGACAATAAGTGAATTGGTACAAAAAACTTAACCAAAATTCTAAAAGTCGAAAAAGGGCTATAATTCTTACAAAAACCTTGACAGAATTATGTACTCTTGACTGTCGATGGAGGTAATGATGGTAAATAAGTATTGTAACTGTATAAGCTATATCTCTAATGGTTTTGCAAAAAAGTGGGGTGGTACGAAAAACTTAACCAAAATTCTAAGTGGAAAAAGGGCCATAATTCTTACAAAAACATGGACAGAGTTATGAACTCTTGTCTGTTGATGGATGTAATGATGATGAATAAGTGTTGTAAGTTTCAAAGCAATATCTGTAATGATTTTGAAAAAAAAGTGAATTGGTACAAAAAACTTAACCAAAAGTCTATGTCAAAAGGGCCATAATTATTACAAAAATCTTGACAGAGTTATGTAATCTTGTCTGTTGATGGAGGTAATGATGGTGAAAAAGTGTTGTAAGTTTCTAAGCAATATCTGTAATGGTTTTGAAAAAAAGTGAATTTGTACAAAAAACTTAACCAAAAGTCTATGTCAAAAGGGGCCATAATTCTTACAAAAACCTTGACAGAGTTATAAACTCTTGTCTGTTGATGGAGGTAATGATGGTGAATAAGTGTTGTAAGCTTCAAAGCAATATCTGTAATGGTTTTAAAAAGAAGTGAATTGGTACAAAATTCTAAATGGAAAAAGGGCCATAATTCTTACAAAAACATGAACAGATTTATGTACTCTTGTCTGTTGATGGAGGTAATGATGGTGAATAAGTGTTTAAGTTTCAAAGCAATATCTGTAATAGTTTCGACAAAAAATGAAATTGGTACACAAAATTCTAAGTCGAAAAAGGGCCATAAGTCTTACAAAAACCTTGACAGAGTTATGTTCACTTGTCTGTTGATGGAGATCATGATTGTAAATAAGTATTGTAACTGTATAAGCTATATCTCTAATGGTTTTGCAAAAAAGTGGGGTGGTAGGAAAAACTTAACCAAAATTCTAAATGGAAAAAGGGCCATAATTCTTACAAAAACATGAACAGATTTATGTACTCTTGTCTGTTGATGGATGTAATGATGGTGAATAAGTGTTGTAAGTTTCTGTAATGGTTTTGAAAAAAAGTGAATTGGTACAAAAAACTTAACCAAAAGTCTATGTCAAAAAGGGCCATAATTATTACAAAAACCTTGACAGAGTTATGTACTCTTGTCTGTTGATGGAGGTTATGATGGTGAACAAGTGTTGTAAGTTTCAAAGCAATATCTGTAATGGTTTTGACAAAAAATGGAATAAGTACAAAAACTTAACCAAAAGTCTAAGTAGAAAAAGGGCCATAATTCTTACAAAAACCTTGACAGAGTTATGTACTATTGTCTGTCGATGGAGGTAATGATGGTGAATAAGTGTTGTAAGTTTCAAAGCTATATCTGTAATGCTTTTGACAAAAAAGTAAATTGGTACAAAAACCTTAACCAAGGTGTGACACCAACGCCTACGCCGGGGCGAGTAGTATAGCTAGCATTTTCTTCTTTCTGTGAAGTTCCATACCATTTGACCCACAGGTTATAAAGGAGAAGATGTTGACTGACCCCCGTTGCCGGACATTGGGCGGTCCCAATAACTCACCTTGAGCACTTTTTGCTCAGGTGAGCTAAACAAAAATAGAAAGAAGAAAAAAAAAAAAAGAGTAGCGGATTCCTTGCGATCACAATAACTCACCTTGAGCACTTCGTGCTCAGGTGAGCTAAAAAAAAATAGAAAGAAGAAAAAAAAAAAAAGAGTATTATAAAAAAAAAAAAGATTGAGATTCTAACAATCACTGTGAACATATTGATATAATAATGAGACAAAGTAGGTTGTCATTTGGGGCATATTTTAAGCTCGACTGTTTTTCGAAGATACCCTTGGCGTCTTTGTCTGCGTCGTCACACAACTTTAGCCTTACCTCATAACTCAATAACCGTTCAACATAAAACTTGGTACACATGTTCCTAGGAACAATACACATGTCTCTGCAAAGTCACATAACTCAGGCTTCAATAATCATTCAATTATGCCCCTTTTTCGACTTGGGAAAAAAACAGCTTTGGCGTTCCCTCTGCGGGCTCTTTTCATGTTTATAATGATGGGACAAACACATTGTCATAATTTTTGGTTCCTTTGACCAGATGCAAGAATGATTGTCCGGTGGACAGAATTATTTATTTATCCCAGTTGATATTTTTAGTCTTCTGTCATAAAAACATCTGAACAGAAAATGTTATATTTTATAAATTGAGAGTAAATCTATTATTTTTATCATAGTATCAGAGTTGGGGTTAAAGTGTTTATTTCAAATTCATTGGGACTTGGATATCCTTTTTTTCAGTAATGAATAAGATTCAAGAAAAGCTCATGAGACTATGTGAAAATAAGGATTATATTATGTGTCAAAATAGTGTAACAATAATTATGATATCTAGAATAGATCCTTTAAACAAGTGTGGTGGTTCTCTGCAAATATTTACAAAGCAATATATAAACCATGCATGCAGGTGTCAAGATAAGGAAAAAAAACCAGGTATTTTCCTGTCAATATCTCTCTTATTATCAAACAAATCCTACTCAAAAGAATGCTCTCAGTTAGAAAATTCTTTAAACTACCCTCAACATAGGGTTCGAAGGCCAAATAAGGATTGTAGAAAAGGAAATATGAACATTATCTACAGCTAACACGTATCAATTGATATTGAAATGTCAACCATCATTAACAACATTATGCATCAATATTAAACATACATTTTACTTGTATAATGAACAAACTGTATAATATTATTGTTTTCCTTCCTATCTGTGATTTTAACGCCATGTTTTCAACTCAAAATTTAACGAAAAAATATTTGTTCAGATGTTACAAAGTATAAAATAGTGATCAAAGCACATTTACTCTAAATCTTTGAAAGTTTTTTTCTGAAACATGGAGCAAATCACAACCTAGGTTGCCTCTGTTTTAAAATTGCTTTCTCTAACTGAAGCATTGGTGCTTCCATAAACATTGAAACAACAAATGACAATGCGTAAGTGATCACCAAGTTGGATAGGAATATATTCACCATTACCCAATCTGAAAAATGGAGGGGTTGCAACAAATTCAAATAATAGCCAAATATGACAATAGGATGTATCAAGTAGGCAGCATAAGTCAATCGCCCAAGTGGAGCCCAAATTTTCCAAGACAGAATTTGGGTGACCCACCCCCCATTACCCGAGACACATGCCAGAACCAACCATGCAAGACATACCCCCCCCCCCCCCCCCCCAGAGTGTGCGAGATAACGAGACATAACAAATACTCATTGTCAAGGTCATGTGAGCTTGATGGGTGGGATCTAATGGATTTGCATGGTGGATATAATAATACTGTCCATATACCACAGCTAATGCTGTTGCTATAGAAACACACCAACCAATCAGGGCCAACAGCTTTGGAATTCTGATCCTGTTTTTATATACTATGCAAGGACAAGACCCGTCAACATTCCTAGGACATAAACAGACATTCTGGCATATGGACGACCATATAGTGCCCCATTTTTGCCCATGGGTTCATCTATGTGTTTTGTTAGTGGTCCTTGAAGCCCATAGATGCCATAGTATGATACTAGAGAAGCTCTAACTATGATGCAAGCCACAATAAAAAACATTGCTCCTGCAATACCAGGCAATTTGTTTCTTAAAGGTGGGAGATGTTTTCTTGCATACAAAAACAGTACAAGAACAACCGGACTTACAAACAGGTAGAATTGCATGTCATTTGCAAGATACCAACTCCAACCAAGACAGCTTTCAGAAAGACTACCATGGTAAGGATAGAAATTATTGATATAAATCAAGTTTGTCCACCAGAACTCTTTGCATGTATTAAAATTCTTTTCAAATCCTGGCTGTATGGTGGTTCTGAATGGACCTTGAAGCAAATGAACAAGCAAATATGCATAGAAAAATAGAACAAAAGCATACAATGGAGTCAAACGCCAATATCTATGGATATAGTAGTAAACCCAATTAAACCTCTCCTTTTCCAAAAACTCTTTCATTGCAAGGTATGCAACAAGCAGGCCACTCAGAAAAAAGAAACTGTCCACAGAGAATGTGCCGTTCATTATGGGTTGGAAGCTAAACCTTTTTTCTATCTTCAGAGCTTCCAGTGGGTTATCTACGGCGTAGAGGCAGAAAGCATATGTATGTCCAAGGATCACCCACCACATGCTTAAAACACGAACTCCATTCAAACATGCTAGCGGTCCAACTGCAGTTTCTGTATTAAATAACTTACTTGAGTTTCTCAAAAATGAAAATGCCAATACAACATCCAGCATGACTTGTTTAGCATTCACTTTCCAGGGTTGTTGCACTTGTATACTGTCTGCAAATATCTCGTCTGCAAGCAGGCCAGATCTGTCTGACGGTGACTCGTCATAAGATTCATTCAACATTACTTTTGGCTGGTCAAGGCTATCCAACTTGTTTATGAGAATGTCAACAATGGTCCCAATTGTTACCATAGCAACAAGTAGCCCACACACCACTGTCATACCTATGGCACCATGGCTCCATTGTTTGGCTTCATCTTTTATCATAAAAACTGTCATGTTTTTTGTAATAAAAGTATATTTAGGTTTGAGTACATTTAAAACCAAATTTAAAAAATATGTTGCAGATGGTGCATCACAGGAATCCGGCAAGCACATTCCTGCACTCACAGGATAGTTAGCAATCAGACCTTTACCATTTAGTGTAAGAACCCCGGTGAAGTAGTTTCCTTTAAACTGTGTTGTCGTGTTTGGATTGGCCGGTTCTGGTATTGAGTAACATTCCTGATAGTCCCCGACCCAGCTAAACTTTCCCTGCATGATTCCAGGGGGTATCTTGGCAGCCGCATCAATGTATCTGAACTGTATGGTATAGGGAAGTGACACATATCTTAGGATATATGAAATGTCTGCAAAACATTCTTTGGGTGATCCTTCTAAATCCTCCAATCCTTCATTCAAAAGTGCAAGTTCACTTATGAAGGAAATGTTACTGGAAAATACCGACTGCAGAAATTTGTTTTTGGAATAATCCACAGCTGGAATGACAACAGGAATTCCGTAGTTCCTTAGATCTAATGCATGATGGATGTGTACAGTTTGTTCACCATGAATTATCAAAGGAATGGCTGATAGAATGTTCAGAAATATCACCAGATAAGATGCCATTGTCATTGTAAAATTATTCAGATCTTCAAAACAAATTATATTCAAGAGAATTCTTTCGCAATCAGATCATTAATGACATCATATGTCTCCCATAATTTCTCTCATATATCTGTTACATTTCAAAACCTGAAAATAAAATAAAACATAATTTAAAAGATTGTTTAACCCTTGGCTTTTTGAGTCTTTCTGTATCCTGTGCAGCAGAAAACTTTTTAAAACATTGTTGGAAAAGAAGACACTTTCAGCTGAAACTCAATAATTATACCCTTTCCCACTTAAAGACACATTTTAACACAACTGCTGCAGATGTCTGTTGACTTGTTGTAGAAATAAATTTGAGCAAAGGATTCTTATTGCATGGGCATAAGCCTAGTCAAACAAGAACTCTCTCTTTATACACATTTATCCTGTCACGTCTAGCAATTTCGACCCGATAACAGGGTGCCGTATATTTCTTTTGATCTACGTCAGTTGGTCACGTGATAAGCTGGCGGGCGCCTGTTAGCCGGGACTACTTTTTTTGCAAGCGTCTCTGTAAATTCCAACTTCAATCAATAACAAGATCTGTCGGAGGACAGCGCGCTCGACTATTCCACCGCTTATTTAAGTTACTGAGATAATGGACTCTTATGTATTTGCATGCAAAACATTAACCCCAATTTCTTAAAGGGTGATAATTTGCATTATATGCAGGATAGAGTTATTTAACTTGATTATTTTAATAGGTGTGATGGTTAGGGAGGGTTGTATAACATTTCAATGGAATGCATCAAGTAGTTAATAAGATATGGACTCTTAATGTAGTTGCACGCAAACCTTTAAATATATTTTTTAAGTAAAAAATGGCAACAATTTGCACCATATGCAGGATAGAGTTATCTTAATTGGTTGTGTTTATAGTTGTGAAATTGGGAAAAGTTGTATAAAGTTTCAATACAATGCTTCAAGTTGTAAATGAGATTACACTCTAAATGTAGTTGCAAAACTTAATCCAGAATTTCTAATTCCAAAAAGGGCCATAACTTGCAGATATAGTTATCGTACTTGATTGTTTACATAGGTGTGATGATTGGGAAGGGCTGTATATATAGTTCTAATGCAATGCATGAAGTAGGTCTCTTAATGTAGTTGCATGCAAAACTTTAACCAGAATTTATAAGTCCAAAAAGGGCCATAACTTGAATAAAATGCAGGATACAGTTATTTAACTTGAAAATCAACATATGTGTGATAGTTGGATAGGGTTGCATAAAGTTTCAAAGCAAGGCATGAAGTAAATACTAGGATATTGACTCTTAATGTAGTTGCATGCAAAACTTTAACCAAATTTCTAGTTAAAAAAAGGGCCATTAATTGAAAAATATACTGGATAGAGTTATCATACTTTATTGTTTACATAGGTGTGATGGTTGGGAAGGGTTGTATACAGTTTCAATGCAATGTATCAAGTAGTTATTAAGAGATGGTCTCTTAATGTAGTTGTATGCAAAACTTTAATCAGAATTTCTAAGTAAAAAAAGGGCCATAACTTGCATAAAATGCAGGATCGAGTTATCTAACTTGATAATCTACACATGTGTGAAAGTTGGGTAGGGTTGTAGAAAGTTTCAATGCAATGCATCAGGTAAATACAGAGATATGGACTCTTAATTTAGTTGCACGCAAAACTTTAACCGGTTAAACCCGAATTTCTAAGTAAAAAAAGGGCCATAACTCGCATTAAATGCAGAATAGCTATCTTACTTGATAATCTACATAGGTGTGATGCTTTGGTAGGGTTGTTTAAAGTTTCAATGCAATGCATCAAGTAAATACTGAGATATGGACTCTTAATTTAGTTGCACGCAAAACTTTAACCAGAATTTCTAAGTAAAAGAAGGGCCATAACTTGCATACAATGCAGGATAGAGTTATCTAGCTTAATAATCTACATAGGTGTGATGCTTGGGTAGGGTTGTATACAGTTTTAATGCAATGCATCAAGTAAATACTGAGATATGGACAATTAATTAAGTTGCACGCAAAACTTTAACCAGAATTTCTAAGTAAAAAAGTGCCATAACTTGCATAAAATGCAGGATAGAGTTATCTAACTTGATAATCTATATAGGTGTGATAGTTTAGTAGGGTTGTAGAAAGTTTCAATGCAATACATGAAGTATTTAAGTACTTGCATGCAAAACCTTAACCAAAGTGTGACGTGGACGCCGACGCCAGGGTGAGTAGTATAGCTCTCATATTCTTCGAATAGTCAAGCTAAAAACAGCAAATATCGCCGATAAATTGGCAGTGATTTCAGTTGTTTAAATAAATAAATATTTAATTTAACATATTTGTTTTTGTTATTTTGTAATTACGGTTCAAACACAAGTTTGTAAGAATGTTGAGAACTATTTCTTTCCGCGCATCAATCACAAATGGCTGCTGTTTATTTATAAAACATGACGTCACAATCAAAGGGATGTAATTCTGTAAGTTACATATTTTTAAAGCTGCCATAAAAATAAAAAATAAATGCAACAGGATAAATAGAATAATAGGTTGGTGCCGTTGATTGAGAAAGTTTATCTGGCTCGGCACTGTGATTTATCGGATTCGCCTTCGGCTCACCCGTTAAATTACTTCCCCTTGCCAGATAAAATTTCTCAATCCACGGCACCAACCTATTATTCTCTATTTATCTTGTCACGTCTAGCAATTTCGACCCGATAACAGGGTGCCATATATTTCTTTTGATCTACTTCAGTTGTTCACTAGATAAGCTGGCGGGCATCTGCTAGCCACGACTACTTTTTTTAGCAAGAGTCGCTGTAAATTTATATTAACTTAAATAAATAACAGAAACTATCGTCGATTAATTGACAGTGATTTCGGTTGTTTAAATAAATATTTAAATAAAATAAATGCGACAGGATAAATAGAATAATAGGTTGGTGCCGTGGATTGAGAAAGTTTATCTGATAAACTTTCTCAATCCACGGCACCAACCTATTATTCTCTATTTATCCTGTCACGTCTAGCAATTTCGACCTGATAACAGGGTGCCGTATATTTCTTTTGATCTATGTTAGTTGGTCACTTGATAAGCTGGTGGGCACCTGCTAGCCGGGACTACTTTTTTTAGCAAGCGTCGCTGTAAATTCCAACTTCAATCGATAAAATCAGAAAATATCGTTGCTAAATTGACAGCATTTAAATGATTTTCAGTTGTTTAAATACACAGATGAATTCTTTGTTTTCTGTAGCTGTTTTGAACTTTAATTTCCATATGATATAAATCCAAATTTGATTTCGATGTAAAAATAGCGTGCTGCGTGGGACACCGTCTCCTGAATGGGCTATCAAAATAGAAATTATTGACTTATAACTGAATTGTTGAAACTTAAATATTTCTTTAGTAAATATTTCTCATTTGTGAATACAACATTCACGAAGATTGCTGTTTTTTGTGTTGTACGATGTTAGAATTTTGAGAACTATTTTTTGCCGCGCATCAATCACAAATGGCTGCTGATTATTTATAAAACATGACGTCACAATCAAAGGGAAGCAATTCAGTAAGTTACATATTTTCAAAGCAGCCATAAAAATAAAAAATAAATGCAAAAGGATCAATAGAATAACAGGTTGGTGCCTTGGATTGAGAAAGTTTATCTTGCTCGGCACCCTAAGTTATCGGATTCGCCTTCGGCTCACCCGATAAATTACTCCGCCTTGCCAGAAAACTTTCTCAATCCACGGCACCAACCTATTATTCTCTATATATCTATCTTCTGAGGAAATGACACTTAATCAAGTTATTGTAATATCAATTTAATCCTATATTGCATGCAGACTCCTTTTAAATTCAAGGTGGTAAGGAGGTTATGCTCATAATTATCATTTCCCCCTTTCACCAAAATATGTTCAACTCTTGTTTTACTATCATTGGCATTCATAATTAATTAATTACTTTTTTCCATAATATTTTTGCTTGGATTTTTTCAAATCAAGACTAAAGATGGGTTACATGGGGGAAAACACTTAAATTTGTTGATCTAATAATATACAAGTAATGTAATATTGTTGTGTATACATACTAACATAGAGAATAATAGGTTGGTGCCGTGGATTGAGAAAGTTTATTTGGCAAGGCGGAATAATTTATAGGGTGAGCCGAAGGCGAATACGATAACTTACAGTGCCAAGCCAGATAAACTTTCTCAATCCACTGCACCAACCTATTATTTTATTTATCCTGTCGCATTTATTAAATATGTTAAATTAAATATTTATTTATTTAAACAACTGAAATCGCTGTCAATTTATCGACGATATTTGCTGTTTTTATCAATTAAATTTGGAATTTACAGCGACGCTTGCTAAAAAAAGTTGTCCCGGCTAGCAGGTGCCCGCTAGCTTATCATGTGACCAACTGACGTAGATCAAAAGAAATATATGGCACCCTGTTATCGGGTCGAAATTGCTAGACGTGACAGGATAAATAGAGAATAATAGGTCGGTGCCGTGGATTGAGAAAGTTTATCTGGCAAGGCGAGTAATTTATCAGTGAACAGAAGGCGAATCCGATAAATTACTGTGCCGAGCTAGATATACTTTCTCAATCCACGGCACCAACCTATTATTCTATTTATCCTGTCGCATTAAAATAAAATAGATCAAAAGAAATATACGGCACCCTGTTATCAGTTCGAAATTGCTAGACGTGACAGGATAAATACACATAGTCTAACCGAAGCATTACATGTCCAGGTTCAGGCAGCCATCTCACATCCTCGGTACCCAGGCTATTCATGAAATATATGATACCCTGGGCAAATTGGCTGTACAAATCTCAAACACATGAATAATTTATCAAATGAAATGCAGCCTTTTGATTGGCCGCATGACACAAACCTTTGCGATACTAAGATTACAGTGTTGTTACGAAATTTTGCTAGCCAATTTGCCCAGGGTATCATATATTTTATGAATAGCCTGGGTACCGAGGATGGCCATCTCATTGAATTGTCACTAATTGAATAAAATATAAATGAAATATCATGTCTATGATCAAAGAAATGAATTATTTTTCTTATTCATTTTCCAAATTAATAACCATTTTCCAAATTAATGACCGTTCAATTTTAAATACTTCAAAATCTAATTTCAAATCGATGACAATAAATTAGACGAAAAAAGTTTATTCTGTATGCACCTTCATTTGGGTTATTTTATCCTTTTTAAAATATTTTTAAAACGAAAAATAAATATTTTACCACCAAAGTGTCCATTTCAATAAAACGCGACCGGATCTGATAAACATCGTTTTTCAACTTTAAATAAATCAAAGAAGGATGCATAATGTAATATTTTTTGACCCAGTAATTGTCATGTGATGTGATAGATATCACATGATTTTGATTTGTGCAACGGGTAAAAAATATGGTTGTGCTTTTTTCATTACACCGAAATTTCCCACGAAATTGATGACGTTTTACGCAGACAGATGCAGACTTCAGGATCATGTTTCTAATTAACTTTTGACACACTTGCGTTGGTATGAAATCATGGCTTCTGTATAATTGTCAATTTCCCACAAAAGGAAAGAAACTTCTGTTCTTTGGTAAGCAGAACTTATTCACAACAAAAATGTGACTGATTAGGAAAAAAGATAGACATGCTTCTATGTTCAATGTGTGCTTGTCTTCATAAAGATAACGTCAGAAACTAAGATAACAGTGATATGTTACATTTACCCCCATGTATTAAGCTTAGTTTAAGAATCGTTTGCTTTTAAAATAGCTTTGACAGAAAGTGTAATAATGTTTGGAAAGAAATTTTTAATATTTGGGTTTTATGTAGTCCAAATAATTTAGACTTTCGGTTTCTCGTTTTATCATCTGTCATTATTGGTCGCGGATGCAGGATAATAACAAAATGAAAAAATGAGCATACGCGATGTCTTTTTTTGAAGGACTAGGTTTTATACTGTTTTCAAAATGATTTCCCTTGTATCGTACAGGTCCCTGTTCTCGAACCGTACCTATTCTCGAGCCTTTAGTTCAAGGACTGTTTAAATATTTCCAAAAACGCATTGTACGTGTTAAATTTTATGGGAAATGGTGCTTTGTTTACTGACACATAAAGTGTTGAATTTATATGTCATTATTGTTGGTTTTTGACATGAATTTATAAGTATTCCCATGAGCCCTGATAAATGTTAAGAGGTTCGAGAACCGGTGTTTCCATGCTATATCAGATATATCACGGCGACAGTTCACTTATTCATGATCCCTTTGTAAAAAATATCAGTTATCATCTAGGAAATACGCCTTGCATACACCATGTTGACTACACCATGAACGCGACAACTTTTGAGTAAATATGCATGCCATGGGGCGCTCGGTTCAAAATCTTTGACGCTAACCACTTGGTCACAGTGGATTTCTGTTTTGATTACTCTGAGTTGAAGTTGTTTCAGAAATAGGAGAAATATCTTATTTTCAGTTAATATGCCTTTTTAGCTTGACTATTCTGAGAATGTGAGAGCTTTGGTACAGTCAAGTTACCCTTAATAACGGATCAGTAACGAAACAACGTAGTGTTTAAATGAAACGGTCAATATTTCAGAACTTTTTTGTTTATAGTCCCCAAGTCCTTTAAATTGACAAAAACTTTTTCAGTTTTAGTGCAGAAACAGCTGTACAGAACGTTGTTTACCAGTACAAGTTATTGATGCATTACCGGATCAATTGTAGCAATAGGGGATCACGCGACGTTCTGATATCTGGGGGTCATCTCAAGCAACATTCTAGCTGTCAAAACTTCTGCTGTTATTTTACAAGTTTACTTTTATTTGACAGCAAATTTGTATAGATTTTCGATTTAATTGCTTGCATCTTCGGGAATGGCTAAATTGTTCGAACATAATTTTGAGAAAATCTCTCAGACTCAGTCATGGAAACAAAATAGCGATTGACTAATGGTTACTTACCTAGATATTCTATTATCGATTCAGTGTAAACATGCAAAGACATATGAGGATTATTTGTTACATTTCAATAGGTGTATGTATTTGTCTTTCATAAAATGTCAAAATAAATAGCTGACATAATTAAGATCGCTAGCTGTTCCCGCAAAAAACACATGTACTCTTCAAAACAAGGTAGAAATCACTGGGTCACGTCAACACTTGCATCAGGCGTTCAGATGATACGGATGAATTTGAAGTTCGACAAACAATATTTTTATTATGTATTTAAAAAAAAATACTATAAAGTACTTACCTGCCAATTTATACGCAACAATGTTGTCTAATGAATTAGTAAGCGTGTCTTGAACATTAAAGTGATAAAGCTATTGGTTATGATCCACTAAGGGTTACTTGACTGTACTAACCCTGACGTCAGCGTCGGCGTCGCACCTTGGCAAAGGTACATGCAAGTACATATATTACACCATAACTCAATTACTACTAGATATATTGGATTGAAAATTAATACAAGGAATCCCAACCACCACACGGTACCTATGTTAATAATCTATTTAGGTAACAGTTAACTATCCAGCCTGTTATGCAAATTATGGCCCTTTTATACTTAAACATTCTGGTTAAAGTTTTGCATGCAACTACATTAGGAGTATATCTCTGTAAATGATTGATGCATTGCATTGAAACATTAAACAATCTTCAGAACTATGTAAATAATTCAGTTGGATATATTGCTAATAAAGGCCCTTTATCATTTGACTTAAACATTCTGGTTAAAGTTTTGCATTCAACTACATAAGAGTCCATATCTCAGTAACTACTTAATGTATTGCATTGAAACTTTGAACAAACCTTCCTAACCATAACACCTGTTAATGCAATACATAAACATGTGTTTTGTTAATAACTCAGAGCTCAGTTTTCTATTTTATTATAGTTGTTTAAAGATGTATGTAGTTATCTAATGCTCACAACTGCCCTTATGAAAAGGTCGAGTCCCGGTAGCTCAGTCGGTAACGACGCGGGCTGTCAATCCAGGGGTTGTGAGTTTGAATCCCGGCTCGGTCAACTTTCTTTCCGACGTTTGACAAAAGTCATTCCGACATGCGTCATTCGTCTTCCACCAATGGGCTAAGTCTATGTGGAAAAGCAGCCAGTTGCTTGGGAAGATTGTTGTGTGGAGTACTGGTGTGGGAAAACCAGGAAACACATGAGTAGGTGAACTGGCCGCCGTGATATGTCTGAGAAATTGTTAAAAAAAAGGCGTTAAACTCCTATCAATCAATCAATCAATCAACCTTATGAAAAGATAGTGGATAGCCAGGTTTGTTCTGTAAACATAGGTCAGGTAATAGTCTAGAGTCTATTGGCCAGGTATCTACATCCAAAGCATGAAAAGCAGACGTAAACTTTGCTGCAGTAGCAAGCACTCATATAGATCTGATGACTGCCTATCACAATAACAGGTCGTCTCAGATTAACCTTTTCGCAAGCCAATTAAATGGTTGGATTGGATGCCTACAAAATTGTTCAGTATGATTAGGGGAAATAACCCATATAAGTAAACGAGATAAAGAAAAAGTGATGATCAAGTGTTTCAAGAAAATAGTGTTTTTAGTTTCTATATATTTCGGAATTTCATTAGACACAATAACGACCACTTAACTTGAATATTTAAATGTATATTTCAATTTGACACAACTTTTTATGCAGTGTCCTCATTTCCAATAAATGCACAGCAAAGTATTTTGGTCTGATTTCAATGAGATTTCGTCCCTGGTAATAGCGAAGTGGTTCTGTCAACATAACATTATAGTATTTTAAACCTCATACATTAGGTATAATAATTTATCACCATAATTAAATTGCGTCAGTAGAGATCAATAAAAAATATTTGTTACATTTATAATAATATTTCAAAACAAATTCAAAATGTAATTTAAAATATATTTTTGTACATATTTCTTTTATTATACCCCAGCAAACGTAGTTTGAAGGGGGTATACTGGAATCAGCCTGTCGGTCATGCGGTCGGTCCGTCGGTCGGTCTGTCAGCAAAATCTGTTCCGTTGTACTCCTCCTTCAGTTTCTACCCGATTTACTTGATACTTGACATAAATGTTAATCAGGAGTAGTAGATGTGCAAGACGCAAATTTCATGTCCCTGTGACCTTCACCTTGACCTCTGACCTTGAAATAGGATTTTTTTTTGTTAAAATCTTATCTAATCTGTTCCGTTGTACTCCTCCTTCAGTTTCTACCTGATTTACTTGATACTTGGCATAAATGTTAATCAGGAGTAGTAGATGTGCAATACGCAAATTTCATGTCCCTGTGACCTTCACCTTGACCTCTGACCTTGAAATAGGATTTTTTTTTGTTAAAATCTAATCTCTTGTACTCCTCCTTCAGTTTCAACCTGATTTACTTCATACTTGGCATAAATGTTAATCAGGAGTAGTAGATGTGCAACACGCACATTTCATGTCCCTGTGACCTTGACCTCTGACCTTGAAATAGGATTTTCTTTTGTTAAAATCTAATCTGTTGTACTCCTCCTTCAGTTTCAACCTGATTTACTTGATACTTGGCATAAATGTTAATCAGAAGTAGTAGATGTGCAGGATGCAAATTTCATGTCCCTGTGACCTTGACATCTGACCTTGAAATAGGATTTTTTTTTGTTAAAATCTAATCTGTTGTACTCCTCCTTCAGTTTCAACCTGATTTACTTCATACTTGGCATAAATGTCAATCAGGAGTAGTAGATGTGCAACACGCAAATGTCATGTCCCTGCGACCTTCATCTCTGACCTTAAAATAGGATTTGTTTTTGTTAAAAATCTAATCTGTTGTACTCCTCCTTCAGTTTCAACCTGATTTACTTCATACTTGGCATAAATGTTAATCAGGAGTAGTAGATGTGTAAGACGCAAATTTCATGTCCCTGTGACCTTCACCTCTGACCTTGAAAAAGGATTTTTTTTCTTAAAATCTAATCTGGTGCGACATACTCCTCCTTCAATTTCAACCGGATTTACTTGAAACATGGCAAAATGTCAAGAGGTAGAACATTATATTATATGTAGCTACTTTAAACTACCTAAATTACGTAAGGATTTTATATTTCGTAATATTCGCAAGCTGACCTCCTCGCGAAATTAATACCTTGTGAAAATATATCGATCAGAAGTGAAATTTAAACTTATGCTACTTATTCTCAAAATATCAAAATATCAAAATCATGAAAAATATCGAAAATAGGTCCTCTCGAATATTCAGTAGTTTACAGTAAAAAACCTTGTTACTCTTTGAATAAAGAATGTGGTTCATTTTTAGCTCGACTATTCGAAGAATATGAGAGCTTTACTACTCGCCCCGGCGTCGGCGTCTCCGTCTCCGTCGGCGTCCGGTTAAAGTTTTAGGGCAAGTTGGCATTTTCATTCATAAGTATTTGTGCTAGGGCTTTAATATTTGGAATATAGTTACATCTTATCTCTTTCTTCACATTAAATGTTAAAGGTACTGAGTGTGACCTTCTTTTTGGGGTAAAAAATATGATTTTCGGTGGTTAAAGTTTTAGGGCAAGTTGGATTTTTTTTCTCTCAATAATTACTTACGCTAGGGCTTTTATATTTGGAATATAATTACATCTAATACATGTCTTCATATTGTATGCTGAAGATTCTGAGTGTGACCTTCTTTTTGGGGTAAAAAACATGATTTTGGATGGTTAAAATTTTAGGGCAAGTTGGAATTTTATTTTAATTTTTAATTTTTCTCAATAAGTATTTGTGCTACGGCTTTAATACTTGGAATTTAGTTACATCTTATACCTTTCTTCACATTGAATGCTGAAGATGATGAGTGTGACCTTCTTTTTGGGGTAAAAAACCTGATTTTCGGTGGTTAAAGTTTTAGGGCAAGTTGGAATTTTTTTTTATTTTTTTTTCTCAATAAGTACTTATGCTAGGGCTTTTATATTTGGGACATAATTACATCTACTACCAGGACCTGTCTTCATATTGTATGCTGAAGATTCTGAGTGTGACCTTCTTTTTGGGTTAAAGACGTGATTTTGGGTGGTTAAAGTTTTAGGGCAAGTTGGCCTTTTCATTTATTTTTTTAATTTTTCTCAATAAGTAGTTGTGCTACGGCTTTAATATTTGGAATGTAGTTACATCTTATACCTTTCTTTACATTGAATGCTGAAGATGCTGAGTGTGACCTTCTTTTTGGGGTAAAAAACATGATTTTGGGTGGTTAAAGTTTGAGGGCAAGTTGGCATTTTCATTTAATTTTTTAATTTTTCTCAATAAGTACTTGTGTTAGGGCTTTCATATTTGGAATATAATTACATATAATACTTTTCTTCACATTGTATGTTGAAGATGCTGGGTGTGAATTTTTGGGAATAAATAACATGATTTTTGTTTGATTTTAAGAATTTTAGATAAATTCATAATTTTTGGTTACATTCCTTTCTAATTGTGATCATTCATTTATCAAATATAATTCTTCAACATATCAAACGGGTTTGGCATGATGTCAAACATTTGGTGAACCTTTTTTTAAGGTTTTGCTATTTTTGGACTCGGTCAGTTTTAACATTTGCGTTTAGCTCAACGTTAAAGTTTCATAATTCAAATCACTTCATACTTCACACATTTGTTAAGTACCATCGTACAATTAGGTTAGATAACTCCATTGTATCCTAAATATGGAGTAATGGCCCTTGAATTACTTAGAAAATTTTGCCATAATGTTTTCTAGTTTTTGTCATAGGTTATCCATTCAATTATGGAGATTTTCTATGTTTTGACAAAATATGTTAAAAGTCGTCTGCTGCAGAATTGTAATATGAGGGAAAGGGTTAATAGTACTTAAGTGCAATATAATGAAGTAGTGCTTTATGTGAATAAGCGGCATATAGTCGAGCGCGCTGTCCTCCGACAGCTCTTGTCTTCTTGTTTGTTTGTTTTCTGAAACTAGAAAACTAAATAAAAACTTATTTCATGAGGAAATAGTAATTTATGCGGATTGTATTTTATGCATTAGAAAATGTTCTTGACAAAATTTCTTTAAAATTAGATTTGTATATTGCTTTTTGACATCATCTTAGTATTACTTTTTGATACTGATATTCAAATTGTCTGAGTCAAAGATAATACTGTGAGATATAATATGTGTCAGGGGTTGGGGCGGGGGTATAAATCACCTTTAGTGATAGTTCTAGTTTGAATAGTAATAAGTATCATTGCATTATACTATTACTTCAACCTGATATATAATTCTTAATGTTTATAATGTATGAACTTGTATGTATTCATGGATTTAATTCTCAAACAGTATTATTAAAAAGTAAAACAAATGAAATAAGTCATGCTGGAATAAAATATTAAATCAGGAAGAGAAAGAGAGATATGTCACAATTTAACTTAATTGGTTACTTGTTTGAATGCAAGCCTTTGTTTCTTCAGATTTACTTTTAAGTAAGCAGAACATTTAGAATGGGAAAGAAAAGTAAAAGTAAGAAAGGCAACCAGCCTAATGGAGCTTCTTCATCTGGTGATGGCAACAAAGAACTTTCAAAGAGTGTGAAAAAAGAAATTATGGACAATGTCAAATCACTTCTTGACAGTAAGTAAAAAACCTTTTTTGTGAAGTCTGCCTGAAGGCACATAAACACATTGGAATTGCTTTTCTGTGATCTGTCTGTTTAGATTTTACTTACTGACATATTGGCAGGCAACACACATGTTTCTTCTAATACTTATTGGCTTTTGTGTTGTCTGCCTTGGCAGGGAGACACAAACTGATAACTTCTCTGTCATTTGTCCATACACCTGTCTATTTGTCCATCAAGCTTTCACTTTTGACATATTGTAAGGTGACGCATGTGTTCCTTCAAACTTGTTCAAATGACATTTGATGTATTTGTATGTCGCGTGCCACAGTAGGGATTACTTCTTCAGCAACTGTCGGACTAACATTGTGTCTTGCCATTCATGCTTTGACTTCATTTGATTAAATTACTTATGAATGAAAGAAAAGTATTACACAAGTGCAAACTGGGTCATTTGGTGTCTACAACTAGGTCACCAAGACAAGTTTTAGAAAATCTTTTGATCATTCTAGAGTCCTTATTTGTCATCAAATATTAATGACAGTTTATCAGAACATGTATACATAGTTTCTCTTTTAGTAACTGGTATACCATGGTGGACCAAGGTTTCCAATCATTCTTTCACAATTTTCATTTGACCGGGGATCTCAATTCAATTAATCTTCAATTAACTTGTGTGAAATGGACTTCTGCAGTTTTAGCATTCTTGGATAATCGAGACGACAATGTTGAGTTTAGCAGCCAGTGGTATAGAGCCTTATCAGAAGACACGGACGTCGCACCAGATGGCCAGCTCAATACTCGTGGCACTAGCTTCACAAAATTGGTTACAGCAGTCAAAGAGTTTCAAAACACACACATCTGCAGCAGACAACTTTAAAGGCATTTTTGAATTTTCGACTTAAGCTGCACACCTGAAAAGCGTACAATTTAACCCTTTTCTATCTGAAGACACATTATAACGAATTGCAACAGATGCTTTCTGAAAACATTTTGGCAATAGAAGAAATTGCTCATAATAAACAATTTCTCCTTAAGCCACAATGTTTTCAACTCTTCAATAATTACAACTACAAAGGGTTAGTGCTACATGAATGTACACTCAACCCACACTAAACTACTTCTAATAGTGGATTTGCAACTGTCCTAATCGGCTGAATTTTTTTCTCCCTCTTTTAGGATGTTCACAGCCAGCCCCAGCAGGTCCTAAAGAATTTGAAGATTACTAAGAAATACGAGATCTGGTGGAAAAAATTATTTCATTGCAAAAAGGTTAGCTACTCATTGTAATAATATACATGTATGTATCATTTAATTGATAAACGAAAATCAACCAAGGCATAAGTATTGCATTCTGGAAAAACACATGCTAAGGATCTAAATGGATATTGTTTTATAGAAGTTTCTTGAAACCTTCTGTGACTTATAGGAAAACAGTTAAGAGCCAGATCAAGCTGTGCTGGTTGGTCTGGTCTCTGCACTGGTCACTAGTGAATCACAGTTTTCACAGAGAGTCGCTCAAATATCCCTAGCTTCATATAGATTGCATCTGACAGTTTTGAAAACATTGTGGAAAAAGGGAGAAATTGCTCAAAGCTTTAAACTCTTTTCATCATCACATATTATTTGTCTTAATTTATTTTCAAGTCAGATAACCAACTTACACAAATGAGGTACCAGATAAAATCTTTGGTTAGCTTAGGGTCTTCAACTAATCATTGTTAGCGTTCAACTTGACAAAACCGGCAAATTTCAAAATACGCCTCATAAATCACTTTATGAGATAAATAGGTAAATCTCATTGGCGTATATTTATAAAGGCTACCAAAGATCTGAAAGTACTGACTGTTAGCTTGTCTATTTGGAGAATAAGGAGTCCTTTTTCACTCACCCTGATATTGGCATTGATTGGCAAATGCACTGGCACCCCTCTATAATGCCCTCAGTTTTACCGCTGTTCTTGGTATAAACGCTGGTCTTGCTTGGCTCCCGAATTTTAGTGCATGAAATATGTGGGAATAGAATTATAAATTTTCACACACCGAACGTTTGAAACACCAAATACGATCCGAGTAATAAATCTCCATTACTGCACTATCACGTTAATCCACATGTTTGCATAACGCTTTGTTTAACATTACAACAATAGCATAGTAAAAAATATGCTCCCAGACAAAACACTCGCATGCAGAACAGACAAACAACGTAATCTAGGGTTCAAGCAAGCTAAAGATGGCATCACTGTCTTGTTACGTTGTAATCAAGCAGGAACACACAGGCTTACTCCCCTGGTGATTGGTAAGTTTGGTAAGCCCCGCTGTTTCCACCACATCAACATGAAGAGCCTACCAGCGCTGTACCAAAATTCTAAGAACGCATGGATGACATCTCTGATCTTCGAGGAATGGTTTCACGAGGAGTTTGTGCCTTCTGTGCGTAAGCATCTCCATCGTAAAAAATGGGAGCTGAAGGCCATTCTCCCTATGGATCACTGTCCTGCCCACCCGGTTGTTGGGTCTTTGAAATCACTGGATGGAAAGTTAAAGGCAGTTTACCTACCCAAGAACATAACGTCTTACTGCGGTAATCTGACATTCGTTATGATTAACAGCAAGATGTCTGTTTCAGAATACCTGCGTCAGTTGCACATAAAGGAAGCGATTTATCTCTTGGGTTCAGCGTAGGAGATGGTTTCACAGAGTAACATTGTTGGATGCTGGCAAAAAGGAGGACTCGGAATACAGGAAGAAGACAGCTCAGACGAAGAGTTGGATTCTGAAAATTGCGCAAATTTTGGCTGGATGACTTGCGTAAATTAAAGCAAACATTCAAACTTGATTTTGACGATGACGCTCTACAAAACTGGGTAACTATTGACGATGATGAACCGACTTTCCAGAGAATGACAGATGAAGAAATAATCGAGAGTGTCAGACAGAAGACAGTCACCCCTACAGTCGAAGAAGAAGACGATGATATCGTGTATGAGCCCCCACAAGCCAGTTCTGAAGTGTTGAGATCTCTGGATACTGTGATGTGCTGGATTGAAACGTCTCAGCTTGGCACAGTATGCAAGGTCCAGCAGGTCAGGAACCTCATACATGATGCCAGAACTGAAGCCAGAGAGAAGAGTGTCCAGAGAAAACTGACAAGATTTTTTTGACGGGGATCTGCACACTCAGAATGAACATTTCTTTTCAGGACTACAAAACGGCCCTTTATATGGCCACAAACTGAATAGCCCTATTCAAAACTACAAAACGGCCCTTCTTACGGTCCACATGCTGAACATCCCTAATTAGGTTTTATTGGCAAACACAAAAAATCCAAGCGCGCTGTCCTCCGACAGCTCTTGTTTGAAATGTTATATACATATGGGCCGTTCCATGAGCAAACCGGTAATAGTGACATAGCATAAGAAATGACATAATCATCACTCAAAGACGTCATTTGTGTGTGAGTGATGCTGAAGTAAAATTACATGTTTACACAGAGTTTGATTTGGTTTATAAACATCATGTTCATCGAGGGATGAAATGAAGAGCGACATATATAATACTGTTACAAGCCGGTTAATCTGCCCCATTTATTGGAAGCATTTATTATTAATTCAAAACATCAAACAAACACAAGCGTGTAAGATTAGTAAATAGATATATTTGTCTATCAATATTAATTTTAAAGTTTATCTGCATCTGTGAAAAGTAAATAAAATAATATATAGCCCTCAATAAGGTGTTGAACTTATAGTCATAGAAAAACAAAAGTCTATGAAATAAAACCGTGTGAATCGGTTGAAATTGAAATTTTGTGTCATTATTATTCAATAATAGATGTATAACTGAGCGTTGCTTAACGAAAACAAACCCAGGGCTGTACAAAAAAAAAATTCAGCCACTTGTCCAGGACAAGTGACTTTCAGAATGCCACTTGTCCTGCTAAGATTCTCACTTGTCCCACTTTTCTGCAAACCAAGTTTAACATGCGACAAATTTAAGAATTGTGTGGTAGCCCGGATCGCGGTTTCTTGAGTGTTTTATTTGTTTTTTAGTTGGTTATTTTCTAGTTCTGTATAAAGATAACATTAAGAGCACACACTGTACATGATTTAAGGGTAGTGACCAATTCAAATAACATTATTGCAAAAGACCTGTAGTGCAGCATTCAGTTAAAAAAAATGAAATTTGGAAAAGAGATTATTTTTCACTAGCTAGGTTATTTGAAATATTCTGCATAAAATGTATGTATTTTATCCATATTTACAAAAGATTCAAAAGCTATTGACATAAATGTTAAACTTGAGACAACATAGTCAAATGATGCAATAGCACTTCAAATTGAAGATAACAAAATAATAAGGTCACCGATTTAGGTCCCTCACAGAAACAGGGCAGTGTTCGATACCAGGGTCAGTTTTACAAATAAAGACATTGATAAATTCAATTTTATCAACCAAAGGTCAAATTTATCAGGTTCAATGTAGTTATTAAATCAAAATATCTTGTCAAAAAAAATGAAAGACAACAAAACGTTAAATTTGTTTCATATGTTGCGGTCAATCTCATTAAAATCATCTCCTATTAACGCTACGCATTTACATTTAGTCAGATCGTGTACTTTAGTCAGATTGGTGTTGCGGTATTATTCACAGCATAACCGCCATTTTGATGATTGCGCAATGTTAATCATGGTTCCCTACTTTGAGAATTAGAAATCGGTAAACAGCGTTGAATGTAAACATCGGGGTCGTCAGGTCGCGAATGTCATTCACCCAATGAAATCGCAACTATTAAGTCATATGATTTTTTTCCCGCCATTTATGCTAATTAATTTTGGTAAACAAAGCCGTGATTGGGTAATTATCATACTCGGGGGGAATCATTTATATATTTCATTCCAAACAATTTTCTTTGTGTCCCTGATATTACGAATATTATGTTGATCTTGAAGGTATTTCAAATTGATAAACGGCAAGATAATTTTTAGCAGTTGTCGTATTGTCTTTAATTTGGATCGAATTTATTTTATTAACTTCTGCATGGCGAAAATTTCTTACAAGTCTTTCTGAACCGGTTTGCACCAGTTTGCAAACATCGCATACCGAAAGTAGAAATATGGATCAAAATACATTTAAGGGAATATTTTAATGAGACCGATCCATAGGTAATTCCCTAGCTTTTATGAAATAACACAGCCCAAGGAACAATTGTCACTTATGATTGGACCGCCTTATTGGATATATATACCTCGTTAATCGACTATTACTGACACGATTCGGTTGGCTGAAATCACTCGATATGACAGGTGGGTAACTCCGCCTACTGTTATTGATTTGTTATGGTCACGCGCGAGTGGTTTTTCCCATGTAACATACAGTCAAATTTATACACGACAGACATGTGTGTTAGTAATTAAGCCGGGCTACCAGACACAGTAATTTACATTCACTGTTACGTAAATGAGTTGATATAATGGGACGTGGATTTTTGGAAAATGCCATTTGTCCGGGACTGAGATGTTGCAATTAGCGACTTGCCCGATGCGATTTATGACTTGTCCCGGGCGTCGGGCTATGGGATTTGTACAGCCCTGATTAACCTTCATGCATTTGCGAGCGTTAAACAAACAGATCAGCGTGCAAATCCGTACAATTTAATCCGCATCTAGGTGTATAGGTAGAACCCTTTGTTATACTTCGGACAAACAGTATACACCTGGCTCATGTTTGATGTATGTGCGTGTAGATCTTAATCTTCACTTGTCGAAAACATCCTAGACAGTAGAAAACGCCCAATCTATTATGTACACAACATACCGACTCCAGTTAAACAGTGCTGTTAGTACTATATTGCGTTATGGCTTACGTGATATGTAAGAAAAATTTATCATGAAATCATTTCTCAACGGCAGTTGCACTTGCAAGAGGCTGACCTGAAATATATTTGTTTCATTCTACATGTACCACATCAATCTGCATTTATAATAGAAGATATATTATATTATAATGCTGAACATCCCCAATTAGGGCTACCAAAATTGTTCAGGAAAAAAATCATATTACTTGCAAGCTTGTTTTACCCAAAAACACTCTCTCTTTGCAATTTAATTAGTGTATGCATTATGGTTGGGGTAATGATTTTTGGAACAGCATTATCAATTTAACTGCGTTAATATCACGGTGCAAGACCACGGCTCCCACGGGTAAATCTTTGCAACTATAGCTCTTATATTGCTGAAACTTAACATAATGGTAAACCACCATATAGTGATGCCATATATAATAAGGAGACCCTATACTTCCAATGTTAGGGTCACTGTGGGTGATACACATAGGCTGTTGTTAAGTAAGAAGTGTGATGGTAAGTTGTTTTTCATCCTTCTACTTTATAACTGCAGCACCATTTTTAGCTTGACTTTTGAAAAACGAGAGCTATTGTCATGACCCTGGCGTCGTGAACGTCCGGTTAAGTTTTTTTGTTGGCGGCGTCGGCATGGTCATCCGGTTAAGGTTTTTTGTTGGCGGCATGGTCGTCCGGTTAAGGTTTTTTGTTCAGCTCAGCTTTTTTTCTGTTTTCTCCCTATCAGTTGAGCGTCTGTGCTGTACGCGGTGCTCTTGTTTCTATAAGGGGCTGTAACTTCCTTATAACCATTCAGATGCCATGTTTAGCTTAAGCTTAGCCTAGAGAGCCACCATTTTCAAGGTCAATGTCACTATCGGTCATATGGTTCAGACTTATGTAATTTTAGCTCACCCAAGCACTATAACTTTACAGAGGCTGCACAATTGGGTATGCCTAGTCTTTCCTGTTGATCTCTGCTAAAACATTTACAAATATTTACATATATACAGTATAATACACATATTTATAATGATGAGTAATACATTCATTCAAGATACCTACATTTTTATGGGAGAACAAAATAGTTATTTATGAAATAGATATCCACCACAGTGCCTGAAAGAAATATACATATACATTGTTTTAAATTTCTTTTAATGTTCACAGTTTCTGGCATGCAGTAGGATCTGGTTCCATAGTTTTGGTCCTGAGTAGGTCAAAGGTTTTATATAAAATTATATTCTTGGTATAGAAGATTGCCAAATCTTAAATATATATTTGTATTGTGAACAGATTAGACATATATTCGTTAAATTCATTTTTCTTATGGATTTGTAAACAATTATAGCCTTTTTGTACATAATTCTATCTTGAAATTTCATCCTTTTAAGTTCCTGAAATAGTTCTTCACTTGGTGTGTCATATGTGTTGTCCAAGATAATTAGTGCAACTCTTTTTAGCTCGACTTTTCAAAGAAAATGCTGGCTATACTACTCGCGTCGGCGTCGGCGTTGGTGTCACATCTTGGTTGTACCAATTCCCTTTTTAGCTCACCAGAGCACGAAGTGCTCAAGGTGAGTTTCTGTGACCTTTTGTCCGTCGTCCGTCATCAACAATTGCTTGATAACACTCTAGAGGCAACATTTTGCATCCAATCTGCATGAAAGTTTATCAGAACATATATCTCCATCAAATCTAGGCCAAGTTCGAAACTGGGTCATGTCGGTTCAAAAACTAGGTCACTAGGCCAAATTTAATGAAAATCTTGTTAACACTCTGAAAGCCACATTTTTGGCTTGAGCATGATGAAACTATGTCGGAATGTTTGTCTTAGTGATATCTAGGTAAGTTTGAATATAGGTCATGACCAGTCAAAAACAAGGTCCCTAGGCCAAATTTAAGGAAGATCTTATTAACATTCTGGAAGCCACATTTTTGGCTTGAGCATGTTGAAACTTTGTCAGAATGTTTATCTTAGTGATATCTAGGTCAAGTTCGAATATGGGTCAGGTCAGATCAACAACTAGGTCACTAGGCCAAATTGTAGAACAACCTAGTTAACACTATAGAGATTGCATTTTTGACTTTAGCAGCTTAAACTTTTGTCAGAAAGTTTGTCTTGATGATATTGCCATTGGCGCTTAAATGGCCCATTCTCAAAACCATTACAGACATTTATTCATCATCATTACCTCCATCAACAGACAAGAGTACATAACTCTGTAAAGATTTTTGTAAAGATTTTGGCCCTTTTTAGCTCACCTATGCACGCAGTGCAAGGTGAGCTATTGTGATCACATTTTGTCCAGCGTGCGTCAGTCGTGCGTCGTCCTTCGTCAATATTTGCTCTTGTAAACACTCGACAGGCTACATTTTTCATCCAATCTTCATGAAAGTTTATCTCCATCAAATCTTGGACAAGTTCGAAACTGGGCCATATAAGGTCAAAAACTCAAATTGAAGGGAAATCTTGTTAACACTCTGGAGGCCACATTTTCATCTTGAGCATGTTGAAACTTTATCAGAATGTTTGTCTTAATGATATGTAAGCCAAGTTCGAACATGGGTCATGTCAGGTCAAAAAGTAGGTCACTAGGTCAAATTGAAGGAAAATCTTGATAACACTCCAGAGGCCGCACTTTGAAATTTGGTCAGAATGTTGAGCTGAATGATATCTAAGACAAGTTAGAATATGGGTCATGCCGGGTCAAAAACTAGGTCACTAGGCCAAATTGAAGTGAAATCCTGTTTACAATTTAGAGGCCACATTTTCAACTTGAGTATGTTGAATCGTTAACAGAATGTTTGTCTTGATGAAATCTAGGTCAAATTCGAATATGGGTCATTGGGTCAGAATCTAGGTCACTAGGCCAAATTGAAGGAAAATATTGTTAACTCTGTAGAAGCCGCTTTTTTGGCTACAGCAGCTTGAAATTTGTTTAGAATTTTTATCTAAATGATATCTAGGCCAAGTTTGAATATGGGTCATGCAGGTTAAAAACTAGGTCACTAGGCCATATTGAAGGGAAATCTTGTTAACACTCTACAGGCCGCATTTTTTGCTTCAGAAGTTTGACATTTTGTCAGAATGTTTGTCTTAAAGATATCTTGGTCAAGTTTGAATATGGGTCATATTGGGTCAGAAACTAGGTCACTAGGTCATATTGAAGGAAAATCTTGTTAACTCACATTTTTTGCTACAGCAGCTTGACATTTGATGAGAATGTTTATCTAAATGATATCTAAGCCAAGTTCGAATATGGGTCATGTAGGGTCAAAAACTGGTCACTAGGCCAAATTGAAGGGAAATCTTGTTAACACTGTAGAAGCCGCATTTTTTGCTTCAGCAGCTTAAAATTTGGTCAGAATGTTTGTCTGAATTACATCTAGGTCAAGTTCGAATATGTGTCATATTGGGACCGAAACAAGGTCAATAAAGGAAAATATTGTTAAAACTCCGGAGGCCGCATTTTTACTTTGAGCAAGTTGAAACTTTGTCAGAATGTTGTCTTGATGATATCTAGTCCATGTTGGAATATGGGTCATATCAGGTAAAAAAATATAGATCACGAGGCCAAATGAAGGAAAATCTTGTTAACACTTTGGAGGTTGCATTCAATATAATTGTCTTGATGTGTTTTACATTGCAGTACATTGTATAGTTAAGGTGAGCGAACTAGGGCTATCATGACCTTCTTGTTAGCTCACCTATGCACGAAGTGCAAGGTGAGCTATTGTGATCACATTTTGTCCGGCGTCCGGCCGTCGTGCGTCGTCAACATTTCAGCTTGTTAACACTCTACAGGCTACATTTTGCATCCAATCTTCATGAAAGTGTATCAGAACATTCATCTCTATCAAATCTTGGACAAGTTTGAAACTGGGCAATATGATGTCAAAAACGAGGTCACTAGGTCAAATTGAAGCGAAATCTTGTTAACACTCTGGAGGCCACATTTTCAACTTGAGCATGTTGAAACTTTATCAGAATGTTTGTCTTGATAATATGTAGGTCAAGTTCGAACATGGGTCATGTTGGGTCAAAAAGTAGGTCACTAGGTCAAATTGAAGGAAAATCTTGTTAACACTCCAGAGGCCGCATTTTTTGCTTTAGCAGTTTGAAATTTTGTCAGAATGTTTGTCTTTAAAATATCTAGGTCAAGTTTGAATATGGGTCATGCTGGGTCAAAAACTAGGTCACTAGGCCAAATTGAAGGGAAATCTTGTTAACACTGTAGAAGCTGCATTTTTTGCTTCATCAGCTTGAAATTTGGTCAGAATGTTTAGCTGAATGATATCTAGGCCAAGTTCGAATATGGGTCATGCTGGGAAAATCTTGTTAACACTTTGGATGCCGCATTTTTAGATCACCTAGAGCCAAAGGCTCAAGGTGAGCTATTCTGATCACTTTTTGTCCGTCCGGCGTAGTCCGTCGTCGTCCTTCGTCCGTCGTCCGTCGTCCGTCGTTAACATTTAGACTTTTAGATCATCTCCTCCTTAACCACTTGACCAATTTCAAATAAACTTCACAGGAATGTTCCTTTGGTGAACCTCTTTAAAAATTGTTCAAAGATTTAAATTCCATCGAGAACTTTGGTTGCCGCGGCAACAGAAAAGGGAAAAATTGCCAAATCTTAAAAAATCTTCTTGTCCAAAAGTACTGGCCCGATTTGAAAATTATTTTGCACAAATGTTCCTTGGGGCACCCTTTACAAAGATTGTTCAAATATTTCCGATCCGTTGAAAAACATGGCCGCCAGGGGGCGAAGCTTGTTTTCCTTCTTCGTGCATTGTTAAAACTTAAAAAATCTTCTTGTCCAAAAGAACTGGCCCGATTTGAAAATTATTTTCCACAAATGTTCATTGGGGCACACTTTACCAAGATTGTTCAAATATTTCCGATCCGTTGAAAAACATGGCCGCCAGGGGGCGGAGCCTGTTTTCCTTATATGTGCATTGTTAAAATTTTAAAAATCTTCTTGACCAAAAGTACTGGCCCGATTTGAAAATTATTTTGCACAAATGTTCCTTGGGGCACCCTTTACCAAGATTGTTCAAATATTTCCGATCGGTTGAAAAACATGGCCGCCAGGGGGCGGAGCTTGGTTTTTTTTTGTTAAAATTTTAAAAATCTTCTTGTCCAAAAGTACTGGCCCGATTTGAAAATTATTTTGCACAAATGTTTCTTGGGGCACATGGCCGCCAGGGTTGCTGCAACATCAGAAAGGGGGCAAAATGTCCAAGCTTTAACATTCTTTTTCTTTGAATCTGCATGTCTGATTCCATTATAGTTTGGTAAAAATGTTCCTTAGGTGAGCCGCTACAAAGATCGTTCAAGGCATACTGTTTGGTTGAAAAAACATGGCAGTCAGGAGGTATCAGAAAAGGGGCAAAATGACAAAATTTGGAAATTCCATTTTTTTTAAGTTCTTGTCTGATATTAAGGAAATTGAATATAAATCCTACTTCAGTGATCCTCTACATTTAATTTGTTCAAGCTGTTTTGATTAGTTACAAAATCATAGCAACCTCGCGTCATCACAAATGGGGTAAATTGAACTTTTAGCTACAAATGACAACTCCTACCATTCCACTTGACCAATTTCAACGTTACTTCACAGGAATGTTCCTTTGATGGTCCTCTTTCAAAATTGTTCAAATACTTGCATTCTGTGTAGAACCTTTGTTAATGCAGCATCAGAAATTGAGAAAGCTCTTGTTAGATTTCAAGATAAAAATGGACTATTTCTTTAACTGAGTGTCCACTTCTTGCAGTTTCATTTGAACTCCTGATCAAATTTTCACAGATATTTGCAGTTGTTCATAATTTTTGTTTGTTTTATTGGCAAACACAAAAAATCCAAGCGCGCTGTCCTCCGACAGCTCTTGTTTGAAATGTTATATACATATGGGCCAAACCGGTAATAGTGACATAGCATAATAAATGACATAATCATCACTCAAAGACGTCATTTGTGTGTGAGTGACGCTGAAGTAAAATTACATGTTTACACAGAGTTTGATTTGGTTTATAAACATCATGTTCATCGAGGGATGAAATGAAGAGCGACATATATAATACTGTTACAAGCCGGTTAATCTGCCCCATTTATTGGAAGCATGTATTATTAATTCAAAACATCAAACTAACACAAGCGTGTAAGATTAGTAAATAGATATATTTGTCTATCAATATTAATTTTAAAGTTTATCTGCATCTGTGAAAAGTAAATAAAATAATATATAGCCCTCAATAAGGTGTTGAACTTATAGTCATAGAAAAACAAAAGTCTATGAAATAAAACCGTGTGAATCGGTTGAAATTGAAATTTTGTGTCATTATTATTCAATAATAGATGTATAACTGAGCGTTGCTTAACGAAAACAAACCTTCATGCATTTGCGAGCGTTAAACAAACAGATCAGCGTGCAAATCCGTACAATTTAATCCGCATCTAGGTGTATAGGTAGAACCCTTTGTTATACTTCGGACAAACAGTATACACCTGGCTCATGTTTGATGTATGTGCGTGTAGATCTTAATCTTCACTTGTCGAAAACATCCTAGACAGTAGAAAACGCCCAATCTATTATGTACACAACATACCGACTCCAGTTAAACAGTGCTGTTAGTACTATATTGCGTTATGGCTTACGTGATATGTAAGAAAAATTATCAGGAAATCATTTCTCAACGGCAGTTGCACTTGCAAGAGGCTGACCTGAAATATGTTTGTTTCATTCTACATGTACCACATCAATCTGCATTTATAATAGAAGATATATTATATGTATGGGGGGGGGGGGGGGGGGGGCATAAGATTTACATGCATCAGTGATCACTCAGTTTCAAAACCATAAAGTGATAGCATAACTAGTGATACTGATAATTTAGTGGCTATCTAGATTTTGACATGGATTTAGATCATGGAGAAATGGATCTTACATCAAAATGGTTTGTATAAGATGACAAGAGGAATTCCGGAATCACTGTTTATGTTGTAATCTAATATAATCTCCTGAAGCAACAATGATTCTAGATATGTTTTAAACCATGGGGAAAACACAGTTGGATAATTGTACTTTCAACGATACTTCTGTTAATACGGTGATAACATGTAGTTTTACTATGAGTTTTTTCTAGCATTATTCAACCCATTATTCATTCTAGGCAACTGACTGTTTGTAAATGTAAAGGGTATTTTATTTCTTTTCAATACAATGTAATGCCGCCATGCAGCGGTGGTGTACACTATTTACATAATGCCAACATAATGAAAGATCTGCCTGATGATTGTTATTTATTCTGCATCCAAATCAAGGTGTTACATGGTACATGACATAGGACATTAATGTAGAGTTATGTTAAATTATGTATATATGGTAATATCATCTTCATGAATGTGTGACTAATGACATCCTGATAAGCTTATGCATTTGTTCAGTCTGGTCAGGATCGCCCTTGTCCATGCAGTTTTACATTCTTCCTGAGGGTAAGTTTGAAAGAAATGTTAAAAGTCAACTTAAGTAAGAAATATAAATGAAATCGTATTGATTGAATACCTCTGTAGAGCGGTTTGGTATTGCATGACACATCGTCTTGTGTCGTTATTTACTTATCCCAGCTGTCATAAATGCAGAAGATTGCAATCTGAACATCTATTTGTCCCAGCTGTCATGATTACAGAATAATGCAGATTTGAATGTTTTATTTGACAAAAACACACCTGAACATGTTGTTATCTATTCATCCAAACTGCCATGTCTTCCCCATTGATGAACCAAGCGTTGTGTGATTATAACAAATTAAAGCAGAATGTTGCTTATCTGAATTGATTAAGATAAAATGATAACAAATATCATCATTTGTTAAATTAAATTTACTTATATAACAAGTCTATACTTCGATTGTGATGCAAGTTTGTTGTTATTATTTGTTAAAAGTCATTCAACACTTCAGTTATACAACACAAATAGACCGGAGCTTTCGTAGTACTATCCAAAAAACCAAGAGTACTAAAGAGTGGGTTTGACTATTGTCAATTGAGAATTGGTAGTGCACCAACAGGAACTCGGACACTGATCTCAGATCTTTATGAGGTCGCTATCTCACACCACACAGGTTTGAGGAAATTGGTTAAATTTGAAATAAGACGATTACTATAAGAAAAGCCGAATCTAAATACATGCATTTCATTTCCTCCGATATAGTAGATCTATATTGAATATATTTGCCGAATTTGATCCTAAGTTTGTAAGCAATCAATGCACCCGGCGGCATTTAAATAATCATGTGGATGCGTAAAATTATTGTTCATGTAGTACAGGAAATAATACTCCAACACCATGTCATACATGTAATGGTATTTCAGCACGACCCTAAGATCTTGTTTCAAACGCTGTGCTTTAAATTGCACCACCATTCGATGTAGTACTGCTTTACAGGTGAAGTTATACGCTGAATGACTTAAAATGTACTCAAACCATTTTGATAAAAATTAAGAATAACTTTGCAGTAAATGACTAAATTGTTTCAGCGTCGAACATAATCATGAAAATGATGTCAACGTCATTTCAGCAATTAGTAACACACATCTTTTATTGACGTCCATTACGGCGTCAATATTTGTCATATGAAGTCGACATATATATCAAACAAAACTAGACAGGTAGGACTATATGAACATGTAAAAATCCAAAAATCGAAAATGCTGTCACTATCACTGGTTTTCTCATGGAGTGGCTCATATATAATGTTTAAATATTTGTCACTACAGTTACTCCAAATTGTACAGCAGTAAATAATATGAGGGATATATTGTGGCAAAAAGGAGAATTTGCTCGTTTTGATCAATTTCTCTTTTGGTTATGATGTTTTCAAAAGTCGTCTGCTGCAGATGTGTGGAAAAGGGTTAAAAGAGCTTTCCCACATTTAAATTGAGGAAGCATTTAATAAAATTTAATTCTGTTTTGAACTTTTGATGCTGTGGCAGCAGAAAGATGGAAACCTAAAACCGTTGGGTGACCCTCTATAAGGGCAACATGTAAAAAACTTAAAAATGTCATTCTTATGAAAGTTCTTGTCCGATTCCAATATATTGTAGCAGAAATGTTCCTCCAGTGACCGACCGACCCTCTCCATTATTTTGCTCCAAAATATTTTGGCAAAAAGATGAAAGTTTAATTATTGAAAATAATGTGGCAAAAAAAAAGTTGTTATGAGCAATTTCTCCTTTACCACAATGATTTCAAATAGCGTCTGCTTAAGATGCTTCAAAAAATGTCTGCTTGTGGAAAGGGGTAAAGAGTTATAACAACTGGTGTCGATTTAGATCTACCTGCATGTCCAGTCAGTTTGATATGGCTCTGCACTATTTGTCAGTTAGTCACAGAAAGTTTAATGACATTTTGACAGGCATATCGTAAACTTTAAATTGATTGCATAGGCATATCTTAATCTTTTCCCTTATGCAACAAATCTGCAGCAGACGACTTAAAAGACATTATGTAAATACAGTATTGAATGTCTTTGAATGAAATAACACTTAGTAAAGCAATTTCTCCTTTTGTCACATTGTTTTCAATAGTCGTCAGAGGCATCAGAAAGCGTCTGTATCTTGGAAAAGGGTTAATCAATACTGGTTGTTCTCTTGGATCCAGTAGACAACTTTTGAAAACACTGACAAAAGAATGAATTGCTCAGAATGTGCAATTTCTCCTTTTGCCACAATGTTTTCAACTATTTAATTATTATAATTTCATTCATAGAAACACGATTTTCCAAATTTTGCCAATATAATATAATTTTCAAAGTTTTCTTTTGCAGATTTGTTGTATTCAGAAAGGGTCAATGGGGAATTCAGGTGTTATTGAGTCTCTAAATGTGCATTATTTAAAGCTACATTGGCATAAAACAAGTGGGGGGCCTCAATTAATTGTTTTAAATATGTCAAACAATGCATTTCATCTGTACAAAATGTTTATCATATGAGCAGAAAGTGAAGACTAGCTTGAAGTTGCAAGACCATTTGTCGCAGGACTTGGCTCACAAGTTCTCTATGAAAAACAAATAAATCAACATAGATAATACTTCTTTCAGGAAGGAGAGATGTTTTTATCCATTCCCAGAGATATAATGATGACACCAGTATCAGCTAGAAGTTCAGCCCTAGGTAATAAGTCTTAAATCATCTTGCATCTAGAGCAAACAACTTTTTGAAAACATTGTAGCAAATGGAGGAATTGTTCATTGTCGGCAATGTTTTCTTTCGCTTGAATGTTTTAAACTCTATTCAATAATTATACTTACAGTTATATAATTTCTATATATATTTGTTGAGATGTTTTCAAAGTCATCTGCTGCAGATTTATAATATGTGGGAAAATGTTAACCCTTACTCTAATACAGACAACATTATACAGCTTTGCAGCTAATGACTTTTGAATATTGAAAAGATATATTACCCTGTGATATGGGTTCTCAAATGAATAAACTTAATGAGATGATTTTATTGTGTGCTGATAAGATTGTTGATGATAAATTCAGAATTGTTTCTCTGCCTTATTCAGCACCCATTTTGATGCATCTGCAGAAGACAACTTTTGAAAACACTGTGACAAAAGAGGAAATTGCTCATTATGAGCAATTTCTTCTTTAGTCAGTGTTTACAACTTTATTCAATAACTGGTAATACAATGTCATGTATACTTTTGTTTTTTTAAAAGTGATTTTCCTTGCTTTTGTCTAGATGTTTACAAAGTTGTCTGCTGCAGCTTTGTATTATCATGTGGAAACGGGTTAACTTAATACCTTAAAGGTTTATGAAGATTTCGAAAATTAATATCATTTGGTTTGATGGTAGAGTGTAAGGAAAGGACTGTTAACCCTTTCCCTCATATAGACGCTTTCTGACGCCTCTGCAGCAGACGACTTTTTGAAAACATAGTGACAAAAGAAGAAATTGCACAAAACGTGCAATTTCTCCTTTTTCCACAATGTTTTCCTCTTTTTGTCATAGGTCATCCATTCAATTATGGAGATGTTCTATGTTTTGACAAAATACGTCCAAAGTCGTCTGCTGCAGAATTGTCGTATGAGGGAAAGAGTTAACTCTTAAATTATTAAGGTTAATGCATGTCATCATAAACAAGACGGATGTTTGATGCAAAGCATCAAAGAGAAGCCGCAATATTTCGTTTCACATGAAGAAATAAGAAAAAAGATAATTTAAATCCACAAACATTAGAACAATTTAATCTGTAGTCAGTAATGCTGATATCGATTATTGAAGATATAAGTTTTATGTAGGATATTTAACCTGACAGGGTCTGTGTTTTAAGTGAATGAGATAATTTAGAGTTAAGCTGATCATAAAAAGTGACATATAATACTAAAGATAAATGGACAAGAGGTTATGGTAAATTTAAATTAGTACCAAAAACAATCAACTATTTGTATTGAACACCCTGTTATGATAATGTTTTATCAAATAATGCTGACACACAGAAAATCTGTTTTTCGTTGTATCGGTAAGTCATGATAATGGATAAGGGTTTCCCACATAAAACAAATCTGCAGTAGACGACTTTGAAATTATCAAGTAAAAAAAAATCTCTATAAAATGATCGTATGATAATTGAAAAGTTTTTAATTATTGTGGCAAATGCAGATATTGCTCATTATGAGCAATTTCTCCTTTTGCCACAATGATTTCAATGATGTTTACTCTGACAGACTTTAAAATCATCAAGTACAAAACATAGAAAATCTCTATAAATGATAGTAAGATAATTGAAAAGAGTTGAAATTATTGTGGCAAATTGAGCAATTGAAAATCAAAGCTGTCGGATTACAAACACACAATCTCGAGTTGACGAAACTGATGTGAACTCGTGTCGTGATTAGCATTCAGAAAATCAAGTAAATGTATTTCTATGTATACGTAATCCGAAAGACTGACAATAGCTGCAGCGACTTTTGAAAACATTGTAACAAAAAGAGAAATTGAACACGAGGAATTTATCCTTTTGCTACAATGTTTTCTACTTTATGTCCATAAATTATACCTTCATTTAGCAAGATGTTCCAATATTTACTTAATGTTCTACGTATAAGGGAAAGGCTTAACATAGGAACTAGTTTCATTTTCTTTGAAAACGTTAAACCAGTGCTTGAAAATTTGATATTTAATTTATTTCTCAAACTGTAAATTTACCAGTTGATATAAGAGTTGAAATGCTGTCTACATTTACAGTGATAAGTTAAATACAGTTCAGTTAATCCGATCACACTTTGTTTGTAAGAATCAGAAGATTTCATTTCATTTAAGTATTCTGGATGTTCACATCGCATCCGTGATAAAACATGCTGTTGACTAGGCAAAATACACCGATATCGTGTTTACTGCGATATTCATGAAATGTTGAACTGCAACGGCGAAAAAGAATGAAATTGATCATGAAAGAGATATTTCTGTGGTTTAAATCTTTTCATGTCTGCATTTTGCGATGACAATTGTACTCAAAGTTAACTTTGAATCCAGTATGTACTGAACATGAAAGTCAGATTATTAAAAGCAAAGCAAATGAAAAATGTATGTGAAATTGCGATAAAAAAGAAAATCTATAAATAGACTATAGATGAATGGTACTGTCTTTTATTTTAGCTCTTAACTTGATTCGGGAACCAGAGTCGCTGCGTGGCCGCTTACGACATTTACACACTAGACCAAATTGAGATCGGTTTTAAACGCGTTGGTGAATACGGATTAAATCTAAAACGTGGACTAAATATTAAGATTTAGATTGAGACAAATATCTAAATTGAAAAGTTTAGTGAATACGGGACTAGGCTTCTTCGTCTAATTACTGCGTAAAATATCAAAGCATGTAATTTTAAGGAACCAGACTATATATACAAATTCAATAGAAGGGTTCTCTAGTTTACTGTCTAGAGTAGATACATTATGAATTTCGCTTAAATAAAAATGTACATACATTCAATTAATATACTGGCCTTTGTCTTTTGTTTTAATTTGTAAAACTCACACATGTATATAGAGTGTAAAAGGGATGTTTTAAAAGTCATTACCTTAAATTAATGTACTTAGAAAGGACAAAGAGAAATCAAGATATGTGGTCACGCTGGCAGGTCTAAATATTCTCCTTGACCGAAAATTAAAATCATCCCTACAGGAAGCCGCCTACTGGCGGCTTCCAATAAATTAAGAATTTAAGTAAGCTGAGTTTATCCCTTTCCCACATACATACTCTTTCTGACACCTTTGCAGCAGATGAATTTTGAAAATATATGTGGCAAAAAGAGAAATTGCTCATAATGAGCCACAATGTTTCTGACTCTATTTAATAGTTATACTTTCATTTAAAGAGATATTTCGTAGTTTTTAACCCTTTCCCTCATACGACAATTCTGCAGCAGACGACTTTGAATTTATGTTTTATAAATGCAATGTTGGTATGAGAATTATTTTTCGAAAGCTGTCATCGGTAAAGGAATGAAGACATGTCTTTGTCCTTTTACCTGATAAAGACAGCTTTTGAGCCTTAGCAGCAGTAATCTCCTTTTACCACATTGTTTATAACTCTAAAACCAAATTTCCCTCTCAGATTTAATAATGTTGAGCCCGAAAAGCTCACTTAGTAATGATGAGGGCTGTCATGGGTTCTAACCCTGTCTCATTCATTCTTTTCGATGATTGACAAAAGTAGTTGTGACAAGCATCATTCGTCTTCCACCAATTGGCTAAATAGTGTATGTGGGGAAGTTAAAAGTTGCCTGGAATGATTGTTGTGTGGAGTACAGGTGTGAGAAAGTCACTTGAGGAGAACTGGCCACTGTGATATAACGGAAATATAGTTGAATACACAGTTAAACTCACAATGAATAATAAGAATTTCAAGATGAATGACTTCAAAGATCTTTTGAAAGCAAAATAATATACAAACATATCAAATCCAGTAAATGAGCCATCCCTTGAGATAACCAATATTGTAAAGTATCAAACTGGATTAGTTTTAGCATGCAGCCGTCCCTTGAGATAACCAATATTGTAAAGTATCAAACTGGATTAGATTTAGCATGCCACGCAGGCTTATCCGGATAGACCCTTTTCGCCGCCTGTGGATTTTCTGTTTCAGAAATCATTACTCTATACCTCTATCCCCCTGAAACGGAATGTGTTGGCCCGGATAAGTCTGCAACGACTGTGCAGGCTGATCTGGATCGATACATTACGCAGAGACCATAAGATTTGTTTTCTCGCGGGATGGCTCAAACAGTTTGCCTTTTCCTTTGTAGGTCCATACATGGCTGAAGACAAGATCCTACAAGTAATGCCTAGTGTAGTGTTGGCTCTACATTTATTGTGTGAGAAAAGGAGCCCAGAGTCCAAATGGTCACCTTATATGGATATTTTACCCGAGACATATTTCACACCCCTGTACTTTTCACCTGATGACCTGAAACAGCTGAAAGGTTCACCAGCATTTAGTAAGTATTCGGCGGTCAAGATTTTTCTTTTTATCTTTTTCCCTCAATTCATTCTCATTACCCAATCAAACAATATGTTGTGAGTACTCAATATAATTTTCTCAGTCAGAAGATTGTTTTGAGTACCCACATCATATGTTTTTTTAGCATTATAAATGGATTTTAGAACATGTAATTAGTCCCTTATTTTGTGCTCTTAGTTACGGTTAAAAGTGACCTGTGAGTCTTGATCTTAAGCCCTTTCTCACATACAAGAACTCTGCAGCAGACAACTTTGAAAACCTTGAGGCAAAACTATGGAAAATCTATTTAATTGAAAATATTGTTGGAGAAATTGCTCCTTTTGCCACAATGTTTTCAAATTTCTTCTGCTGCAGATATGTCAAAACACGACTGCAAGTGGTGGAAAACAAATTATTATTGAAGTAAAGGCAATACTTTAGGCATTGTTACCTAAATATAGTATCATTTGATTCTATATTATTGATGTAAGTGTCTATATCTAGATCTATGTTATGGCTAGAGCCCTTTTAGTGGAAAAGTGAACCATTGTCAGAAAACGTTATCCTGCAATGTAAGATTGGCTATTATCTCTTTTGATTGATTGAAATATGTTTAATGCCTTTTTAGCTCACCTGAGCTTTGCTCAAGGTGAGTTATTGTGATCGCCTTTTGTCCGTCGTGCGTCAACTTCTTCTCCTCAGTAACCAGGGGGGCGGGGCTATTTTGCATTATATGGCTATAGTGAAAACTTAAAAAATGTTCTCCTCCGAAAGTGTTGGGCCGATTTTCAAATAATTTTGTAGAAATGCTCCTTGGATGACCCTCTATCAGATTCCTTCAAGCCAAGTTGATTGGTCGAAAACTATGGCTGCCAGGGGGCGGGGCTTATATAGCTAAAGTAAAAAAATAATAATCAGGTGAGCGATTCCAGGGCCATCATGGCCCTCTTGTTAAAGCTTTTTAGCTGACTTGCTCAAGGTGCGTTATTGTGATTGCCTTTTGTCCGGCGTCCGGCGCGCGTCAACTTCTCCTCAGTAACCAGTGGGTCAATTTGGATGAAACTTCACAGAAAGCATCCTCTCAATGATCCACCAGAATTCCTTCAAATTTTTGGGGGGCGGGGCTATTTTGCCTTATATGGCTATAGTGCAAACTTAAAAAATCTTCTCCTCAAAAAGTGTTAGGCCGATTTTCAAATAATTTTGTAAAAATGTTCCTTGGGTGATTCTCTATCAGATTCCTTCAAGCCATGTTGATTGGTCAAAAAATATGGCCGCCAGGGGGCAGGGTTATCTTGCCTTATATGGCCAAAGTGAAAACTTAAAAAATCTTCTCCTCCGAAAGTGTCAGGCTGATTTTCAAATAATTTTGTAGAAATGTTCCTTGGATGATCCTCTATCAGATTCCTTCAAGCCATGTTGATTGGTAAAAAAACATGGCCGCCAGGGGGAGCGGGGCTATTTTCACTTATATGGCTATAGTGAAAACTTAAAAAATCTTCTCCGAAGGTGTCAGGCCTATTTTCAAATAATTTTGTAGAAATGTTCCTTGGATGACCCTCTATCAGATTCCTTCAAGCCATGTTCAAAACACATGACTACCAGGGGGAGGGGCTATTTTGCCTTATATGGCTATAGTGAAAACTTAAAAAATCTTCTCCTCCGAAAGTGTCAGGCCGATTTTCAAACAATTTTGTATAAATGTTCCTTAAGTGACCTACTATCAGATTCCTTCAAGCCATGTTGATTGGTCGAAAAACATGGCCGCCAGGGGGTGGGGCTATTTTGCCTTATATGGCTATAGTGAAAACTTAAAAAATAGTGTCAGGCCAATTTTTAAATAATATTGTAGAAATGCTCCTTGGATGACCCTCTATCAGATTCCTTCAAGCTGTGTTGATTGGTCAAAAAACATGGCCGCCAGGGGGGGCGGGGCTATTTTGCCTTATATGGCTATAGTGAAAACTTAAAAAAATCTTCTCCTCCGAAAGTGTCAGGCTGATTTTCAAATAATTGTGTAGAAATGTTCCTTGGATGACCTACTTTCAGATTCCTTCAAGCCATGTTGATTGGTCAAAAAACATGGCCGCCAGTGGCAAGGGCTATTTTGCATTATATGGCTATAGTGAAAACTTAAAAAATCTTCTCCTCCAAAAGTATCTGGTCGATTTTCAAATAATTTTGTAGAAATGTTCCTAGGGTGACCCTCTATCAGATTCCTTCAAGCCAAGTTGATTGGTCGGAAACTATGGCTGCCAAGGGGCGGGGCTTATATAGCTAAAGTGAACAAAAATAAATCAGGTGAGCGATTCCAGGGCCATCATGGCCCTCTTGTTTACAGCTAAATTGAGCACTAATGTCTTGGTCTGACATCATTGGCTGTCCGTTTACATTTTCCTACAAACAACTTCAAACAGCTCCTCATTCTTACCCAATTTGAAAAACAAGCTCACAGGAATGATCATAGGAGGTTCTTTTTCATGTCCCTATTTAAAGAATAAACTCACAGGAATGATCCATAAGAGGTTCTCTTTCATGTCCTTATTTAAAAAACAAACTCACAGAAATGATCCATAAGAGGTTCTCTTTCATGTCCCTATTTAAAAAACAAACTCAAAGGAATGATCCATAAGAGGTTCTCTTTCATGTCCCTATTTAAAGAACAAACTCAAAGGAATGATCCATAAGAGGTTCTCTTTCATGTCCTTATTATCCCCTCGGTTACGAAGTAAGAGAGAAAGGGATATAGTAACGGGACCGTCCGTATGTATGTATGTATGTGTGTCCTTCCGTAACAAACCTTGTCATCACTCTACACTAACCATTTCTTGACAGATCTTAACCAAACTTGGTATAAAGTAAGTATAAGGTAACATCTTGAAGCCTATTGATTTTCAAGGTCATAGGTCAAAGGTCAAGCCCAAAATTGGACCTGCAATATTTTCAGCTGTGGCAACCTTGTCACCACTCTACACTGACCATTACTTGACGGATTTTAACAAAACTTGGTATAAAGTTACTTTATGATAATATCTTAAAGCCTATTGATTTTCAAGGTCATAGGTCAAAGGTCAAGCCCAAAATTGGACTTGCAATATTTTCAGCTGTGGCAACCTTGTCACCACTCTACACTGACCATTACTTGACGGATTTTAACAAAACTTGGTATAAAGTTACTTTATGATAATATCTTGAAGCCTATTGATTTTCAAGGTCATAGGTCAAAGGTCAAGCTCAAAATTGGACTTACAATATTTTCAGCTGTGACAGCCTTGTCACCACTCTACACTGACCATTCCTTGACCGATCTTTATAAAACTTATTATACAGTTAGTTTATGATAATATTTGAAGCCTATTGATTTTCAAGGTCATAGGTCAAAGGTCAAGCCCAAAATTGCACTTACACTATTTTCAGCTGTGGCAACCTTGTCACCATTCTACACTGACCATTACTTGACAGATTTTAACCAAACTTGGTATACAGTTACTTTATGATAATATCTTGAAGCCTATTGATTTTCAAGGTCATAGGTCAAAGGTCAAACTCAAAATTGGACTTACAATATTTTCAGCTGTGGCAGCCTTGTCACAACTCTACAATGACCATTCATTGACCGATCTTAATAAAACTTATTATACAGTTAGTTTATGATATGTCTTGAAGCCTATTGGTTTTCAAGGTCATAGGTCAAAGGTCATGCCCAAAATTGAACTTGATTGAACTTACAATATATCTCAGCTGTGGCAACCTTGTCACCACTCTACACTGACCATTCCTTGACAGATCGTATCCAAACTTGGCATACAGTTAGTTTGTGACAATATTTTGAAGCCTATTGATTCAAGGTCATAGGTCAAAGATCGAAGTCAAAATTTGGACTTAAATATTTAGATCACAAGAGAACTCAATGTGAAAATGGAAAGCCGAGGGGATGCATCCGCTTTGCGATGCCCTTGTTTAAAAAACAAACTCACAGAAATGATCCATAAGAGGTTCTCTTTCATGTCCCTATTTAAAGAACAAACTCAAAGGAATGATCCATAAGAGGTTCTCTTTCATGTCCCTATTTAAAGAACAAACTCACAGGAATGATCCATAAGAGGTTCTCTTTCATGTCCCTATTTAAAGAACAAACTCACAGGAATGATCCATAAGAGGTTCTCTTTCATGCCCCTATTTAAAGAACAAACTCACAGGAATGATCCATAGGAGGTTCTCTTTCATGTCCCTATTTAAAGAACAAACTCACAGGAATGATCCATAAGAGGTTCTCTTTCATGTCCCTATTTAAAGAACAAACTCAAAGGAATGATCCATAGGAGGTTCTCTTTCATGTCCCTATTTAAAGAACAAACTCACAGGAATGATCCATAGGAGGTTCTCTTTCATGTCCCTATTCAAAGAACAAACTCATAGGAATGATCCATAAGAGGTTCTCTTTCATGTCCCTATTTAAAAAACAAACTCACAGGAATGATCCATAGGAGGTTCTCTTTCATGTCCCTATTTGGTTGAAATGTTCCTTGGGTGACCCTCTTCGAAGGCTGTTCAAATAAATCAAATCCTTTGATTATGTTTTGTCATTCAAATTGTATGGAGAATAAATTTCACATGTGTACTCATAAGTACTGACCTTTTTATACGCCCGTTTTGAAAAAACGGATCGTATTATAGTTTTACCTGCGGCGTATGGTCCGGCGGGCGGCGTCCAGTATGTTGTCAGCTCAATAACTTTAGAAGCCTTTGTCCAATCATCACCAAATTTGGCCAGATTGTGTATTGGGATAATATCTCGAACAAGTTCAACAACTAGCCATATCGCTATTGTCAATCAAGAGTTATCGCCCTTTAATTATAGAAATTACCCAAAATTGATCTTGTCAGCTCAATAACTTTAGAAGCTTTTGTCCAATCATCACCAAATTTAATCAAAATGTGTATTGGCATAATATCTCGGACAAGTTCAACAACTAGCCATATCGCTATTGTCAATCAAGAGTTATCGCCCTTTAATTATAGAAATTACCCAAAATTGATCTTGTCAGCTCAATAACTTTAGAAGCTTTTGTCCAATCATCACCAAATTTGGTCAAAATGTGTATTTGCATAATATCTCGGACAAGTTTGATAACTAGCTGTATCACTTTAGTCAATCAAGAGTTATCACCCTTTAATCATAGAAATTACCTAAAATTGGTCTTGTCAGCTCAATAACTTTAGAAGCCTTTGTCCAATCATCACCAAATTTGGTCAGAATGTGTATTGGCATAATATCTCAGACAAGTTCGATAACTAGCCATATCGCTTTAGTCAATTGAGAGTTATTGCCCTTTTATTATAGAAATTACCTAAAATTAGTCTTGTTAGCTCAATAACTTTAGAAGCCTTTATCCAATCATCACTAAATTTGGTCAGAATGTATATTGGCATAATATCTCGAACAAGTTTGATAACTAGCCATATTGCTTTAGCCAATCAAGAGTAATCGCCCTTTAATTATAGAAATTAGCTGAAATTGGTCTTGTCAGCTCAATAACTTTAGAAACCTTTGTCCAATCATCACTTAATATGGTCAGAATGTGTATTGGCATAATATCTCAGACAAGTTTGATAACTAGCCATATAGCTTTAGTCAATCAAGAGTTATAGCCCTTTAATTATAGAAATTACCTTAAATTGGTCTTGTCAGCTTAATAACTTTAGAAGCCTTTGTCCAATCATCACCAAATTTAGTCAAAGTGTGTATTGGCATAATATCTCGGACAAGTTCGATAACTAGCCATATCGCTTAAGTCAATTGAGAGTTATCACTCTTTTATTATAGAAATTACCTAAAATTGATCTTGTCAACTCAATAACTTTAGAAGCCTTTGTCCAATCATCACCAAATTTGGTCAGAATGTGTATTGGCGTAATATCTCGGACAAGTTTGATAACTAGCCATATTGCTCCAGTCGATAGAGAGTTATTGCCCTTTTATTATAAAAATTACCTAAAATGGGTCTTGTCAGCTAAATAACTTGTGAAGCCTTTATCCGATCATAACCAAATTTAGACAATATGTTGATGGGCAGCATATCTTGGTCAGGTTTGATAACTTACAACTCTTTCTTAGTCACTACTCAATTATGTCCCTCGAAATGGCCAAAACTGTACTTACAGTGTCCGCTCTCTAAGTTTGACTGATGTACAACTAATTATCACTATACTTGCAATTGTCTCATAAAACAGGACGGGCGTATTTTGTGACATTTGGCGCTCTTGTTGCTTTAGTACTCAAGTAAGTACGAGTCTTTGTACTCATAATTTAAGACACGTATTGAGTACTGCTGAGTACTTGATGATTGGTACTCGAGTAAGTACGAGTACAAGTATGAGAACGAGCAGCACATCCCTGATCATGGTTCTCTAGTACAGACTTTAACCCTTTCCCTCATATAGACACTTTCTGATGCCTCTGCAGCAGACTGCTTTTTGAAAACATAGTGACAAAAGAAGAAACTGCTCAAAACAAGCAATTTCTCCTTTTGCCACAATGTTTTCCACTTTAATTCATAGCTTATCCATTCAATTATAGAGATTTTCTATATTTTGACAAAATATGTTCAGTCGTCTGCTGCAGAATTGTCATATAAGGGAAAGTGTTATTTCTGTGTTTTGTTTTACAGGTGACTGTGTAAGTCAGTATAGAAACATAGCCAGACAATATGCCTATTTCTACAGGTTGTTTCATACAGATATCTCATCGACAAACTTTCCTCTTAAAGAGTATTTTACCTATGAGGACTACAGGTGGGTTGAATTTTTTGAGAAGACTTGAATTTGTAAAGCTAAGCTTTACATGAATGCCTCTCTTTACTAACACAAGCTTTTGTTGAAATAAAGAAGACATTTGGTCTCGGCTTCTCTCGGTACTCAACCAGTACTAGCCCTGAGTGTGAGGTGAGGTTCCTTATTATCCCCTATGTATGGGATATTGGTTTGGTGTTGTCCATCAGTCCTTTTAGTTTGTCCAATCTTAATGAAAAACCCATCAGAACATTTATCTCTGTCAAATCCCTGTCCGATGTGAAACATTTGGTGATGTTAGGTCTAAAACTAGGTCACTAGGTTAAATTTTAGAGGCCATATTTCTCATCCAATCTCTATGAAAAATCATCAGTACATATATCTCCATCAAATCCCAGTAAGGTTCGAAACTTGGTCAGGTAAGGTAAAAAAACTAGGTTAATAGGTCAAAATCTAGAAAAACCTTGTGAACTGGTATACCAAGTTGGTCTTTCACAATTTTTTATTTTGGCAGGAGATCTCATTTTAAGAAATTAATTTGTTTTAACCCCCTGCTTTTCCTGAAATCAAGAACTCGAGGTCAACCTTTGACCAAAATTTGATTTGTTTTATGTGATAATGTTTTTGTAGCAATGTTGTATCAGGGAGAGTGCTAATCCTTTACAACATACAAGTACAACACATCTGCAGCAGACGACTCAGAAATAATCAATGCAAAAATATGGAAAAATCTCAGGAATGAAATAAGGATCATTAAACACAATTGAAAAATTGTGGCAAAAGGATTAACCCTTTCCCTCATATAGACGCTTTCTGACGCCTCTGCAGCAGACTGCTTTTTGAAAACATAGTGACAAAAGAAGAAATTGCACAAAACGTGCAATTTCTCCTTTTGCCACAATGTTTTCCACTTTTTGTCATAGGTTATCCATTCAATTATGGAGATTTTCTATTTTTTGACAAAATACGTTCAAAGTCGTCTGCTGCAGAATTGTCGTATGAGGGAAAGGGTTAATTGCTCATAATGTTCATCTACTGAAGATGAGTCTGAAACTGGGAAATGGCTTATTATCGGAAAGTCAGTGATTGTTGGTCACAGGTCTTATGGTTTTCACTTTCTGCTGTTTTCTAGATGGGCAGTATCCTCTGTGATGACCAGACAAAATCAAATACCGACAGAAGATGGGGGTAGAATGACCTTTGCCCTTATACCACTGTGGGACATGTGTAATCATTGTAATGGGTTGGTGAGTAAGGAAAACAGTTGTACCAGAGAATCCCCTTTAACCCTTTCCCTTATACGACAATTCTGTAGCAGACGACTTTGAATTTATTTTGAAAATTGAATGGATAACCTCTGACTAAAAGTGGAAAACATTGTGGCAAAAGGAGAATTTGCTCGTTTTGAGCAATTTCTTCTTTTGTCACTATGTTTTCAAAAAGCTGTCTGCTGCAGAGGTGTCAGAAAGCGTCTATATGACGGAAAGGGTTAAAAACATGATTTATTATACACCTACAAACAAAGTGTAGGGGAAGGGGGTATATATGAAGTAATATACTTCTACCAACAAAGATAAGGGGGTATATAGGTATAATTAATTTATACCCCTACAAACAAAGTTTAGGGTAAGGAGGTAAATAGGTTTTATTAAACCCCTACAAACAAAGTTTAGTGGAAGTGGGTATATAGGAATTATTATACCCCTAAAAACAAAGTTTAGGGGAGTGGGTATATAGGCATTATTATACCCCTACAAACAAAGTTTAGTGGAGTGGGTATATAGGTTTTATTATACCCCTACAAACAAAGTTTAGTGGAGTGGGTATATAGGCATTGTTATACCCCTACACACAAAGTTTAGTGGGAGTGGGTATATAGGCATTATTATACCCCTACAAACAAAGTTTAGTGGAAGTGGGTATATAGGCATTATTATACCCCTACACACACAGTTTAGGGGAGTGGGTATATAGGCATTATTATACCCCTACACACAAAGTTTAGGGGAGTGGTTATATAGGCATTATTATACCCATACAAACAAAGTTTAGTGGAGTGGGTATATAGGCATTATTATACCCCTACAAACAAAGTTTAGTGGAAGTGGGTATGTAGGTTTTATTATACCCCTACAAACAAAGTTTAGGGGAGTGGGTATATAGGCATTATTATACCCCTACAAACAAAGTTTAGTGGAGTGGGTATATAGGCATTATTATACCCCTACAAACACAGTTTAGTGGAAGTGGGTATGTATGTTTTATTATTCCCCTACAAACAAAGTTTAGTGGAGTGGGTATATAGGCATTATTATACCCCTACAAACAAAGTTTAGTGGAGTGGGTATATAGGCATTATTATACCCCTACAAACAAAGTTTAGTGGAAGTGGGTATATAGGTTTTATTATACCCCTACAAACAAAGTTTAGCGGAGTGGGTATATAGGCATTATTATACCCCTACAAACAAAGTTTAGTGGAGTGGGTATATAGGCATTATTATACCCCTACAAACAAAGTTTAGCGGAAGTGGGTATATAGGTTTTATTAGCTCTACTGGCCAAAGGCCAGAAGGGCTTATGTCGTGGCGATGTGTCCGTCGTGCGTGCGTGCGTGCGTCCGTGCGTCCGTAAACAATTTCTTGTTAACACGATACAGTCTTCACTTTTGATTGTATCTCAACTAAACTTATACAGTAGTTAGATATCTATGAGAGCTCGGTTCCTTTTGAAAACCAGTCAGATCCGCCCATGCAAGACTGGATTATGGCCCTTGAAATGGTCAAAATTGCTATAAAAGACACGATACAGTCTTCACTTTTGATTGTATCTCAACCAAACTTATACAGTATTAAGATATCCATGAGAGCTCGGTTCCTTTCCTAAACCAGCCAGATCCGCCCATGCAAGACTGGATTATGGCCCTTGAAATTGTCCAAATTGCTATAATTGAGCATGTGAACACAATAGAGGCTCCATTTACTATCTGATCTTCAGCAAACTTAGATAGTAGTTAAATATTGATGAGAGCTTGGTTCCTTTTGAAAACCAGCTAGATCCGCCCATGCAAGACTGGATTATGGCCCATGAAATTGTAAAAATTGCTATAATACAGCTTGTGAACACAAAAGAGCCTCCATTTACTATCCGATCTTCACCATACATACATGCTCTGGATTGAAAATGACCAAAGAACCATACCAGTAGAGCATGGGCCTCTTGTTATACCCCTACAAACAAAGTTTAGGGGAGTGGGTATATAGGCATTATTATACCCCTACACACAAAGTTTAGTGGAGTGGGTATATAGGTTTTATTATACCCCTACACACAAAGTTTAGTGTAAGTGGGTATATAGGCATTATTATACCCCTACAAACAAAGTTTAGGGGAGTGGGTATATAGGTTTTATTATACCCCTACAAACAAAGTTTAGTGGAAGTGGGTATATAAGTTTTATTATACCCCTACAAACAAAGTTTAGGGGAGTGGGTATATAGGCATTATTATACCCCTACAAACAAAGTTTAGTGGAAGTGGGTATATAGGCATTATTATACCCCTACACACAAAGTTTAGGGGAGTGGGTATATAGGCATTATTATACCCCTACAAACAAAGTTTAGGGGAGTGGGTATACAGTCGAACCTCGTTAAACCGGACGCCGTTAATCCGGAAAATTGCGATCCGGACAAAAAATACAGGGAACGGATTTTTTATGCTTAATTGTTCTCCGTTAATACGGAAATTCGCGTTCCGGAACCGGACAAAAAAAATCGGGAACAGACTGACCATTTACACATATAATCCGTTTCGTTAGTCCGGAAGTCCAAACAGTAATGTATTATTATACCCCTACACACAAAGTTTAGGGGAGTGGGTATATAGGCATTATTATACCCCTACACACAAAGTTTAGGGGAGTGGGTATATAGGCATTATTATACCCCTACAAACAAAGTTTAGTGGAGTGGGTATATAGGCATTATTATACCCCTACAAACAAAGTTTAGTGGAGTGGGTATATAGGCATTAGTATACCCCTACAAACAACGTTTAGTGGAAGTGGGTATATAGGCATTATTATACCCCTACAAACAAAGTTTAGGGGAGTGGGTATATAGGAATTATTATACCCCTACAAACAAAGTTTAGGGGAGTGGGTATATAGGAATTATTATACCCCTACAAACAAAGTTAAGGGGAGGGGGTATATAGGTTTTATTATACCCCAACAAACAAAGTTTAGGGATAGGGGCTATATAGGTAATATTAAACACCAACAAACAAAGTGTAGGGGAAGGGGGTATATATGAGTGAGCTTGTTAGTGGTCAGTCTGGATGATAATTCATGTAATGGTTAATTGATTTAGATAATATTTTGTTTAACCCTTTCCAACATACAGACACTTTCAGAAACACTGCAGCAGACGACTTTTGAAATCCTTGTAGCAAAAGGAGAAATTGCTCACAATGCTCATGTATAGAGATTGTATATATTTTGAGCTTGATAATTTCAAAGTCTTCTGCTGCAGATTGTATTGCATGTGGAAAACAGTTAATAGGTTAATGACCATAACATTTTTAGGTTAAATTTGACTTCTGTTGCAAACCACCAACTTAGTTATAGAGTCATTTTTTTTAGAAGAAACAAGATGTGTTTGTGAAACACTGATGCCCCCGAATGGCAACATCTAGGTCAAAGGTCAAGGTCGCCAGGTCAAAAATGTTGGTACTGACAGAATGGTCATGTCACAAGGAATACACATGTGAAATATGGTAGCCGTACCTGTTATGGTTCAAAAGTAGTGGTCAAGGTTAAAGTTTTTTTCGAGAATGGCAACATCTAGGTCAAAGGTCAAGGTCGCAAGGTGAACAATTTTGGTACTGACAGAAAGGTCATGTCACAAGGTATACACATGTGAAATATGGTAGCCGTACCTGTTATGGTTCAAAAGTGGTGGTCAAGGTTAAAGTTTTTTTTCGAGAATGGCAACATCTAGGTCAAAGGTCAAGGTCGCAAGGTGAACAATTTTGGTACTGACAGAAAGGTCATGTCAGAAGTTATACACATGTGAAATATGGTAGTCTTACCTGTTATGGTTCAAAAGTAGTCGTCAAGGTTAAAGTTTTTTTTTAGAATGGCAACATCTAGGTCAAAGGTCAAGGTCGCAAGGTCAAAAATGTTGGTACTGACAGAAAGGTCATGTCACAAGGAATACACATGTGAAATATGGTAGCCGTACCTGTTATGGTTCAAAAGTAATGGCCAAGGTTGAAGTTTTTTTCGAGAATGGCAACATCTAGGTCAAAGGTCAAGGTCACAAGGTCAAAAATGTTGGTACTGACAGAAAGGTCATGTCACAAGGAATACACATGTGAAATATGGTAGCTGTACCTGTTATGGTTCAAAAGTAATGGCCAAGGTTAAAGTTTTTTTCGAGAATGGCAACATCTAGGTCAAAGGTCAAGGTCGCAAGGTCAAAAATGTTGGTACTGACAGAAAGGTCATGTCACAAGGAATACACATGTGAAATATGGTAGCCGTACCTGTTATGGTTCAAAAGTAGCGGTCAAGGTTAAAGTTTTTTTCGTGCAGACAGACAGACAGACAGACAGACAGGCCAAAAACTAGATGCCCACCGAATCGGTGATTCCGGGGGCATAAAAAAGTCTGGCTATTGTGATATGCTTGGTGTCTTTAACTTTAACATTTCCTCATAATTAAAAACTTCAACATTTCCTCATAACTCAAAACTTTAACATTTCCTCATAACTCAAAACTTTAACATTTCCTCATAATTCAAAACTTAAACATTTCCTCATAACTCAAAACCATTCAACATTTTTTAACCTTAGACGGATAAAAAATCGGACAAGCATTGGCGTTCAAATCAACTTAGAATTTGCTAGAAACCCGATGTCTGGATGATAGCTATAGGAATAAAGTAACAAAAACAGCCCTTTTTTCTGTATATTTCAGATAACCACAGACTTTAATTTAGAGAAGAATTGTAGTGAATGTTACTCCTTACAGAATTTCAGAAATGGTGACCAGGTAAGTGTATCTTTTACAGTTATAAAGATTAATGACTGCAGTTCTGCTGGAAATATATTTCAAGCGTGCGTCTCGCAATTTTTGTTTCTTACTGCACATGTGAATATTGAAGACCTTTACAAGCTTGTGAATTCGCACAGTCTCACCAGAGTCTTTACTGTCTGCCTTTATTTTATATATACCTAAATGGATTTTCGGACATTAGTCTAGAAGTGTAGCCCAACTTAAAGTATGCCCAATGCAATTTTAGACATTGCCAAACTTGACAATCAACAAGACCCTCAAGATCACCAGATGACGCTCATTTGGAACTTCATCTACAGGTTAACCCTTTCCCTCAGATGACAATTCTGCAGCAGACGACTTCGAACATATTTGATCAAAATATAGAAAATCTCTATAATTGATCGGATAACCTATGACTTAAAGTGGTAAACATTGTGGCAAAAGGAGAAATTGTTCGTTTTAAGCAATTTCTCATTTTGTCACTATGTTTTTAAAAAGCTGTCTGCTGCAGAGGCGTGAGAAAGCGTCTATATGAGGGAAAAGCTTAAGACTTTATAGATGGAAGTGAAGGCTTTCTGTCATTGGTACACTCAAGATTGTGGGGTTAGCATTATGACTGACTCGCTGGTGTCAGGATAAATGGACCAGTAGTACAGCCAAACCTGTGCTAAAGACCACCCTTGTTTAGAAGTTCCCTGTCTATGGCAACCACACTTTTAATTGCCCAATCACTCATTTTTAGCTCACCAATGCACGAAGTGCAAGGTGAGCTATTGTGATCACATTTTGTCCGGCATCCGTCCGTCGTGTGTCGTCCTTCGTCAACATTTGAGCTTGTTAACACTCTACGGGCTACATTTTGCATCCAATCCTCATGAAAGTTTATCAGAACGTTCATCTCCATAAAATCTTGGACAAGTTCAAAACTGGGCCATATGAGGTCAAAAATTAGGACACTAGGTCGAATTGAAGGGAAATCTTGTTAACACTCTGGAGGCCACATTTTCAACTTGAGCATGTTGAAACTTTATCAGAATGTTTGTCTTGATGATATGAAGGTCAAGTTCGAACAAGGGTCACGTGTCAAAATGTAGGTCACTAGGTCAAATTGAAGGAAAATCTTGTTAACACTCCAAAGGCCGCAATTCTTGCTTCAGCAGTTTGAAATTTTGTCAAAATGTTTGTCTTAAAAATATCTAGGTCAAGTTCGAATATGGGTTATGCCGGGTTAAAAAATAGGTCACTAGGTCAAATTGAAGGAAAATCTTGTTAACACTTTTGATGCCGCATTTTTTGCTTCAGCAGCTTGAAATATGGTCAGAATGTTTGTCTTAAAGATATCTAGGTCAAGTTCAAATATGGGTCATATTGGGTTAGAAACTAGGTCACTAGGCCAAATTGAGGGAAAATCTTGTTAACTCTGTAGAAGCCGCATGTTTTGCTTCAGAGGCTTGAAATTTGTTCAGAATGTTGAGCTGAATGATATCTAGGCCAAGTTCGAATATGGGTCATGCCGGGTCAAAAACTAGGCCACTAGGTCAAATTGAAGGAAAATCTTTTTTACACTTTGGATGCCGCATATTTTGCTTCAGCAGCTTGAAATTTTGTCAGAATGTTTGTCTTAAAGATATCCTGGCTAAGTTCGGATATGGGTCATGCCGGGTTAAAAACTAGGTCACTAGGCCAAATTGAAGGGTAAGCTTGTTAACACTGTCAATACTGCATTTTTAATTTCAGCATGATAAAACTTTATCAGAATGTTTTTCTTGATGATATGTAAGTCAAGTTTGATCAAGTTGGTTCAAAAAGTAGGTCACTAGGTCAAATTGAAGGAAATCTTGTTAACACTCTAGAGGCCGAAATTTTGTCCGAATGTTTGTCTTAAAGATATTTAGATCAAGTTCGAATATGGGTCATATTGGGTCAGAAACTAGGTCACTAGGCCAAATTGAAGGAACATCTTGTTAACTCTGTAGAAGAGGCATTTTTTGCTACAGCAGCTTGGCATTTAATGAGAATGTTTATCTAAATGATATCTAAGCCAATTTCGAATATGGATCATGTAGGGTCAAAAACTAGGTCACTAGGCCAAATTGAAGGAAAATCATGTAAACACTTTGGATGAAATTTGGTCAGAATGTTTGTCTGAATTATATCTAGGTCAAGTTCGAATATGGGTCATATTTGGTCAGAAACAAGGTCAATAAAGGGAAATATTGTTCAAACTCCGGAGGACGCATTTTTACTTTGAGCAAGTTGAAAATTTGTCAGAATGTTGTCTTGATGATATCTAGTCCATGTTGGAATATGGGTCATATCAGGTAAAAAAATATAGATCACGAGGCCAAATGAAGGAAAATCTTGTTAACACTGTGGAGGTTGCATTCAGAATAATTGTCTTGATGTGTTTTGCATTGCAGTACATTGTATAATTAAGGTGAGCGATCCAGGGCCATCATGGCCCTCTTGTCTGCACAAAGGACCCTGTAATTAAAGACCACCTGTGAACAAAGACCAGATTGTTCTCTTTCCATTGGTAATCTTTAAAACAGGTTGGACTGTACTTGTTACTTACCAAGGAAATCAGATATAACTTGTGAATTGTCTACAGGTAAAGCAATGAGTTCCTATGCCATGGAAGTACACATCATTTTCAAGTCTTTTAATTCATGATTTGTAGAGATTTCTAGATTGTTTCCATAAATCTTTCCAAAGTCATCTTCTGCAGATGTGTTGTATGAAGGAAATGGTTAAGACTTAGTAATTGTGTTTACATACAGACACATTTAGATGCTTCTGTAGAAGACATGTTTTGAAAACAATGTGACAAAAGAAGAAATTGCTTAAAACAAGCAATTATTCATTTTGCCACTATGTTTTGAACTCATTTCAATGATTATATGATGGATAAAGTGATTTTTCCACATTTGAGCGAATATGTTATCAAAGTCGTCTACTGCAAAGTTATTGTATGTGTTAAAGGGTTAAATGTAGGAGGACAGGTCTACACTTCACAAATGAAACGGGACACTTTTTGGCATCTTACATTTTATGCATTAGTACACATTTATTTACAGATTTTTATATTCTATGGAGCAAGATCAAATGCAGAATTACTGGTTAACAATGGCTTTGTTTATACAGAGAATTCACACGATAGACTGGCAATGAAATTAGGTCTGTATAACTTTTAATAAACTGAAACACTTTAGTGCCCCGTCACATTTACTGACACAGTTTGACAAATCTGCAGCAGACGTCTCTTGAAGTAATTGTGCTAAAAAGGCAAAACTGCTAAGAATAAAAGTTTCTCCTTGGTAAATAATCTGTTGAACTGATAAAAATTAAATTTCATTTATAGAAGCTTTCCATATTTTTGCCTTGATGTTTTCATAGTTGTATGTTGAAAGGGGTTTATGATTAAGGCTTTAGATTGGTAAGTGGCATTATGATAATGATAAGTGACAAAGTAAGTATTTGCATATAAGTGTTCTTTATGATTCTTACAAAATAGCAGTGCACAAGACATAGCATCAAATGTTTTGAGGATACAGTTGACAGAAAATTTCAAATGTGGTGCTATATTGTTGATTCTTGTATGAAGCAAAAAAAAAATCTTAGCGAAAACAGTTTGTCATGAAATGTGTTGAAAATCCAGGAGTATTTGTCTTTTACCCTTTTCAACATGCATCTAATCTGCAGCACACTACTTTAAACAGATCAAACCAAGATATGGAGAGTATCGGGAAATGAAGGTATAATTATTGAAATAAAAATTTGAAATATTGTGTCAAAAAAAAGCACTGTTGTTACTTGTAGAGGTAGAGCGTCGGCCTCGCGTACCAAAGGAACCGGGTTCGAGCCCTGTGATAAGGGGGTTCTGACTTTGGGATTTTTCAACACAAACGGTGTGTTAACAGAGGTTAAGTCTTAAGTCTGCAGGAAGCAGACATCGAGTGTGATTAATATAAGCCGAAAGCTTGTTTCTCAATCAATGTAAAATAAATAAGTTTAAACTAAAAGGAGAAATTGCTAATTTTGAGCAATGATTTCAAGTCTTCTGCTGCAGATGCATCAAAATATTTCCATTGTTGAGAAAGGGTTAAAAGCACTTAACTTGAGCTGTGATAGCTTAATTGGTAATGACAATGGCTATCAATCCAGGGGTGGTGAGTTTGATCCCCTTCTTGGCCACTGATTCTTTCAGACGATTGTCTAAAGTCATTGTGACCAGCCACATTTGTCCTCAATCATTGGGTTCAAAATGTTTAATGTTAGAAGGTTATCAGTTGCCTTAGAAGAATGTTTGTGTGGAGTACTGATGTGAGAAAGCCAGGAAACACATGTTTGATGAACTGGCCACCATGATATTTCTGAAAATCTATTAAAACGCATTAAACTTCAACCAATCACTCTGAGAATTTGTAACAGTGCATATTTTCTTTTTTCCAGGTATTAGTAAAGGTGACTCTCTATTTAACCTGAAGTCAGACATCCTGACGAAATGTGGTTTATTAGCGTAAGTTTATAAGTATTTGTACTCATCATTCCTGAATTCTTATTTTTTTGATGCTACATAGAGAACAGTGTTATTTGGTTTTTAATTAACCCTTTACCACATATAGACGCTTTCTGATGCCTCTGTAGCAGACGCCTTTTAAAAACTTTGTGACAAAAGAAGAAATTGCTCAAAATAAGCAATTTCTCCTTTTGACACAATGTTTTCAACTCTATTCAATAAATACTTCTTCATTTAGGGAGATTTTCAATATTATTGTTGAGATGTTATCAAAGTCGTCTGCTTCAGATTTGTTGAATGTAGGAAAGAGGAGAATATATGCTTCTTGTTAACTGTTTCTCTTCTACAGACAACTTTTGAAGTCTTCGCAGGTACCGTGTTTGAAAACATCATGGGAAAAGGAGAATTTTTCAAAACAACCTTTTTCCCCATTAAACACAAATTTAATACTCGGCATCCTAGTTTCACTTTTCTGTATGTCACACTTCCTTTCATCAGATGTTTCAAAGAAGCGGGGACTCTAAATATATCATATTGGGTAAAAACTTGAGATTAAGAAACAGATACATGTATTCAAAAACATTTTAGGAAAAGTAGAAAATAGTCTATATATGGGCCGCTCCATGAGAAAACCGGTGATAGTGACATAGCATAAGAAATGACGTAATCATCACTCAAAGTTTGACATCATTTGTGTGTGAGTGACGCTGAAGTAAAATGAATGACATGTTTACACAGAGTTTGATTTGGTTTATAAACATCATGTTCATCGAGGGATGAAATGAAGAGCGATATATAATAATACTGTTACTGCCGGTTAATCTGCCCAATTTATTAGAAGACTTTATTATTAATTCAAAACATCCAACAAACACGAGCGTGTAAGATCAATGATCCATTTATGTTTAAGAATTAAAAATATGTTTCTGAGGTTGTCTTGAAATGGTTTTTACCATTGACACATACGCATTTTTTTTTTTTGGTTTGATCATGTGAAATTTGTGTGTATATAATACCTATTCATTGCCATCAACTATCAATTTAAATACATACTGAATATATTTTAACGCTGCTATGATGTTATACATGACTGTATGAAAAAAGTTTATCTGCATCTGCGAAAAGTAAATATAATATATAGCCCTCAATA
>JASEVX010000001.1:65493959-65525882 GCA_031761405.1 Serripes groenlandicus
ATATTAATAGGCGGCTCGTGGGATTCCCCGGTCTTCCCCTGTTACTATTTATAAAACGGGTCAATATCAGAATAAAACGGGTCAATATCAGAAAAAAACGGTCAATATCGCTAGATATTTTTTCTAAAAAATTACTTTTTAGCCAATGAAAAGGCGTCTATTTATAGGTTATATAATAAATTATTTTATTTACTTTTCACAGATGCAGATAAACTTTGAAATTAATATTGATAGACAAATATATCTATTTACTAATCTTACACGCTTGTGTTTGTTTGATGTTTTGAATTAATAATAAATGCTTCCAATAAATGGGGCAGATTAACCGGCTTGTAACAGTATTATATATGTCGCTCTTCATTTCATCCCTCGATGAACATGATGTTTATAAACCAAATCAAACTCTGTGTAAACATGTAATTTTACTTCAGCGTCACTCACACACAAATGACGTCTTTGAGTGATGATTATGTCATTTCTTATAATAATAATAATATAATAAATTCTTTATTTTAAGAAGATAACACATTATGCATTTTATACAAATTAACAAATGTAGAAAGTCATATTTACAATGTGGTCTTCTGTAACAAAACTCATTTTTAACAAATCATTCATTCAATTATACGACAAGCACCATCATGTTAAAGTAAATAGTAAATACAGATTTTAAAAACAACATTATATCACATATTTCAGCATTCATACAGAACATATTTGTATCAATAAGCATATATAAATTGAAACAAATGAGAACAATGTTGTAAATACTTTTCTTATAACCTCGATATGTTAAGTAAGTGCTTTTTACACTGGTATTTAAAAGTTTGTAACTTAGTAATGTTCTTAATATTTGAAGGCAGACTGTTCCAGATTTTAGCACTGCTATCGGTAAAGCTTGTTTTCAAGTTATTTGTTTTAAATTTCATGACATTCAAATTATTTTTACTAGCAGAACGTAAATTGTAATGTTCGTTGTTTGCAAAGGACACAAGGTTACAAATGTAACTTGGTGTAAGGTTATGCTTACTTTTAAATACCAATAAAGCAATATAATAGTAATATCTTTGTTCAAAAGTCAACCACTGCAACTCAGAAAACATTGATTTAGAACTGGTTTGTACAGGTTTGTTTAATATAAGTCTAGCAACTCTTTTCTGGGTTTTAAATATAATATTTTGGACTTTAGAAATCCCACCCCATACTGTACAACAATAGTCAAAAGTAGACATAATATACGCATTGTAATATAGTACTTTCATATCATGGGATACGTAAAATGATATTCTTTTAAGAAGATTAATTTTAGAGTTTACTTTCGCACGTACACTGTTCACGTGTAGGTCCCATGAGAGTGTATTATCTACAATAACTCCGAGGATTGTTTGCGATGTCACATTTTCTATATGTAAATTATCAATGCTTAGTTTCATTTGGTGGCCTTTTCTCATTTTATATTTGGAACCAATAATCATGCATTTCGTTTTATTATGCTATGTCACTATTACCAGTTTGCTCATGGAGCGGCCCATATGTTTATAACATTTCAAACAAGAGCTGTCGGAGGACAGCGCGCTTGGATTTTTTGTGTTTGCCAATAAAGCAAACAAAAATTGGTTGATAGAGAAAACATAACTAAGTACCTTATCATATTATTTATAAGCAAAGTAATTTATAAGTAAAACTAGAACTATCACTGAATGTGATTAATACCCCCCGAACGCCGCCCTGATAGGAAAGATTGTGAAATATTTAGAAACCCCACCTTAAAAGGACAATGTTATGGATCGGGTTATTCTTGTTTTGTTCATTTTTGGATAACAAAGGGCAATAACTCTGTAATTATGTAAATTAGAGTTATGGTTCTTGTACACTGCACTTCCTCTGATTATGCTCTACCGTTGTATGTAGTTTTATTAGATTCCATCTGTTAGTTATTAAATAATTCTCCGGACAAGAAAAAGTAACAAAGGGCAATAACTCTGTAATTATGTAAATAAGAGTCATGGTTCTTGTACACTGCCCTTCGTCTCATTATGCTCTACCATTGTATGCAGTTTTATTAGATTCCACCGGTTAGTTATTAAGTATTCTCTGGACAAGAAAAAGTAACAAAGGGCAATAACTCTGTATTTAGGTAAAATAGAGTTATGGTTCCTGTACACCCCACTTCCTCTCAATGTGTTGTATCATCCTATGAAGTTTTAATAAATTTCAAGTTATGCTCCGGACAAGACTCTACGAACAAGAAAAAGTAACAAAGGGCAATATCTCTGTAATTATGTAAAGACGAGTTATGGTTCTTGTACACTGCACTTCCTCTGATTATGCTCTACCATTGTATGTAGTTTTATTAGATTCCATCTGTTAGTTATTAAGTAATTTTCCGGACAAGAAAAAGTAACAAAGGGCAATAACTCTATATTTAGGTAAAATAGAGTTATGGTTCCTGTACACCACACTTCCTCTCAATGTGTTGTATCATCCTATGATGTTTTATTAAATTCCAACAATTAGTTTTAAAGTTATGCTCCGGACAAGACTCTACAAACAAGAAAAAGTAACAAAGGGCAATAACTCTGTAATTATGTAAATTAGAGTTATGGTTCTTGTACACTGCAGTTCCTCTGATTATGCTCTACCATTGTATGTAGTTTTATTAGATTCCATCTGTTAGTTATTAAGTAATTCTCCGGACAAGAAAAAGTAACAAAGGGCAATAACTCTGTATTTAGATAGAATAGAGTTATGGTTCCTGTACACCACACTTCCTCTCAATGTGTTGTATCATCCTATGAAGTTTTATTAAATTCCAACAATTAGTTTTAAAGTTATGCTCCGGACAAGACTCTACGAATAAGAAAAAGTAACAAAGGGCAATAACTCTGTAATTATGTAAATTAGAGTTATGGTTCTTGTATACTGCACTTTCTCTCATTATGCTCTACCATTGTATGTAGTTTTATTAGCTTCCATCTGTTAGTTATTAAGTAATTCTCCGGACAAGAAAACGTAACAAAGGGCAATAACTCTGTATTTAGGTAAAATAGAGTTATGATTCCTGTACACCCCACTTCCTCTCAATGTGTTGTATCATCCGATGAAGTTTTATTCAATTCCAACAATTAGTTTTAAAGTTATGCTCCAGACAAGGAAAATCGCAACGGACCAACCGACCGACCGACTGACCAACCACAGGGTGACTCCAATATACCCCCTCTAAACTTCGTTTATCGGGGGTATAAAAAGAGTCATACTTCTTACAAAAACCTTTACTGAATTATGCACCTTTGGCTGTTGATGGAGGTAATGATGGTAAAAAGACTTTTGTAAATGTTTAAGCTATATCTGTAATTGCTTTGAAAATATTTGATTTGCTATGAATAACTTAACCAAAATTATGAATCGAAAAAGGGCCAATGTGTACCCTTGTCGGTTGATGGAGGTAATGATGATGAAAAAGTATTGTAAGTGTATAAGCTAAGTCACTAATGGTTTTGATAGAAAGATGGGTGGTACGAAAACTTAACCAAAAGTCTAAGGCAAAAAATGGTCATAATTCTTACAAAAACCTTGACAGAGTTATGTACTCTTCTCTGTTGCTGGAGGTTATGATGGTGAAAAAGTGTTGTAAGTTTCAAAGCAATATATGTAATGGTTTTGGAAAAAAGTAAATTGATACAAAAAACTTAACCAAAATTCTATGAAAAAAAAGGGCATTAATTCCTACAATATTTTTACAGAGTTATGTACTCTTGTCTGTTGATAGAAGTAATGATGGTGAATAAGTGTTGTTAGTTTAAAAGCAATATCTGTAATGGTTCTGAAAAAAAGTAAATTGGTACAAAAAACTTCTAAGTAAAACATGAAGGTCATGATGGCCCTAGTTCGCTCACCTTAACTATACAATGTACTGCAATGTAAAACACATCAAGACAATTATATTGAATGCAACCTCCAAAGTGTTAACAAGATTTTCCTTCATTTGGCCTCGTGATCTATATTTTGTTACCTGATATGACCCATATTCCAACATGGACTAGATATCAAGACAACATTCTGACAAAGTTTCAACTTGCTCAAAGTAAAAATGCGGCCTCCGGATTTTTAACAATATTTTCCTTTATTGACCTTGTTTCGGTCCCAATATGACCCATATTCAAACTTGACCTAGATGTAATTCAGACAAACTGCTGAAGCAAAAAATGCGGCTTCTACAGTGTTAACAAGATTTCCCTTCAATTTGGCCTAGTGACCAGTTTTTGACCCTACATGATCCATATTCGAACTTGGCTTAGATATCATTTAGATAAACATTCTCATCAAATGTCAAGATGCTGTAGCAAAAAATGTGTCTTCTACAGAGTTAACAAGATTTTCCTTCAATATGACCTAGTGACCTAGTTTCTGACCCAATATGACCCATATTCAAACTTGACCAAGATATCTTTAAGACAAACATTCTGACAAAATGTCAAACTTCTGAAGCAAAAAATGCGGCCTGTAGAGTGTTAACAAGATTTCCCTTCAATATGGCCTAGTGACCTAGCTTTTAACCTGCATGACCCATATTCAAACTTGGCCTAGATATCATTTAGATAAAAATTCTGAACAAATTTCAAGCTGCTGTAGCCAAAAAAGCGGCTTCTACAGAGTTAACAATATTTTCCTTCAATTTGGCCTAGTGATCTAGATTCTGACCCAATATGACCCATATTCGAACTTGACCTAGATATCATCAAGACAAAAATTCTGTTAACGATTCAACATGCTCAAGTTGAAAATGTGGCCTCTAAATTGTAAACAAGATTTCGCTTCAATTTGGCCTAGTGACCTAGTTTTTGACCCGGCATGACCCATATTCTAACTTGTCTTAGATATCATTCAGCTCAACATTCTGACCAAATTTCAAAGTGCGGCCTCTGGAGTGTTATCAAGATTTTCCTTCAATTTGACCTAGTGACCTACTTTTTGACCTGACATGACCCATGTTCGAACTTGGCTTACATATCATTAAGACAAACATTCTGATAAAGTTTCAACATGCTCAAGATGAAAATGTGTCCTCCAGAGTGTTAACAAGATTTCCCTTCAATTTGAGCTAGTGACCTAGTTTTTGACCTTATATGGCCCAGTTTCGAACTTGTCCAAGATTTGATGGAGATAAACTTTCATGAAGATTGGATGAAAAATGTAGCCTGTCGAGTGTTTACAAGAGCAAATGTTGACGAAGGACGATGCTCGACTGACGCACGCTGGACAAAATGTGATCACAATAGCTCACCTTGCACTGCGTGCATAGGTGAGCTAAAAAGGGCCAAAATCTTTACAAAAATCTTTACAGAGTTATGTACTCTTGTCTGTTGATGGAGGTAATGATGATGAATAAATGTTGTAAGTTTCAAAGCAACATCTGTAATGGTTTTGACAAACAAGAGGGCCATGAGGCCCTGGAATCGCTCACCTGAGAATGGGCCATTTAAGCGTCAATGGCTATATCATCAAGACAAACTTTCTGACAAAATTTTAAGCTGCTCAAGTCAAAAATGCAATCTCTATAGTGTTAACTAGGTTGTTCTACAAGTTGGCCTAGTGACCTAGTTGTTGACCTGACCTGACCTGACCCATATTCGAACTTGACCTAGATATCACTAAGACAAACATTCCGACATAGTTTCATCATGCTCAAGCCAAAAATGTGGCTTTCAGAGTGTTAACAAGATTTTCATTAAATTTGGCCTAGTGACCTAGTTTTTGACCCGACATGACCCAGTTTCGAACTTGGCCTAGATTTGATGGAGATATATGTTCAGATAAACTTTCATGCAGATTGGATGCAAAATGTTAAAGTGTTAACAAGCAATTGTTGATGACGGACGACGGACAAAAGGTCACAAAAACTCACCTTGAGCACTTTGTGCTCTGGTGAGCTAAAAAGGGAATTGGTACAACCAAGATGTGACACCAACGCCGACGCCGACGCGAGTAGTATAGCCAGACTTTTCTTCAAAAAGTCGAGCTAAAAAGAGTTGCACTAATTATCTTGGACAACACATATGACACACCAAGTGAAGAACTATTTCAGGAACTTAAAAGGATGAAATTTCAAGATAGAATTATGAACAAAAAGGCTATAATTGTTTACAAAACCATAAGAAAAATGAATTTAACGAATATATGTCTAATCTGTTCACAAAACAAATATATATTTAAGATTTGGCAATCTTCTAAACCAAGAATATTATTTTATATAAAACATTTGACCTACTCAGGACCAAAAATATGGAACCAGATCCTACTGCATGCCAGAAACTGTGAACATTGAAAGAAATTTAAAACAACGTAGATGTATATTTCTTTCAGGCACTGTGGTGGATATCTATTTCATAAATAAATATTTTGTTCTCCCATAAAAATGTAGGTATCTTGAATGAATGTAATACTCATCATTATAAATATGTGTATTATACTGTATATATGTAAATATTTGTAAATGTTTTAGCAGAGATCAACAGGAAAGACTGGGAATACCCAATTGTGCAGCCTCTGTAAAGTAATAGTGCTTGGGTGAGCTAAAATTACATAAGTCTGAACCATATGACCGATAGTGACATTGACCTTGAAAATGGTGGCTCCCTAGGCTAAGCTAAACATGGCATCTAAATGGTTATAAGGAAGTTACAGCCCCTTATAGAAACAAGAGCACCGCTTACAGCACAGACGCTCAACTGATAGGGAGAAAACAGAAACAAGAGGGCCATGATGGAATCGCTCACCTGATTATTTATTTTTTCTTCACTTTAGCTATATAAGCCCCGCCCCCTGGCAGCCATAGTTCCCGACCAATTAACTTGGCTAGAAGGAATCTGATAGAGGGTCACCCTAGGAACATTTCTACAAAATTATTTGAAAATCGGCCGGACACTTTCGTAGAAGATTTTTAACTTTTCACTATAGCTATATAAGGCAAAATAGCCCCGCCCCCCCCTGGTGGCCATGTTTTTCAACCAATCAACTTGGATTGAAGGAATCTGATAGAAGGTCATACAAGGAATATTTCTACAAAATTATTTGAAAATCGGTCTGACACTTTGGGAGAAGAAGATTTTTTAAGTTTTCACTATAGCCATATAAGGCAAAATAGCCCCGCCCCCTGGCGGCCATGTTTTTTGACCAATCAACATGGCTTGAAGGAATCTATTAGAGGGTCATCCAAGGAGCATTTCTACAAAATTATTTGAAAATCTGCCAACCAGTTTGGGAGAAGAAGATTTTTTAAGTTTTCACTATAGCCATATAAGGCAAAATAGCCCTGCCCACTGGCGGCCATGTTTTTCGACCAATCAACATGGCTTGAAGGAATCTGATAGTGGGTCACTAAAGGAACATTTCTACAAAATTATTTGAAAATCGGCCTGACACTTTCGGAGGAGAAGATTTTTTAAGTTTTCACTATAGCCATATAAGACAAAATAGCCCCGCCCCCCTGGTGGCCATGTTTTTCGAACAATCAACATGGCTTGAAGGAATCTGATAGAGGGTCATCCAAGGAACATTTCCACAAAATTATTTGAAAATAGGCCTGACACTTTCGGAGGAGAAGATTTTTTAAGTTTTCACTATAGCCATATAAGGAAAAATAACCCCGCCCCCCCCCCCCCTGGCGGCCATGTTTTTTGACCAATCAACATGGCTTGAAGGAATCTCATAGAGGGTCATCCAAGGAACATTTCTACAAAATTATTTGAAAATCTGCCAACCAGTTTGGGAGAAGAAGAATTTTGAAGTTTTTTTCATTTCGTTGCCATGGAAACCAGAATTCTGCATGGATCCCAAATATTTGAAGGAAATCTGGTGAGGTCATTGAGAGGATGCTTTCTGTGAAGTTTCATCCAAATTGACCCACTGGTTACTGAGGAGAAGAAGTTGACGCACGACGCACGCCGGACAAAAGGCGATCACAATAACTCACCTTGAGCAAAGCTCAGGTGAGCTAAAAAAGCTGAGCTGAACAAAAAACCTTAACCGGACGACCATGCCGCCAACAAAAAACCTTAACCGGATGACCATGCCGACGCCGCCAACAAAAAACCTTAACCGGACGACCACGCCAACGACGACCACGCCAGGGTCATGACAATAGCTCTCGTTTTTCAAAAGTCAAGCTAAAAATGGTGCTGCAGTTATAAAGTAGAAGGATGAAAAACAACTTGCCATCACACTTCTTACTTAACAACAGCCTATGTGTATCACCCCCAGTGACCCTAACATTGAAAGTATTGGGTCTCCTTATTATATATGGCATCACTATATGGTGGTTTACCATTATGTTAAGTTTCAGCAACATAAGAGCTATAGTTGCAAAGATTTACCTGTGGGAGCCGTGGTCTTGCACCGTGATATTAACGCGGTTAAATTGATAATGCTGTTCCAAAAAGCATTACCCCACCCATAATGCATACACTAATTAAATTGCAAAGACAGAGTGTTTTTGGGTAAAACAAGCTTGCAAGTAATATGATTTTTTTCCTGAACAATTTTGGTAGCCCTAATTAGGGATGTTCAGCATGTGGACCTTAAAAAGGGCCGTTTTTATAGTTTTGAATAGGGCTATTCAGTTTGTGGCCCTATAAAGGGCCGTTTTGTAGTCCTGAAAAGAAATGTTCATTCTGAGTGTGCAGATCCCCGTCAAAAAAATCTTGTCAGTTTTCTCTTGACACTCTTCTCTCTGGCTTCAGTTCTGGCATCATGCATGAGGTTCCTGACCTGCTGGACCTTGCGTACTGTGCCAAGCTGAGACGTATCAATCCAGCACATCACAGTATCCAGAGATCTCAACACTTCAGAACTGGCTGGTGGGGGGCTCATACACGATATCGTCGTCTTCTTCTTCGACTGTAGGGGTGACTGTCTTCTGTCTGACACTCTCGATTATTTCTTCATCTGTCATTCTCTGGAAAGTCGGTTCATCATCGTCAATAGTTACCCAGTTTTGTAGAGTGTCATCGTCAAAATCAAGTTTGAATGCTTGCTTCAATTTACGCAAGTCATCCAGACAAAATTTTGCGCAATTTTCAGAATCCAACTCTTCGTCTGAGCTGTCTTCTTCCTGTATTCCGAGTCCTCCTTTTTGCCAGCATCCAACAATGTTACTTTGTGAAACCATCTCCTTCGCTGAACCCAAGAGATAAATCCCTTCCTTTATGTGCAACTGACGCAGGTATTCTGAAACAGACATCTTGCTGTTAATCATAACGGATGTCAGATTACCGCAGTAAGACGTTATGTTCTTGTGTAGGTAAACTGCCTTTAACTTTCCATCCAGTGATTTCAAAGACCTGACAGCCGGATGGGCAGGACAGTCATCCATAGGGAGAATGGCCTTCAGCTCCCATTTTTTACGATGGAGATGCTTACGCACAGAAGGCACAAACTCCTCGTGAAACCACTCCTCGAAGATTAGAGATGGCATCCATGCGTTCTTAGAATTTTGGTACAGCGCTGGTAGGCTCTTCATGTTGATATGGTGGAAACAGCGGGGCTTACCAAACTTACCAATCACCAGGGGAGTAAGCCTGTGTGTTCCTGCTTGATTACAACGTAACAAGACAGTGATGCCATCTTTAACTTGCTTGAACCCTAGATTACGTTGTTTGTCTGTTCTGCATGCGAGTGTTTTGTCTGGGAGCATATTGTAGTAGAGGCCTGTCTTAATAACCATATCGATTTTTTACCTGTCTATTGTTGTAATGTTAAACAAAGCGTTATGCAAACATGTGGATTAACGTGATAGTGCAGTAATGGAGATTTATTACTCGGATCGTATTTGGTGTTTCAAACGTTAGGTTTTTGAAAATTTATAATTCTATTCCCACATATTTCATGCACTTAAATTCGGGAGCCAAGCAAGACCAGCGTTTATACCAAGAACAGCGGTAAAACTGAGGGTATTATAGAGGGGTGCCAGTGCATTTGCCAATCAATGCCAATATCAGGGTGAGTGAAAAAGACTCCTTATTCTCCAAATAGACAAGCTAACAGTCAGTACCTTCAGATCTTTGGTAGCCTTCATTCCATGGCCAAACCCTTTGAATTTCTCTACGTCCACGCAGCTTGTATCCACATTGTTACTCTTCAACCATTCAAAGAACTTTGGAATCTTTGCCTCTCTGTTTTCATGCACAAGTGATATATCTGAAAGGAAGAATCTCAATAAATAGAGGATGTTTCATGTGTGTTTATTTATTATCACTTTTAATAAACGAACTTACTAAGATAGTATGCAGCGAGCATCATATTCAGCTTAGTTAACGAGTATATTAAAAGTGATAATAAATATACGCCAATGAGATTTACTATTTATCACATAAAGTGATTTATGAGGCGTATTTTGAAATTTGCTGGTTTTGTCAAGTTGAACGCCAACAATGATTAGTTGAAGACCCTAAGCTAACCACAGATTTTATCTGGTACCTCATTTGTGTAAGTTGGTTATCTGACTTGAAAATAAATTAAGACAAATAATATGTGATGATGAAAAGAGTTTAAAGCTTTGAGCAATTTCTCCCTTTTTCCACAATGTTTTCAAAACTGTCAGATGCAATCTATATGAAGCTAGGGATATTTGAGCGACTCTCTGTGAAAACTGTGATTCACTAGTGACCAGTGCAGAGACCAGACCAACCAGCAGAGCTTGATCTGGCTCTTAACTGTTTTCCTATAAGTCACAGAAGGTTTCCAAGAAACTTCTGTAAAACAATATCCATTTAGATCCTTAGCATGTGTTTTTCCAGAATGCAATACTTATGCCTTGGTTGATTTTCGTTTATCAATTAAATGATACATATATTATTACAATGAGTAGCTAACCTTTTTGCAATGAAATAATTTTTTCCACCAGATCTCGTATTTCTAAGTAATCTTCAAATTCTTTAGGACCTGCTGGGGCTGGTTGTGAACATCCTAACAGAGGGAGAAAAAAATTCAGCCGATTAGAAGTAGTTTGTGGAAGACAGTGGTGCAGAGGTAAAGCGTCGGCCTCTCACATCAAAGGTCCCTGGTTCGAGTCCCGTGATGAGCGGGTCCTGACTTTGGGATTTTTCCACACAATCGGCGCGAGTACTGGTTAAATATCCAGGAATCAGACATCGAGCGTGATTAATATAAGCTTAAAGCTTGTTTCGCAATCGATTTAAAATAAATAAGTTTAAACTAAAGAAGTAGTTTAGTGTGGGTTGAGTGTACATTCATGTAGCATTAACCCTTTGTAGTTGTAATTATTGAAGAGTTGAAAACATTGTGGCTTAAGGAGAAATTGTTTATTATGAGCAATTTCTTCTATTGCCAAAATGTTTTCAGAAAGCATCTGTTGCAATTCGTTATAATGTGTCTTCAGGTAGAAAAGGGTTAAATTGTACGCTTTTCAGGTGTGCAGCGTAAGTCGAAAATTCAAAAATGCCTTTAAAGTTGCAGATGTGTGTGTTTTAAATCTCTTTGACTGCTGTAACCAATTTTGTGAAGCTAGTGCCACGAGTATTGAGCTGGCCATCTGGTGCGACGTCTGTGTCTTCTGATAAGGCTCTATACCACTGGTTGCTAAACTCAACATTGTCGTCTTGATTATCCAAGAATGCTAAAACTGCAGAAGTCCATTTCACACAAGTTAAGATGTTGAATTGAGATCCCCGGTCAAAAGAAAATTGTGAAAGAATGCTTTGAAACCTTGGTCCACCATGGTATACCAGTTACTAAAAGAAAAACTATGTATACATGTTCTGATGAACTGTCATTAATATTTGATGACAAATAAGGACTCTAGAATGATCAAAATATTTTCTAAAACTTGTCTTGGTGACCTAGTTTTAGACTCCAAATGACCCAGTTTGCACTTGTGTAATACTTTTTTTTCATTCATAAGTAATTTAATCAAATGAAGTCAAAGCATGAATGGCAAGACACAATGTTAGACCGACAGTTGCTGAAGAAGTAATCCCTACTGTGGCAGGCGACATACAGGTACATCAAATGTCATTTGAACAAGTTTGAAGGAACACATGCGTCACCTTCCAATATGTCAAAAGTGAAAGCTTGATGGACAAATAGACAGGTGTATGGACAAATGACAGAGAAGTTATCAGTTTGTGTCTCCCTGCCAAGGCAGACAACACAAAAGCCAATAAGTATTAGAAGAAACATGTGTGTTGCCTGCCAATATGTCAGTAAGTGAAATCTAAACAGACAGATCACAGAAAAGCAATTCCAATGTGTTTATGTGCCTGCAGGCAGATTTCACAAAAAAGGTTTTTTACTTACTGTCAAGAAGTGATTTGACATTGTCCATAATTTCTTTTTTCACACTCTTTGAAAGTTCTTTGTTGCCATCACCAGATGAAGAAGCTCCATTAGGCTGGTTGCCTTTCTTACTTTTACTTTTCCTTCCCATTCTAAATGTTCTGCTTACTTAAAAGTAAATCTGAAGAAACAAAGGCTTGCATTCAAACAAGTAACCAATTAAGTCAAATTGTGACATATCTCTCTTTTTCTTCCTGGTTTAATATATTATTGCAGCATGACTTATTTCATTTGTTTAACTTTTTAATAATACCGTTTGAGAATTAAATCCATGAATACATACAAGTTCATACATTATTAACATTAAGAATTATATATCAGGTTGAAGTAATAGTATAATGAAATGATACTTATTACTATTCAAATAAAAGAAATATGTACAAAAATATATTTTAAATTACATTTTGAATTTGTTTTGAAATATTATTATAAATGTAACAAATATTTTTTATTGATCTCTACTGACGCAATTTAATTATGGTGATAAATTATTATACCTAATGTATGAGGTTTAAAATACTATAATGTTATGTTGACAGAACCACTTCGCTATTACCAGGGACGAAATCTCATTGAAATCAGACCAAAATACTTTGCTGTGCATTTATTGGAAATGAGGACACTGCATAATTAGTTGTGTCAAATTGAAATATACATTTAAATATTCAAGTTAAGTGGTCGTTATTGTGTCTAATGAAATTGCGAAATATATAGAAACTAAAAACACTATTTTCTTGAAACACTTGGTCATCACCTTTTCTTTATGATTAATATAAGCTTAAAGCTTGTTTCGCAATCGATTTAAAATAAATAAGTTTAAACTAATTGGCTTGCGAAAAGGTTAATCTGAGACAACCTGTTATTGTGATAGGCAGTCATCAGATCTATATGAGTGCTTGCTACTGCAGCAAAGTTTAAGTCTGCTTTTCATGCTTTGGATGTGAATACCTGGCCAATAGACCTTAGACTTATTACCTGACCTATTTTTACAGAACAAACCTGGCTATCCACTATCTTTTCATAAGGGCCGTTGCGAGCATTAGATAACTACATACATCAGAGTTATTAACAAAACACATGTTTATGTATTGCATTAACAGGTGTTATGGTTAGGAAGGTTTGTTCAAAGTTTCAATACAATGTATTAAGTAGTTACTGAGATATGGACTCTTATGCAAAACTTTAACCAGAATGTTCAAGTCAAATGATAAAGGGCCTTTATTAGCAATATATCCAACTAAATTATTTACATAGTTCTGAAGGGTTGTTTAATGTTTCAATGCAATGCATCAATCATTTACGGAGATATACTCCTAATGTAGTTGCATGCAAAACTTTAACCAGAATGTTTAAGTATAAAAGGGCCATAATTTGCATAACAGACTGGATAGTTATCTAACTTGATTATTAACATAGGTACCGTGTGGTGGTTGGGATGCCTTGTATTAATTTTCAATCCAATACATCTAGTAGTAATTGAGTTATGGTGTAATATATGTACTCACATGTACCTTTGCCAAGGTGTGACGCCGACGCTGACGTCAGGGTTAGTACAGTCAAGTAACACTTAGCGGATCATAACCAATAGCTTTATCACTTTAATGTTCAAGACACGCTTACTAATTCATTAGACAACATTGTTGTGTATAAATTGGCAGGTAAGTACTTTATAGAATTTTTTAAATACACAATAAAAATATTGTTTGTCGAACTTCAAATTCATCCGTATCATCTGAACGCCTGATGCAAGTGTTGACGTGACCCAGTGATTTCTACCTTGTTTTGAAGAGTACATGTGTTTTTTGCGGGAACAGCTAGCGCTCTTAATTATGTAAGCTATTTATTTTTACATTTTATGATTTTTTCAAGACAAATACATACACCTATTGAAATGTAACAAATAATTCTCATATGTCTTTGCACTGAATCAATAGAATAGCTAGGTAAGTTACCATTCGTCAATCGCCATTTTGTTTCCATGACTGAGTCTGAGGGATTTTCTCAAAATTATGTTCAAACAATTTAGCCATTCCCGAAGATGCAAGCGATTAAATCGGAAATCTATACAAATCTGCTGTCAAATAAAAGTCAACTTGTAAAATAACAGAAGTTTTGACAGCTAAAATGTTGCTTGAGATGACCCCCAGATATCAGAACATCGCGTGATCCCCTATTGCTACAATTGATCCGGTAATGCATTAATAACTTGTACTGGTAAACAACGTTCTGTACAGCTGTTTCTGCACTAAAACTGAAAAAGTTTTTGTCAATTTAAAGGACTTGGGGACTATAAACAAAAAAGTTTCGAAATATTGACCGTTTCATTTATACACTAAGTTGTTTCGTTACTGATCCGTTATTAAGGGTAACTTGACTGTACCAAAGCTCTCACATTCTCAGAATAGTCAAGCTAAAAACGCATAATAACTGAAAACTAGAAATATCACTGAAGATGATAAATTAATACCCCCAAAACAGCACCTTGACTCAAAATATGGCTTCCGACCGACCGACCAACAAAAGGGCCATAACTCTGTAAAATAACATGCAATTGTAAGACCTTTATGATATGCACATCTCCTTTTGGTATAGAAGCTTCATGTAAAATGTTATTGAATTCCACTCAGTGGTTTGTAAGAAAATTTAGAAATAGGCCGGACAAAATATGACCAACAACTTAATAAGTAAAAGGGCCATAACTCTGTAAAATAACATGCAATTGTAAGACCTTTAGGATATGCACATCTCCTCTAGGTATAGAAGCTTCATGTAAAATTTTATTGAATTCCACTCATCGGTTTGTAAGAAATAGGCCGGACAAAGTACGACTTCGGACAAAATATGAGCAACAACTTAATAAGTAAAAGGGCCATAACGCTGTAAAATAACATGCAATTGTAAGACCTTTAGGGTATGCACATCTCCTCTTGGTATAGAAGCTTCATGTAAAATTTTATTGAATTCCACCCAGTGGTAAATGTAAGAAATAGGCCAGACAAAATATGGCTTCCGACCGACCGACAGCCCGACACAGCGACTCCTATATATCCCCCCAAAACTTTGTTTTTTGGGGGTATGATAAGATATTTCTCCTATTTCTGAAACAACTTCAACTCAGAATAATCAAAACAGGAATCCACTGTGACCAAGTGGTTAGCGTCAAAGATTTTGAACCGAGCACTTTTACTCAAAAGTTGTCGCGTTCATGGTGTAGTCAACATGGTGTATGGCAAGGCTTATTTCCTAGATGATAATTTATATTTTTTACAAAGGGATCATGAATAAGTGAACTGTCACCGTGATATATCTGATTTAGCATGGAAACACCAGTTCTCGAACCTCTTAACATTTATCAGGGCTCATGGGAATACTTATAAATTCATGTCAAAAACCAACAATAATATTTAAACATTCCTTGAACTAAAGGCTCAAGAATAGGTACGGTTCGAGAACACGGACCTGTACGATACAAGGGAAATTAAAAACAGCATAAAACCCAAATATTAAAAGTTTCATTCAAAACATTTCTTACAATTTTCATTTTATTACACTTTCTGTCAACGCTGTTTTAAAAGCAAACGATTCTTAAACTAAGCTTAATACATGGGGGTAAATGTAACATATCACTGTTATCTTAGTTTCTGACGTTATCTTTATGAAGACAAGCACACATTGAACATAGTGGGGAAAAGCATGTCTATCTTTTTTCCTAATCAGTCACATTTTTGTTGTGAATAAGTTCTGCTTACCAAAGAACAGAAGTTTCTTTCCAAATGAAATAAAATCTCCTTTTGTGGGAAATTGACAATTATACAGAAGCCATCATTTCATACCAACGCAAGTGCTGTCAAAAGTTAATTAGAAACATGATCCTGAAGGAAATCTGCATCTGTCTGCGTAAAACGTCATCAATTTCGTGGTGGGAAATTTCGGTGTAATGGAAAAAGCACAACCATATTTTTTACCCGTTGCACAAATCAAAATCATGTGATATCTATCACATCACATGACAATTACTGGGTCAAAAAATATTACATTATGCACTGTAGTGTTAATTCCTTCTTTGATTTATTTAAAGTTGAGCAACGATGTTTATCAGATCCGGTCGCGTTTTTTTTTTGAAGTGGACACTTTGATGGTAAAATATTTATTTTATGTTTAAAAATATTTTAAAAAATGATAAAATAACCCAAATGAATACATGTACAGATCTGTAGACCATGTTCTGATTCTGAAGGTGCATACAAAAAAAACCTTAATATTTTGGTCTAATTTATTGTCATCGATTTGAAATTAGATTTTGAAGTACTTAAAATTGAAAAATAATTCATTTCTTTGATCTTAGACATGATACATGTATTTCATTTATATTTTATTCAATTAGTGAAAATTCAATGAGATGGCTGCCTGAACCTGGACATGTAATGCTTCGGTTAGACTATGTGTATTTATCCTGTCACGTCTAGCAATTTCGACCCGACAACAGGGTGCCGTATATTTCTTTTGATCTACGTCAGTTGGTCATGTGATAAGCTTGAGGGCACCTGCTAGTCGGGACTACTTTTTTTAGCAAGCGTCGCTGTAAATTCCAACTTCAATAAATAAATATTTTATTTGAATGCGACAGTCACAGGATAAAAAGAATAATAGGTTGGTGCCGTGGATTGAGAAAGTTTATCTGGCTCGGCACCGTAATTTATCTGATTCGCCTTTGGTTCACTGATAAATTACTCGCCTTGCCAGATAAACTTTCTCAATCCACGGCACCAACCTATTATTCTCTATTTATCCTGTCACGTCTAGCAATTTTGTCCCGATAACAGGGTGCCGTATATTTCTTTTAATCTACGTCAGTTGGTCATGTGATAAGCTAGCGGGCACCTGCTAGCTGGGACTACTTTTTTAGCAAGCGTCGCTGTAAATTCCAACTTCAATCAATAAAAACAGCAAATATCGTCGATAAATTGACAGCGATTTCAGTTGTAAATATTTAATTTAACATATTTAATAAATGCGACAGGATAAATAGAATAATAGGTTGGTGCTGTGGATTGAGAAAGTTTATCTGGCTGTAAGTTATCGGATTCGCCTTCGGTATAAATTACTCCGCCTTGCCAGATAAACTTTCTCAATCCACGGCACCAACCTATTATTCTCTATGTTAGTATGTATACACAACAATATTCCTTTTGGAATTACATTACTTGTATATTATTAGATCAACAAATTTAAGTGTTTTCCCCCATATAACCCATCTTCAGTCTTGATTTAAAAAAATCCAAGCAAAAATATTTGGGAAAAAAGTAAATATATGAATGCCAATGATAGTAAAACAAAAGTTGAACATATTTTGGTGAAAGGAGGAATTGATAATTATGAGCATTACCTCCTTACCACCTTGATTTTAAAAGGAGTCTGCATGCAATATAGGATTAAATTGATATTACAATAACTTGATTAAGTCACTAATAAGTGTCATTTCCTCAGAAGATAGATATATAGAGAATAATAGGTTGGTGCAGTGGATTGAGAAAGTTTATCTGGCAAGGCGGCGTAATTTATCGGGTGAGCCGAAGGTGATAAACTTTCTCAATCCAAGGCACCAACCTATTATTCTATTGATGCTTTCGCATTTATTTTTTATTTTTATGGCAGCTTCGAAAATAATCAGCAGCCATTTGTGATTGATGCGCGGCAAAAAATAGTTCCCAAAATTTTAACATAATACAACACAAAAAAAAGCAATCTTCATGAATGTTGTATTCACAAATGAGAAATATTTACTAAAGAAATATTTAAGTTGCAACAATTCATTTATACGTCAATAATTTCTATTTTGATAGCCCATTCAGACGCCGGTTTCCCACGCAGCACGCTATTGCCACATCGAAATCAAATTTGGATTTATCTCATATGGAAATTAAAGTTCAAAACAGCTACAGAAAACAGAGAATTAATCTGTGTATTTAAACAACTGAAATCGCTGTTAATTTATCAACGTTATTTTCTGTTTTTATCGATTGAAGTTGGAATTTACAGCGACGCTTGCTAAAAAAAGTAGTCCCGGCTAGCAGGTGCCCGCCAGCTTATCACATGACTAACTAACATAGATCAAAAGAAATATACGGCACCCTGTTATCGGGTCGAAATTGCTAGACGTGACAGGATAAATAGAGAATAATAGATTCTATAGATAATAATCCAATCTTCATGAAAGTGTATCAGAACATTCATCTCTATACAATCTTGGACAAGTTCGAAACTGGGCCATATGAGGTCAAAAACGAGGTCACTAGGTCAAATTGAAGCGAAATCTTGTTAACACTCTGGAGGCCACATTTTCAACTTGAGCATGATGAAACTTATCAGAATGTTTGTCTTGATGATATGTAGGTCAAGTTCGAACATGGGTCATGTCGGGTCAAAAAGTAGGTCACTAGGTCAAATTGAAGGAAAATCTTGTTAACACTCCAGAGGCCGCAATTTTTGCTTCAGCAGTTTGAAATTTTGTCAGAATGTTTGTGTTTAAAATATCTAGGTCAAGTTCGAATATGGGTCATGCCGGGTCAAAAACTAGGTCACTAGGCTAAATTGAAGGGAAATCTTGTTTACACCGTAGAAGCTGTATTTTTTGCTTCAGCAGCTTAAAATTTAGTCAGAATGTTGAGCTGATGATATCTAGGTCAAGTTCGAATACGGGTCATGCCGGGTCAAAAACTAGGTCACTAGGCCAAATTGAAGGGTAATCTTGTTAACACTCTAGAGGTCACATTTTCAACTTGAGCATGTTGAAACTTTATCATAATGTTTGTCTTGATGACATGTAGGTCAGGTTTAAATATGGGTCATATTGGGTCAGAAACAAGGTCACTAGGCCAAATTGAGGGAAAATCTTGTTAACTCTGTAGAAGCTGCATGTTTTGCTACAGCAGCTTGAAATTTAGTCAGAATGTTCAGCTGAATGATATCTAGGCCAAGTTCGAATACAGGTCATGCTGGGTCAAAAATTAGGTCACTAGGGCAAACTGAAGGAAAATCTTGTTAACACTTTGGATGCCGCATATTTTGCTTAAGCATCTTGAAAATCTTGTTAACACTGGAGGTTGCATATAGAATAATTGTCTTGATGTGTTTTGCATAACAGTACATTGTATAATTAAGGTGAGCGATCCAGAGCCATCATGGCCCTCTTGTTTATTTTTATGGCAGCTTTAAAAATATGTAACTTACAGAATTGCATCCCTTTGATTGTGACATCATGTTTAATAAATAAACAGCAGCCATTTGTGATTGATGCGCGGAAAGAAATAGTTCTCAAAATTCTTACAAACTTGTGTTTGAACCGTAATTACAAAATAACAAAAACAAATATGTTAAATTAAATATTTATTTATTTAAACAACTGAAATCACTGTCAATTTATCGATGATATTTGCTGTTTTTATCGATTGAAGTTGGAATTTACAGCTACGCTTGCTAAAAAAAGTAGTCCCGGCTAACAGGTGCCCGTCAGCTTATCATGTGACCAACTGACGTAGATCAAAAGAAATATACGGCACCCTGTTATCGGGTCGAAATTGCTAGACGTGACAGGATAAATGTGTATAAAGAGAGAGTTCTTGTTTGACTAGGCCTATGCCCATGCAATAAGAATCCTTTGCTCAAATTTATTTCTACAACAAGTCAACAGACATCTGCAGCAGTTGTGTCAAAATGTGTCTTTAAGTGGGAAAGGGTATAATTATTGAGTTTCAGCTGAAAGTGTCTTCTTTTCCAACAATGTTTTAAAAAGTTTTCTGCTGCACAGGATACAGAAAGACTCAAAAAGTCAAGGGTTAAACAATCTTTTAAATTATGTTTTATTTTATTTTCAGGTTTTGAAATGTAACAGATATATGGGAGACATATAATGTCATTAACGATCTGATTGCGAAAGAATTCTCTTGAATATAATTTGTTTTGAAGATCTGAATAATTTTACAACGACAATGGCATCTTACCTTGTGATATTTCTGACCATTCTATCAGCCATTCCTTTGATAATTCATGGTGAACAAACTGTACACATCCATCATGCATTAGATCTAAGGAACTACGGAATTCCTGTTGTCATTCCAGCTGTGGATTATTCCAAAAACAAATTTCTTCAGTCTGTACTTTCCAGTAACATTTCCTTCATAAGTGAACTTGCACTTTTGAATGAAGGATTGGAGGATTTAGAAGGATCAGCCAAAGAATGTTTTGCAGACATTTCATATATCCTAAGATATGTGTCACTTCCCTATACCATACAGTTCAGATACATTGATGCAGCTGCCAAGATACCCCCTGGAATCATGCAGGGAAAGTTTAGCTGGGTCGGGGACTATCAGGAATGTTACTCAATACCAGAACTGACCAATCCAAACACGACAACACAGTTTAAAGGAAACTACTTCACCGGGGTTCTTACACTAAATGGTAAAGGTCTGATTGCTAACTATCCTGTGAGTGCAGGAATGTGCTTGCCGGATTCCTGTGATGCACCATCTGCAACATATTTTTTAAATTTGGTTTTAAATGTACTCAAACCTAAATATACTTTTATTCCAAAAAACATGACAGTTTTTATGATAAAAGATGAAGCCAAACAATGGAGCCATGGTGCCATAGGTATGACAGTGGTGTGTGGGCTACTTGTTGCTATGGTAACAATTGGGACCATTGTTGACATTCTCATAACCAAGTTGGATAGCCGTGACCAGCCAAAAGTAATGTTGAATGAATCTTATGACGAGTCACCGTCAGACAGATCTGGCCTGCTTGCAGACGAGATATTTGCAGACAGTATACAAGTGCAACAACTCTGGAAAGTGAATGCTAAACAAGTCATGCTGGATGTTGTATTGGCATTTTCATTTTTGAGAAACTCAAGTAAGTTATTTAATACAGAAACTGCAGTTGGACCGCTAGCATGTTTGAATGGAGTTCGTGTTTTAAGCATGTGGTGGGTGATCCTTGGACATACATATGCTTTCTGCCTCTACGCCGTAGATAACCCACTGGAAGCTCTGAAGATAGAAAAAAGGTTTAGCTTCCAACCCATAATGAACGGCACATTCTCTGTGGACAGTTTCTTTTTTCTGAGTGGCCTGCTTGTTGCATACCTTGCAATGAAAGAGTTTTTGGAAAAGGAGAGGTTTAATTGGGTTTACTACTATATCCATAGATATTGGCGTTTGACTCCATTGTATGCTTTTGTTCTATTTTTCTATGCATATTTGCTTGTTCATTTGCTTCAAGGTCCATTCAGAACCACCATACAGCCAGGATTTGAAAAGAATTTTGATACATGCAAAGAGTTCTGGTGGACAAACTTGATTTATATCAATAATTTCTATCCTTACCATGGTAGTCTTTCTGAAAGCTGTCTTGGTTGGAGTTGGTATCTTGCAAATGACATGCAATTCTACCTGTTTGTAAGTCCGGTTGTTCTTGTACTGTTTATGTATGCAAGAAAACATCTCCCACCTTTAAGAAACAAATTGCCTGGTATTGCAGGAGCAATGTTTTTTATTGTGGCTTGCATCATAGTTAGAGCTTCTCTAGTATCATACTATGGCATCTATGGGCTTCAAGGACCACCAACAAAACACATAGATGAACCCATGGGCAAAAATGGGGCACTATATGGTCGTCCATATGCCAGAATGTCTGTTTATGTCGTAGGAATGTTGACGGGTCTTGTCCTTGCAGAGTATAAAAACAGGATCAGAATTCCAAAGCTGTTGGCCCTGATTGGTTGGTGTGTTTCTATAGCAACAGCATTAGCTGTGGTATATGGACAGTATTATTATTTCCACCATGCAAATCCATTAGATCCCACCCATCAAGCTCACATGACCTTGACAATGAGTATTTGTTATGTCTCGTTATCTCGCACACTCTGGGGGGTATGTCTTGCATGGTTGGTTCTGGCATGTGTCTCGGGTAATGGGGGGTGGGTCACCCAAATTCTGTCTTGGAAAATTTGGGCTCCACTTGGGCGATTGACTTATGCTGCCTACTTGATACATCCTATTGTCATATTTGGCTATTATTTGAATTTGTTGCAACCCCTCCATTTTTCAGATTGGGTAATGGTGAATATATTCCTATCCAACTTGGTGATCACTTACGCATTGTCATTTGTTGTTTCAATGTTTATGGAAGCACCAATGCTTCAGTTAGAGAAAGCAATTTTAAAACAGAGGCAACCTAGGTTGTGATTTGATCCATGTTTCAGATAAAAACTTTCAAAGATTTAGAGTAAATGTGCTTTGATCACTATTTTATACTTTGTAACATCTGAACAAATATTTTTTCGTTAAATTTTGAGTTGAAAACATGGCGTTAAAATCACAGATAGGAAGGAAAACAATAATATTATACAGTTTGTTCATTATACAAGTAAAATGTATGTTTAATATTGATGCATAATGTTGTTAATAATGGTTGACATTTCAATATCAATTGATACGTGTTAGCTGTAGATAATGTTCATATTTCCTTTTCTACAATCCTTATTTGGCCTTCGAACCCTATGTTGAGGGTAGTTGAAAGAATTGTCTAACTGAGAGCATTCTTTTGAGTAGGTTTTGTTTGATAATAAGAGAGATATTCACAGGAAAATACCTGGTTTTTTTTCCTTATCTTGACACCTGCATGCATGGTTTATATATTGCTTTGTAAATATTTGCAGAGAACCACCACACTTGTTTAAAGGATCTTTTCTAGATATCATAATTATTGTTACACTATTTTGACACATAATATAATCTTTATTTTCACATAGTCTCATGAGCTTTTCTTGAATCTTATTCATTACTGAAAAAAGGATATCCAAGTCCCAATGAATTTGAAATAAACACTTTCTCTGATACTATGATAAAAATAATAGATTTACTCTCAATTTATAAAATATAACATTTTCTGTTCAGATGTTTTTATGACAGAAGACTAAAAATATCAACTGGGATAAATAAATAATTCTGTCCACCAGACAATCATTCTTGCATCTGGTCAAAGGAGCCAAAAATTATGACAATGTGTTTGTCCCATCATTATAAACATGAAAAGAGCCCGCAGAGGGAACGCCAAAGTTCGTCTGTTTTTTTCCCAAGTCGAAAAAGGGGCATAATTGAATGATTATTAAAGCCTGAGTTATGTGACTTTGCAGAGACATGTGTATTGTTCCTAGGAACATGTGTACCAAGTTTTATGTTGAACGGTTATTGAGTTATGAGGTAAGGTTAAAGTTTTGTGACGATGCAGACAAAGACGCCAAGGGTATCTTCGAAAAACAGTCGAGCTTAAAATATGCCCCAAATGACAACCTACTTTGTCTCATTATTATATCAATATGTTCACAGTGATTGTTAGAATCTCAATTTTATTTTTTTATAATACTCTTTTTTTTCTTCTTTCTATTTCTTTTAGCTCACCTGAGCACAAAGTGCTCAAGGTGAGTTATTGTGATCGCCCTATGTTCGGCATGCGTCTGTCAACATCTTTTCCTCAGTCAATTAGGGTGAAACTTCACATAAAGCATCCACTAAATGACCTCACCAGAATCCCTTCAAATTGTCAGGATCCATGCAGAATTCTGGTTTCCATGGCAACCAAACAAAAGAAACTAAAATTCTTCTTCTCCCAAACTGGTTGGCTGATTATCAATTGATTTTTAGCTCTACTGGCCAAAGGCCAGAAGGGCTTATGTCGTGGCGATTTGTCCGTCGTCCGTCCGTGCGTCCGTAAACAATTTCTTGTTAACACGATACAGTCTTCACTTTTGATTGTATCTCAACCAAACTTATACAGTAGTTAGATATCCATGAGAGCTCGGTTCCTTTCGAAAACCAGCCAGATCCGCCCATGCATGACTGGATTATGGCCCTTGAAATGGTCAAAATTGCTATAAAAGAGCTTGTTAACACGATACAGTCTTCACTTTTGATTGTATCTCAACCAAACTTATACAGTAGTTAGATATTCATGAGAACTCGGTTCCTTTCGAAAACCAGCCAGATCCGCCCATGCATGACTGGATTATGGCCCTTGAAATGGTCAAAATTGCTATAAAAGAGCTTGTTAACACGATACAGTCTTCACTTTTGATTGTATCTCAACCAAACTTATACAGTAGTTAGATATCCATGAGAGCTCGGTTCTTTTCGAAAACCAGCCAGATCCGCCCATGCATGACTGGATTATGGCCCTTGAAATGGTCAAAATTGCTATAAAAGAGCTTGTTAACAAGATACAGTCTTCACTTTTGATTGTATCTCAACCAAACTTATACAGTAGTAAGATATCCATGAGAGCTCGGTTCCTTTCGTAAACCAGCCAGATCCGCCCATGCAAGACTGGATTATGGCCCTTGAAATTGTCCAAATTGCTATAATTGAGCATGTGAACACAATAGAGGCTCCATTTACTATCTGATCTTCACCAAACGTAGATAGTAGTTAAATATTGATGAGAGCTTGGTTCCTTTTGAAAACCAGCCAGATTTGCCCATGCAAGACTGGATTATGGCCCATGAAATTGTAAAAATTGCTATAATACAGCTTGTGAACACAAAAGAGCCTCCATTTACTATCCGATCTTCACCACACATACATGCTCTGGATTGAAAATGACCAAAGAACCATACCAGTAGAGCATAGGCCCTCATGGGCCTCTTGTTAAATTTTGTAGAAATGTTCCTTGGGTAACCTCTATCAGATTCCTTCAAGCTATAATGATTGATTAAAAAGCATGGCTGAGAGGGGAGGGGGCTTTTTTGCATAATATAGCTGTAGTGGAAACTTTTAAAATATCTTCTCCTCCGAAAGTGTACGGCCGATTTTCAAATAATTTTGTAGAAATGTTCCTTGGGTGACCCTCTATCAGATTCCTTGAAGCCATGTTGGTTGGTGAAAACACATGGCCGCCAGGGGGCGGGACTGTTTTGCAGTATATGGTTAAAGTGGAAACTTCAAAAATCTTCTCCTACGAAAGTATCTGGCCGATTTTCTGGCTGACCCTCTATCAGATTCCTTCAAGCCATGTTGAATGGACTCTCAGAGCCTGGGGTTACCTTTCCTTTAACTTTGAAAAACTTATGTGATACTGCAGAATTGATTTCAAGGATTACTTGGGTGACCCTCTACCCTGATTTTCAAGCAGTTTTCAATTTGTAGTAGCAACATAGTAGCAAATTGATGAAACCAGGCTCCAGTAATTTTCCAACCTTAAATTCTAGAAAAAAAAGTATTCAGGTGAGCCCTCCAGGGCCCTCTTGTTTATAAGTTTCTTTCATAGAGGCAAGACTATTGTAACTGAAACTTCTTCATAAAAAACACAAATGGAATAAAAATATGAAAATTCTCAATAACTGAAAGCATAATTATTGGATAGAGTTGAAAACATTCTGACAAAAGAAGAAATTGCTCACTAAATGTTTTCAAATGTTGTCTACTGCAGATAGGTCAAAATATGTCTTCAATTGGGAAAGAGTTATTGGAATGATGTAATCTCATGTTGGGTTTTTAGCTCACCTGAGCAAAAAGTGCTCAAGGTGAGTTATTTGGATCGCCCAATGTCCGGCAACGGGGGTCAGTCAACATCTTCTCCTTTATAACCTGCGGGTCAAATGGTATGGAACTTCACAGAAAGAAGAAAATGCTAGCTATACTACTCGCCCCGGCGTCGGCGTTGGTGTCACACCTTGGTTAAGGTTTTTGTACCAATTTACTTTTTTGTCAAAAGCATTACAGATATTGCTTTGAAACTTACAACACTTATTCACCATCATTACCTCCATCGACAGACAAGAGTACATAACTCTGTCAAGGTTTTTGTAAGAATTATGGCCCTTTTTCTACTTAGACTTTTGGTTAAGTTGTTTGTACTTATTCCATTTTTTGTCAAAACCATTACAGATATTGCTTTGAAACTTACAACACTTGTTCACCATCATAACCTCCATCAACAGACAAGGGTACATAACTCTGTCAAGGTTTTTGTAAGAATTATGGCCCTTTTTGACATAGACTTTTGGTTAAGTTTTTTGTACCAATTCACTTATTGTCAAAACCATAACAGATATTGCTTTGAAACTAACAACATACTTTTTCACTATCATTATCTCCATCAACAGACAAGAGAACATAATTATGTCAAGTTTTTTTTAAAGAATTATGGCCCTTTTTCGACTTAAAAGTTTGGTTGTAAGTTTTTCGTACTGGTCACCCCGATTTTTTTTCAAAACCATTAGAGATATAGCTTACACTCTTATAATTCTTATTTACCATCATGACCTCCATCCACAGACAAGAGTACATAACTCTGTCATGGTTTTTTTAAAAGAATTATGGCCCTCTTTCGATTTAGATTTTGGTTGAGTTATTCATCCAAATCAATTTTTTTTCAAAACAATTAAGAGATATACCTTAAACACTTACAATATCTTTTTACCATCAATACCGTCACCAACAGCTAAGAGTGCATAATTCAGTGAAGGTTTTTGTAAGAATTAGGACCCTTTAACAACTTATAAAGTTCTTTGCTTATAAATAGTATGATAAAGTAATTGCTTATGTTTTCCGTACCACCCAAAATAGTTTTGTTTTATTGGCAAGCACGAAAAAGTTGAGCATGCTGTCCTCTGACAGCTCTTGTTCTCAATGTCTTTAACAGTCGTCTGCTGCAGTTGTGTCAAAATGTGTCTATAGGTGGAAAAGGGTTAATTTTTGTGAGAGAATCCATACCTCAGATACTATTTCAAGGGACAAATCAATAACATTTCAGTTTTGGTTATAAGTTAACCATCCAGACCCAACCTAGCAAGCTATTTGGTCCTGTCAACAGTTCTCTTTAACATCTTCACACATACAACAAGTATCTAATTGAAAAGTGTTTAAGAGACAAAAGGAGAATTTGAACACAATAAATTCAAAAGTCGTTTTATGCACTGGGAAAAGGATAATTAAGTACTTGTATATTAACTATATAAGCCATCTTAGGCAAAAACGGGTCTTGTCCCATCTCAATAATTATAGTATTTACTGTTTGATTGTACCATTTCATCTGGCTTGTCCCATATGTATAACCCTTTCAATCATGCAGACACATTCTGACGCCTATGATTTTGAATTATTTCAACTGGATTCAATTATACTTGCATTTATAGAGATTTTCCACATTTTGGCCTGAAGGTTTTCAAAGTCGTCTGCTGCTGATTTGTTGTATACTGTTGGAAAGGTAAAGCAAGCATTGTGATGTATTACACCAGGAACTCTGAATTTATCTACGTTCTTGATTGTGTATTATATATATTTTGTATATGATCTGTTAGTGAATAAAATGTACTGTACACAAAGTGATGACATGTTTTGTGTTTGAATTATGTTGCTTCTGTATTACTGTTTGCTATTTATGTTGATTTTCAATTCAGTTGAAAGCCAGTCGAGCTTATGTCAAAGCGAATTGTCCGTTGTGCGTCAACATTTTGCTTCAAACGCCTTCTGCTCCCTAACCATCTGGCCAATTGGGACGAAACTTCATAGGAAGCATCCTCTCAATGTCCTCTTCTAAATTCCTTCATTTTGAGCTCTACTGGCCAAAGGCCAGAAGAGCTTATGCCGTGGTGTGGTGTCCATCGTCCGTACGTCTGTCCGTAAACAATTGCTTGTGAACGCGATACAGTCTTCAGTTTTGATTGAATCTCAATCAAACTTATACAGTAGTTAGATATTCATGTGAGGTCGGTTCCTTTCGCAAACCAGCCAGATCCGCCTATGCAAGACTGGATTATGGCCCTTGAAATTGTCAAAATTGCTATAATAGAGCTTGTTAACACAATAGAGGCTCCATTTACCATCTGATCTTCACCAAACTTACACAGTAGTTAGGTATCCATAAGAGCTTGGTTCCTTTTGCAAACCAGCCATATCCGGCGATGCAAGACTGGATTATGGCCCTTGAAATTTTCAGAATTGCTATAATAGAGCTTGTGAACGCGATAAAGTCTTCAGTTTTAATTGTATCTCAATCAAACTTATACAGTAGTTAGATATCCATGAGAGCTCGGTTCCTTTTGCAAACCAGCCAGATCCGCCCATGCAAGACTGGATTATGGCCCTTGAAATTGTCAAAATTGCTATAATTGAGCTTGTGAACACAATAGAGGCTCCATTTACTAACTAATCTTCACCAAACTCGGATAGTAGTTAAATATTGATGAGAGCTCGGTTCCTTTTCAAAAACCAGCCAGATGTGCCCTTGCATGACTGGATTATGGCCCTTGAAATTGTCAAAATTGCTATAATACAGCTTGTGACAAAATTGCTATAATACAGCTTGTGAACACAATAGAGCCTCCATTTACTATCCGATCTTCACTAAACTTAGATAGTAGTTACATATTGATGAGTGCATGGTTCCTTTCGCAAACCAGCCAGATCCGCCAATGCAAGACTGGATTATGGCCCTTGAAATTGTCAAAATTGCTATAACACAGCTTGTGAACACAAAAGAGCCTCCATTTACTATCCGATCTTCACCATACATACATGCTCTGGAATAAAAATGACCAAAGAACCATACCAGTAGAGCATAGGCCCTCATGGGCCTCTTGTTTTTAGATCCATGCAGAATTCTGGTTTCCATGGCAACCGAAAGAAAATAAATTCTTCTCCTACACTGGTTGGCAGATTTTCAAATATGTTTGTAGAAATGTGCCTTGGATGACCCTCTTATCAGATTCCTTCAAGACATATTGATTACTCGAAAACTATGGCCGACAGGGAGCGGGGATATTTTGCTTTATATGGCTATAGTGAAAAGTTGAAAAATCTTAACCTCCGAATGTTTTGGGCCGATTTTCAAATAATGTTGTAGAAATGTTCCTTGGGTGACCCTCTAGAAAACTTAAAATAATTTCTCGGACGAAAGTATCCTGCCGATTTTCAAATAATTTTGCAAAAATGTTCATTAGGTGACTATCAGATTCCAACAAGCAGTATTGATTTGTCTTAAAATATGGCTGCCAGTGGGCGGGGCTGTTAGCCTTATATTGGCTTTAGTGAAAACTTAAAAAAAATCTCCTCCCAAACTTTTGGGTCGATTTTCAAATAGTTTTGCATAAATGTTCCTTGGGTGATACTACAAGATTCATTCAAACCATGTTGATTGGTCAAAAAACATGACCACCAGGGGGGCAGGGCTGTTTGGTGATTTATTTGTTGCCGAATGACAGTGGAGCGATACTGGGCCTCTTGTTTCTACCATGTGACATTGTGTCAATATGTTACTTACGGTGTTTGATTCACATCAGTAATTGCTTCACGCACCATCTGTGTGAAAGTTGAGCCAACAAATCACATACCAAGTATGCCAATGATACTGCTTGGAAATACGGAGCAAAACCAAATGAGCCGTTTCACCAGAAAAAACAACATTATTGTCGCTGCGTAATGAATCGACCCAGATCAGCCAGCGAAGACCCTGTTTGACCCCTGACACCACGCAGCATTAAATTTAATCAAAATAGCCCTTGAACACTGGGCCATTGAAGAGAAACACTCCTAAACTGGTGACCTCGGCATGTTATTTTAACCCTTTACTCTGACACTTTTGTGATACCCTGTGTGTTAACTTGTTACCTTCTGTGAAGAGCGCGACTGGATATTCTGATAAATGATACGTTGAGCTGGCTTTTAAAACATGCGAGCCACAGTGGGTGGCCGGCCAGACGCCGTTCTGTCCCCGGTCAATGTCTTTCCGATTTCCGGCTTGGCTCTGAGCGACGTCTAGATTGTCTGGGTAGTCCATTATTTGGCCCGGCGCTCGCCCGATATGTGTGATGCCCGGCCGGACATCGGCCAGACATCAACCACTTACTGTGCGATCAATTTGTGATTAGGTTTTAAGTCCGAGTTAAAAGTAAGTCGATGCCTGCGAGGAGTCCCGAATGGTTCCGGCCGAAAATGTCTATAAATCTGTATTTGCAAACCTATCGCAAGGTAATTGTGACTGGGGTTTAAGTGATACCATATGCTTTTGAAAACAATATAAATCTGCAGTAGAAGACTTTTGAAAACATAAAGGTTGATATCCGTACTCTATGTGCAGACATAAGGCACATTTCTGTAAGCATTTTCTTCGCCATTGATGATCTAAAGTCGGACTTCAGGAGGCCAATAGTTGAAATTCTTTCTTCGAACTCGCAACTTGTCACCAAAAATGTGATCGCTATCCAACGAATTGTGTGGACTTTCGGATCACATTTATCAATCAAGTCGTCAATGGTTGACTGGTCGGCAAGATAGGCGTGATACACCACCCAATTTATTCCTCCAGCACTCGATTTACACATGCAGTGTATCGTCCGATGGCAGGTCTTCCCTGATAACGGTTACCGACTCGTCGCTAAGTGCTATATCAACTGGCGGGAACAGTCAGAATGTCGTAGTAGCCCGCTGAGGTAAATCGTTTGAAGAATTATTGGATCAGATGATTCAAGAATGGGATAGTGATAACAGGCTTATAATATTCCTCCGGAGTATCATCGGGGTTGTTACGGCGTGTCTGTCGGCTACATAAACCAGTATAGTAGGTAAGCCGACGGATTCACCAATAGTCGCAGCTTCCTGAAACGCCTCCCGTTTCAGTATTAGTGCCATGACCAGGATTGGAAATAGACTTGAGATTAATAAGTGTATGAATTTGGTATAGTTTATATATTAAACAAGAGGGCCATGGGGCCCTGGATCGCTCACCTGAGAATGGGCTATTTAAGACTTAATTCTTTCAGCGCAAATGGCAATATGAGGTGTTTGCCTGGCGGCAATGTTTGTTGACTGGAAGCATTCAAACTTAGCCTAGAAATCATCAAGACAAACATTTTGACAAAGTTTCAACATGCTCAAGCCCAAAATGCACCTTCCAGAGTGTTAACAAGATTTTCCTTCCATTTGACCTAGTGCCCTTCTTTGTTAACAATAAGCTTCCATATTTGACATCTCGGTGCATTAATTTCTTGGCATTTGTTTAACTTATATTAGGTTCTCACGCCTTAAGTCTTTCACTAATGTTCCAACTACATTACAAGACGAATTTTGATGCAAAGCATCAAAGTCGCCGCGCATGATTTTGAAGCATGACTTAAAGGAAGCAGATGTAGTTCAGTACATTTAAATAACGTGTGAAAACAGACAGGATGTAAATAGTTTGAACAAGAAGGCCAAATGTCCCTTTATCATAACCAAGATGGCCAAGATGTGGCTATATTGCTCACCTGGCTACCATAGCCTATAATAAAAGGTTACCATACACATTTTTTACCAATAAACGGTTTCAAATATGCTCTAACTAGATCAATAAGATTTAAAATCAAAGTACTGAAAGTACTGGTAACGAATTATTTTGAACATGTATTGTAAAATCTAATTTATGAATGCAATTGATCATGCTATTGCACAATTTAGTCTATTTTATTATTATTAATATTTTTGTCCAGAGATTTTTTTTATCAGTGGACAGTTTTAGTAAATGTAGCATTTCAACGGC
>JASEVX010000001.1:65526082-65761655 GCA_031761405.1 Serripes groenlandicus
TTAAGAATCACATGCACCGTATTTGCACAGTTTCTGCAACCGCCATAACGTTTGTAAATTACATAAGCGTTCAATGCCATGTTTCATCTATGCAAGACATTTCACCTAGTATAGCGGTGTCCTGTTTATTGCAAACTTTTCCGGACCAAATTAATACATTTGTGTATAGCCTACAAGCAAACAGTAACAGTTTTGAAGTTGTATTATATTTCTTTTGTAAAGATAGGCATTTCATAAAGTATGATAATTGCTTACGTTTGATGTTCTTTAAGGTAGGAGTAAATCACTTATGTTGAACATTTTCTTACTTTTCAACTATTATTGGCCACTTGGTATTCATTTTATACTTGTTTGGTGACAACAAGAAATGTGTCAATGTGCATTTTGGGGACGAAAGGCTGCGTTTGAACATTCTATATTAAGACCCATAACCGAATGGATTTTCATTTTCACTAGTCCAATTGAAAGAATTATTCGTGGTTATAATGTACACTTGTACATCAACTGGGAAGTAATCAACTACTGTTAAGAATAGACAGTTTTGGATGAAAAGATGACAAATTAGAGAAGTTGTTGAGTGTAGATCCAATTGTTAAAACTGATGATTATATTGTTTTGTAATCAGAACAAAGTCACTTCTTTCAAGCAAATAGATACATAGGGCGTTGTGTTGGTAACAAACCAGTTTCGGTTTCGGTTTCAAGGGTTGTAACATTTTTGAAAAATATTGAAACTGATTTCAACTATTTGGGTTGAAGAAATACATCAATAGTTTTCACCACAACAATATGATTCTTATTGTTCATTTAGCTGTCATTACAGAAATACTAGAAGCTTATTATAGCGATGATTTGTTGCCTGTTTTAATTAACTGCAGAGAAAATGTGTTGGCTTCGGTACGTGTCATTGCTTCGGCAAGTACAATTCGGATTAGGAAGACAAGAATTGACAATTATGTTAAATTTGACATGCCGAAGTAAAGAATCGATGACTTTAAAGTTCTCTTTCGAATTAGCAGAACATCATTTGAGCAACTGGTTGCAGAACTTTCACCTGTTTTGCACACCAGTTAATCAAAACAGGCAAAATATGTTCGTACATGATTGCTTCTCGCTGGTGAACTATTGTTCGGATAAGATGAACCAACGAAGGCGCCTCCAGAGGTGGTTTCGAACGTTTCGAAAACCAGATACGGTTTTGCAAAACAAAGATAAAATTGGTGTCCGCTTAAAATGAAACATTAACAACAAATAGACAGTTTGTGAAACCGATATTAAACCGTAGCTAGATTGTTACCAACAAAACAACGCCAGTAGTTTATCTTTAAAGGTAGATAGTGTGATGTCCAAACATGTACGCATGTCCCGTCTATTTTGTGTTGTGTTCAGACAATATAAACACCCTTTCCAGTTAGTGTCATTCTGGCTCTAATTATGTAAACTATGTTAATGAGTGTTTCATCTGGACTTCTGCCCATATGTGTATATTTCGTCATTTGAACAAATGACAATTTTCAGTCCATCGTGTTTTCTGTATGATTATCTATGCGGGTATACGTAACAAAGAGACAATTGCATTATACCAGGTTAAACATTTCCAATGTCCTGGTTGTTAGAGGGAATGAATGAATGAATGAATATTGTTTTATGGCGCATCGACAGCTAAGGTCATTTAGCGCGCAATTAAATTTAATTATTCATGATCCTTGGGTAAATAAACCAGTACTAGTTGTTAGAGGGAACAATTGTTTGGCATAAAACGCTTCATATTTTATTTATTTTTCTCTCATTGTTATTTAAGCATAGCAATGCTATATGCAATAGGCACTTTTACAGTTCTCTACATGTACCGTCAACTCCTGTCGCACACGAACTTTTCAGGTATTCCAGACAATTTATCATCTCAGTATTTGAGACATCATTGTTAAGTACATCGTTATTTAACATGTTCGAATATATTTGTTTGTTCTGTTTTATTCCATCTTTAATGAGCTAGGAGCGGTCCCTTTACCAAACCTTTATGTAAATCAGGCAGATCATACCACATGGTAAACAAAGATGGGAAATAAATAAGAATTGTATTTGAGTGTCGGTTATATCTTCACCTAATTAACTATCGTAGAACGTATTATTTATATAATTTAATCAAACTTTTCTTCAATTTTTAATTCCATTTATAAGTATGTCTTTGAGTACGATTCGAACATGCGTTCACGTTTCCACCGGGCTATTTAGCGGCACAATTTAGTCGATCTATGCGACTAACGATTGTAAAATGGACTGAGAGGTAAACGGCATAGAAGTTGTGTACACTAGAAAATATGTCACATATTACAATTGCATAGTCAACTACAGCCGTTGTTTGTTATACGCGTGAACTCACGGAATATATCACTTACTCCATATTTCTACTTGTTCATTATTGTCTTGGATAGCATCATCTCTAAGACGGACAAATGGAAAACGGGATCCGATTATTAGTAAATTCTAGCTCTTCGTAACCAGTTTCTTCTACACTTTAAAATACTGATCTTGCTGTTCTTTCATACGCATTTTCTACAATTCTCTAATAACCGTGCTTTGTCGGGTACCAACAATACAGTTCCGTTCGTTTTCAAAGACTTTCAGATAGTGTGAAACCAAAGCCAGTGGAGTTTGAATACGATGATGAATTCCAATCTGCAGAATTATGAATGTGGCCGATTACCATACGCTTTTCATGGTATCATGTACTTGTTGACCTCTTATGTTCGTACCTGTTCTGTATATATCTACTGTAACTTTAACGTCTTCCTAAAATGCACAATGTGACATACAACCTATTTGACAATGATACCTATGTAAGATTTCAGCACGAAAGAAACAATTATTATTGCCAGTGAAAGGTCTTGAACATACTACAATGTTTTCTTAATCAGTCACTTTATAGTTTACATTGTGATGTAACCGGTTTTAAGTACCGGTGATTGACACAAACGACTGGAACTTTCAAGAATATCTACACTTTTGTAGATTACGACTGATTTGCAACATAAAATTTCACATACAAATGTTTATTTTTTCAGATATGCATCAGTACAATTGATGCAAAACATAAAACCAATGGCGACAGTAGTGGCAGTAGCGACAGTGGTGACAGTAAAAGCCATAAAACCAGTAGCGACAGTGGTGGCAGTAGCGGCAGTAGCGACAGTAGCGAAGATAGTAATCATTCTGGTAGCAGCAGTGGTGCAAGTTGTCCTGTAACCTGCAAAAGCAAAGAAGGTAAGATCCTTACCTTTTTCCTTCCTTCCTTCCTTCCTTCCTTCCTTCATTATTTCATGCATTCCCATCTTCCTTTCATACATCTTTCATTCATTCCTCCCATTTGTCCTTCCTTCTTTCATTCATGCAATCAAACCTTGCTATCACCCATCTTTTATTCCTTGTTTTCCATTCTTCCTTTATTCATACAATCATTCCAACCTCCCTGCCACCTATCTTTCATTCCTTTTTCCGTCTTTCCTTCCCTTCATTGATGCATTTCCACCTTCCTATCACCTATCTTCAATTCCTTTTTTTGTTCGTTCTTCCTTCATTCATTCATGCATGCTTTCCCACCATCCCATCACCAATCATTCATTCCTTTTTTTCGTTTTTCCTTCCTTTATTCATGCATTACCACCTTACTATCACCCATCTTCTATTCCTTTATTTTTTCGTTCTTCATTCATGCTTTCCCACCTTCCCGTCACCAATATTTCATTCCTTTTTTCCGTTCTTCCTTCCTATATTCATTCATGCATTCCAGCCTTTCACCAGTCTTTCAATCCGTGTTTCCGTTCTTCCTTTATTCATACATGGATTTCAACATCCCTGCCACCTATCTTTCATTCCTTTTTCAGTCCTCCCTTCCTTTAGTCATGCATTACCAGCTTCCTATAATATATCTTCTATTCCGTTTTTGTTTCGTTCTTCCTTCATTCATTCATGCTTTCCCACCTTCCGATCCCCAATCTTTCATTCCTTTTTTCCGTCCGTCCTTCCTATATTCATTCATGCATTCCAGCCTTCCTTTCACTAGTCTTCCAATCCGTGTTTCCGCTCTTCCTTCCTACATTCATGCAATACTACATTCTCAACAATTATCTTTCATTCCTTATTTTCCTTGCTTCTTTTATGCCGCGCACACGACTTTTCGTGACTCCTTCCCGAGATCTAAAAAAGGATCAAGAGTTGTGTAACGCTGTTACTTTTTCTCCTTTAAGTTACGCACTCTTTGCTCTGCGACATAGTTTCTTTATTATACGCGAATGGGGTTCAGAGAGATACACACAATATATACACGCCAGTCCATTTTACACTTTATTTGTGTCTATGGACCTATGGAACTAAGTCGTTTTTAACATTGTTGAAGGGATATCCTAAACATACCGAAACTATAACAATAACAATATATACATATTAAAGTCGAAAACAACGACGTTTCCAATCCGAATCTTCACCCCTGTCTCTTTTTTTTCAACTGTTTTTATACCAACCATTTAACAACTTTTAGAGATTTGCCAAAACTATCATCATCCAATGAAAAAGGATGTTACAAAAACTTATGCCAATACATGGCCAATTAAATTGAGACGATTAATCCGTATGCAGGGGATGTCATTGTCTGGCTTAATCTTAAGTATCAGTTAAGCCGGGCATTCTGTTTACACTACAATTTATGGTTTCACAACTATCTTTAGACTTAGTGATAGGTTATCAAGAAACATAATTCCACAGATTAATCGATAATAAAAATTATATACTATAATAAAAAGTTTGACAACTATCTTTGAAAAGTGTTTGTTTTGAAAACGTCTTAAGAACTACAAAAGCAAATATGCAGTCTTAATTGGTTGTTTGTTTCGACACATAATCTTACCCCAAAAAGGTGCTAAGACTAATCAAGTATATAAACCCTACATCCTTAAGTCTTTTGTTTCCCTTTTTACACCTACCATATGTTTAAAACTGAAAAGAACTTGATTACACAAAAGTCCTAGAAATTTTACAGCATAACACTTCCTTCATTTCTTCATTCATGCATTCCCACCTTCTTCCTGTCACCCATCTTCTTTCATTCCTTTACTACGCTCTTCCTTCCTATATTCATTTATGTATTCCAACCTTTCTATCACCTATCTTTCAATTCATTTTTCCGTTCTTTCTGTATTCCTTTATTCATGTATTCAACCTTCCTATCACCTATCTTTCATTATTTTTATCCGTTCTCCCTGTATTCCTTTATTCCTTCGTTTCCACCTTCTCAGTTTTTCCTTTATTCTATTATTCATGCATTCCAACCTTCCTATCACCTATCTTTCATTCCTTCTTTTCGTTCTTCCTTTATTCCTTCATTCATGCATTCACACCTTCCTATCACCTATCTTTCATTCCTTTATTCCTTCATTCATGCATTACAACCTTCCTATCACCTATCTTGAAATCCATTGTTCCGTTCTTCCTTTATTTCTTTATTCATGTATTCCAACCTTCCTATCACCTATCTTTTGTTCCTTTTATCCGTTCTACCTGTATTCCTTTATTCCTTCATTTCCACCTTCGTGTCAGATTCTTTCATTCCCTTTATCAGTCTTTATTCTATTATTCATGCATTCCAACCTTCCTATCATCTTTCTTTCATTGTTTTCCCCCGTTCTTCCCTTATTTCTTTAATCATGCATTCCCTCTTCCTATCACCTTTCATTCATGCCTTTTTCCGTTCTTCCTTTATTCCTTTATTCACGCATTCCCACCTTCTGATCATTTATCTTTCATTTCCTTTTTCCGTTCTCCGTTCAATCCTTCATTCATGCATTTCTTATCACCTATCTTTCATTCCTTTTTTCCGTTTTCATTTATTCCTTCATTCATGCATTTATTATCACCTATCTTTCATTCCTTTTTTCCGTTTTCATTTATTCCTTCATTCATGCATTCCCACATTCTAATCACCTATCTGTCATTCCTTTTATCCGTTCTTCCTTTATTCCTTCATTCATTCAATCCCACTTTCCTATCACATTTCATTCATTCCTTTTTCCGTTCTTCCTTCCTATATTCATTCATGCATTCCCACCTTCCTATCACCTTTCTTTCATACCTTTTTTCATTTCTTTCTTCAATCCTTCATGCTTTCCCACCTTCTTATCACCTATCTTTCTTTCAGTTTTTCTGTTCTTCATGTATGCCTTCATTCATGCATTCCCACCTTCCTATCACCTATATTTCATTCCTTCTTTTCGTTCTTCCTTTATTTCTTCATGCATGCATTCACACCTTCCTATCACTTATCTTTCATTCCTTATTTTTTCATTCTTCCTTTATTTCTTCATTCATGCATTCACACCTTCCTATTACGTATCTTTCATTCCTTCTTTTCGTTTTTCATTTATTTCTTCATTCACACCTTCCTATCACCTATATTTCATTCCTTTTTTCCGTTCTTCCTATATTTAGTTATGCCTTCCAACCTTCCTACCATCCATGCATGTTTCATTCATTCTTCCAGACTAGCATTCATTTTAAGTAACAGCTTTCATTTATTTATATATCAATTATATTATTTACAAGAGTTGCTGCAAGATGCAGCAGTTCCATGTTAGCGCGGGAATCAGCATTGTATGGCTTAAGAAATACTGTTTGATTCGAAAAAACACGAAACCCGCTATTAAATATAAAATATAAATATATGATAACAATAGTTTATTAGTTAAATACGTAAAACGAAACTAAAAATGCCTTTTCCCAACGTATTGACCTCGATCTCCCAAAATTATTGTAAACATTTGTCTTCGCATGGGCGTCATTTTTTTCCCCTGAATATATTCTTAAAATCGCAAAATTTAGCACAATAACTTCGCATTTATGAAAATATTCCCATTTTTCTGTTATTAAAACCCCTGTGGTTCCCAGTGATGTTACATAGACTCCGCTCTGGTATACTGCTTGTATTCAGTGAGGGAGAAATGTAACGGGAACAGGTGTAACGAAAACGTTCGGTATACGTTGCATTTGATTTGCAAATTTACATCATCGTTTCGAAGTGATGGAGTTTGGGGTTAGATATATAAAACAAGTGGACCCCTTCAGGGTTGAGTATACTTTTCGCTGAAGGGATCTTCTGCATCTTAGCACTGCACGTTACACAGGTATAAATATCACTTCTATAGCCTTGCTGTGGAAGGCTGCTTTTATAGCGATGTTGATATAGTGGTTGACTTTTTCGTAAAGTTAAGCAACGTTCATCGCGGTCAGTGCCTGGATGGGTGACTCGCGGTGGCTTAACGCCGGTACACGTTATACTATGGTTTTAATTTACATTTTAATTATAAAATCAAAATCAAAGCGCCAATAGCACTGTAGTGGCGATCGTCTGGTATATCTTGCAAAGTAACAAGCAGTATATCGGTGTAGGGCTTGCGATTTTCAATAATAGTGTACTCTGGTGCGGGTAAATTTGAGAATGTATCAACCCTGCATCTTTTGACAGTAGAATAATGTTAGTTTGCCAGAATGTTGTATTGGTGATTTTTAACGAATTATTTTTTCTCAAAAAATAATGCGGTTAACGCGATCGTGTTGCTTTGCGGAAGTCGCGGTTAAACTACACTTCCGCTTAGAATACACATTAGCTGCACCTAAATAGTCCTAGTATTTTTCGATATTAAAATGACTTCTACGTGTTTTTTCAATACAGTGAAGTCATATTTATACTATCGAATCAACATAGATAATCAATTCTCTAGAAAATATCAAATTAACAGTAAATGCATATATATTTCATTTGTCGGCAAGCGTATGAATGTTTAGTTATATGCCCATTCACTAGTGAGTGACGTAGTTAACGGAAGTCGAACCCATGCTGAAGAACCATGTAAATCTCACAGATATGCCGAATCAACACAGAGAATCAATTCTCAAGAGAATATCAATTTAATAATAAAGGCATATATTTCATGTGTCTGCAGGCATGTATGAATTTTGAGTTGTACGCCCATTGACTAGTGAGTGACGTAGTTAACAGGTGCCCATTATGTAACGCTAGCAAACCTGACCTTCGACCCAACGTTGTAGAGCAATGTATCTGCAGAGCTCCAGATAAGGTGCGTGAATACATTATCACCGCATTGAAATGCAGGAAAAACGAATGAAAATATTTCCTGTTCGTCGTATCACGCATTTAAATCCGGAATAACGAATATAGAACATTTTCTGTGCGTCGTTTTAATCATAAGACAAAATGAAAGTGACGTATTTTCCAGAGAAATCCCGATCGTTAAATATAATCGCGGTCGAATAAATTACCCTAACACCGTATGTAATTCGCCTACTTCACCGGTATGTGCAGTTTTTACGGAACAACGAGTTCTCACGCTTCGGAATTTATACACAAATAATGTCTGCTCCAAGCGAAAAAGATCCGTCTGCACAACCAATTAAACCTGGTTCGTTATTAAAATATATCAAAATGGAAGAACTGCTGAGTTCTGCAATAGCAGAATACGTTTTTAATCGATGACATGGTAAATAAACAACGGCCAATTTAAAGAAAACATCATGAAAAAGTTCCCCCCAAAACAATCGATCTTTGCATCATTTTGTTTTTTTCTCCCCTAGTTATACACAATGTGTCCCTCAAATAATAAAGTTCATCAAGATTAAGTGATTTACCAATATTATTTAATATTTAATTCGCATACCAATGAATCATTCTGGAGACCTGACTTTAATCCATCGGAAGGGTTAAATGTGTTCAAGTAAGAATAGACAATACTGTAATGGTATGAATACCCTGATTGATCAAATGCATCATGACAAACATGTTGCAGATGGTAACAAAAATAGATAATGACAAGCATACTTAACTCTTTCCCACAAATAGACGCTTTTCTTGATAAAACAAGCATTTTGACGCGCACCTTTGCCCGAATGGCTGATAAATATAAATTAATGGTCCATAATTAGAACATCGTTTTCAAGTTGGAAACGGAGACAAAACGGTGAGATTTCCCTGTGTGCGTTTAAGTGTTATTTGTCATTTTATTTTTCTTCTATCATCTTAAGGAAACAAATAGAATTGCACAACGATACTTCCACAAATCTGTTGGCATCTCTGTGATACAGAGCTCCAGATAATTTCTTGGGTCAAATATGTTTCAATCCCTAAAATAATTATTAAAGAGTGAATCACTGCAGGAAGCCCATCATCCCACAATATGGAAGGTCAACATGCATGCACAACTCTAACTAAAATTTTAAGTTAGAAAAGGCGCATAATTGTGTCAAAATCTGATATAGAGTTATGGGACTTGTCCTGCAAGGTCATTTGATGATGTCCAATAAGTGAGTGAAGTTTCAAAATTTAACCAAAGTTGCAACGCCAACGCCGACGCACAAGTGACTGTTATAGCTCCTATATTCTTCGAATAGTCGAGCTAAAAAAACTACTAAGTTTTAAAGCAAGTTTAAAACAAACAAAAAACATGATCAAATGCAATTATTAATTACATTTTAAAAATAATTCGTTATTAGTACTTTCAGTACTTTGATTTAGTTACGTTCTGAAACTGGATGTGTTTAAAATCAGGCCATTTCAAATTTATGAAAAATCTAGTTGGTACTCGATAGACTATCGTTTAGCTCATTATAATGGCTATGTGTAATCTAAATTGTTCGGGTAATCACATGTTCATCACCAGGTCGCTGGGCCATATTAAGATAAAATATTTTGTACACTTTAGAAATGACAAAAGTATCAAGAAAGGAGAGAAAACAGTATCCATTAGTTTGGTGTTTGTTTCAATGATGTCCGATATTAAACAGGTCTGATTAATTTAGTCCCTTCACATTGCATGATTGAGGGTTGTCAGAAACATATAGACACAGTGTATTTATATGTCTCTGATGTTGTTAAACTGCTTCGAAAAAATTGAGTGCAATAAACAAACACAAAACATGCACAAAAAGCACAATTTCACTATTTGCCAATCTGTTCAATTTATAAAAAATATAGGCATATATTATAATGCTCGATCTCCAAACTAAACTAGAGATTGCTTTTTTGAAAAAGCGCTTGTCTCCCCATTTGTGTGGTCGTAGGGGAGGAAAAGAAATGATGGAGATGATTTTTTTAGTTTTGGACTGGAGATGAAGCAACAGTGACAATCCTCAGTTATTGAGCGGAAACCATTTTTCAGCTGAGGGTTACCATGACCTTGGTCTTTGACCTAGTGACCTCAAAATCAATAGGGGTCATTTGCTGCTGGTGACCAACCTGCACACCAATTATGAAGTTCCTGGGCCCAAGCAATCTTCAGTTATTGAGCGGAAACCATTTTTCAGCCAAAGGTCACCGCGACCTTGACCTACTGACATCAAAATCAATAGGGGTCATCTACAGGTTAGGACAAAGCTGCACACCAAGTATGAAGTTCCTGGGTATAAGCGTTCTTGGGTTATTGAGTAAAACACATTTTTCAGCTGAAGGTTACCGTGACCTTCGACATTTGACCTTGTGATCTCAAAATCAAACACATTCAATAAAGGTCATTTACTGGTTAGGACCAACCTGCACACCAGGTATGAAGTTCCTCAACATAAGCATTCTTTAGTTATTGAGAGGAAACCATTTTTCAGCTGAAGGTTACCATGACCTTGACCTTTAAGCTAGTGACCTCAAAATCAATAGGGGTCATCTACTGGTGGTGACCAACCTGCACACCAAGTATTAACTTCCGTGGCCAAAGCATTCTACAGTTATTAAGCAAAAACAATGTTTCAGCTCATTGTCACTGTGACCTTTCAGCTCTAGGTCACTGTGACCTTGACTTTGACCTCAAAATTGATAGGGTCTTCTACTGGGCATGGCCAACCTGCATACCAAGTATGGAGTTCCTCCGCCCAAGCGTTCTTCAGTTATTGAGCGGAAGCCATTTTTTACCTCACAAGGTCACCATGACCTTGACCTTTGACCTTCTGACATCAAAATCAATAGGAGTCATCTACTGGTCATGACCAACCTGCATACCAAGTATGAAGATCCTATGCCCAAGCGTTCTTCAGTTATTGAGCAGAAACAAGTGTGACGGATGTGACCTTGACCACTGCGACCTTGACCTAGTGACCTTAAAATGAAAAGGGGTCATTTGCTGGTGGTGACCAACCTGCACATCAAGTATGAAGTTCCTGGGCCCAAGCAAAAACTATTCATCAGCTCATTGTCACTGTGACCTTTCAAGCTCATGGTCACTGTGACCTTGACTTTAGACATACTGACCTCAAAATCAATAGGGGTCTTCTACTAGGCATGGCCAACCTGCATACCAAGTATGGAGTTCCTCAGCCAAAGCGTTCTTCAGTTATTGAGCGGAAACCATTTTTTACCTCACAAGGTCACCATGACCTTGACCTTTGACCTTCTGTTATCAAAATCAATAGGGATCAGCTACTGGTCATGACCAACCTGCATACCAAGTATGAAGTTCCTAAGCCTAAACGTTCATCAGTTATTGAGCGGAAACAAGTGTGACAGACGGAAGGACGGAAGGACGGACGGAAGGACGGACGGAACGGGCAAAAACAATATGTCACCCCCATGTAATGGGGGAGACATAATTATGCTACACTTTCAGCATTGATTGCTAATTTACTCTAGAACGTGCAGACGTGTATACATAACGTGTGTACACACTGACATCGTGTGTCCTTTAAACCTTTGTAAACCAGTCTAGATATATATAGACGCTTTCATATATTTAAACAACTACAAAATAAAGCGTTTATAATATTGAGATTTAAGAACATCAATCTCGCGAGCTATTTATAGAACCTTTTGGAACTTCCAGATTTGAGTATCATCAGAGTTATTTGCAAGGCAGATAGAACGCGCAATGATATTTATTATCTGCCCAATCAAGACGAAGATAATATTTACATATTTTAACTCTATGTAGATAATGTCTCGATAAAACTCAATGATTAGTAACAATCCGGTACCAAAGTAGCACTGACATAATTATTATTAATCGCGTCTCTGCATCAATGATGGAACTATAACGGATGTGAGTAAATTGGTTTGCAGTAAGGAAAATAAATATCAATGGGCTTTTCAAAACCGTATTATGTAAATATTTTTCGTTGTTGTTGTTATTGTTAGTATTGCGGCGATTGTCAAACCAATCGACACAAAAACTACTTGCATATAAATAGACTCTTAATCTTCTATTGCAAACTCGAACGAGAACCAGCCTAGTGACGAACTGCTACGGGAATATCCGAGAGCTGACGGTAAAATACGGCGCATGTGCGATCAAGACGATTAACACGGCGCATGCGCAAGCCCATTTTACCAGTGACAGTTTTTTCACAACCAATATATGCACTAGTGCTGAGGCACCCGCGCAATAAATTTGTTTCTATTTTCTTTGTTCACTTGTGAAATTCTGCTCAGCAAATAAGTCAAAATAGTTGCACGAAAATGCATCATTGCATGCATGTACGTGACACATTACCAATTTTCTTTTCCAGACTGTGGTGAATTACCAGCTGTGGATAACGGGATTTTGATATTACTAAATGAAAGTGAATGTCGGGGATGTCAGGCGATTCTGAAGTGTGACTCTGGATATGATCCATGTGACCCGCGTGTGATCACGTGTGTGAAAACAGGCAAGAACTCCACGTGGGTCTCAGCGTCATGTATGATTAAAGGTAATAGGTGTATGACATCGGATAACAATGGCTATAGGTTATTTGTTTTTATAAAATATTCAGAAATAGTGTGGGACTGACGGCTCAGGGGAGATAACAATAGCTTGAACAATAATTAAGTTGCACCAGAAAAATTATTCCCTTAATTGAAAGAAATTATTTATATAATTATTAGATGTTGAAAATCACAGTATATGCTGCATCACTGATTGTGTATGTTATGTCACCTTTATAGTTCAGATTTAAGGACATATAGGAATAACATTAAATTTGAGAGTCGTTGCTCTTATTTGTTTTATTCCAATGTGTAAACGATTCGATATTGAAAATTACCAATCTAGAAAGACCTGTGAAAACTTACACCCTCAATCATCGAACAACACCACATGCACATACATCTCCAAGTTTATAAATGGACCTCGTCACACGAAAACCTGCCTTCGTAGGTTTTAAAATACCTGACAATTACAATCGATTCCTCCATTGTATGAGCGGTGCTTCGGGTAAGTCAACCAAACTTAGTCTAATTATTACACGTGTTGCAAATATCTGGCTGTGCATCCATGCAATCGGACCCAAATAGACACTGTTTCCCTGAAATGTGTTTTGACACTTTTCTTATTCGCGAAATATGTACAGTCGGATTAGAGAGCGCGGAGGCGCAGCTAGGCTGGAAATGGACCTACACCAGTCTCAAAATTCTTAAGTTAGTTTGGTTTTCGTAAAGCACGGCTCACATATTTGGGTTTTTGCTATTGTGAAAGCCGTTTATCAGAGGCTTCCATGATGCTATTGTACGACTAGATTGCGATAAGGGAAGCCTCTGAATAGAAAAGGTGATGGCACCGGATGATTTGGACCTTTGCTGCTGGACATGAAGTGCCTTAATATCGGTGTTCTGTGACGTTTCGACAGATTTTTACTGTGTATGAGCCGCGCCGACAAAGCGGAGTCCTGTTGCATGTTCACGTTGTCGTCCAATGTATATGCAGTGAATATGTATGCAATCTAATCTGCATTAATTCTAAAACCTGCCCAGGTAGGATATGCGTAAAACACCAAAACAATCAATCAATCAAACAATCAACCAATCAATCGTATGGTTAGTTAAATGTACAAATAAAATAGCAAGTCCATGTACATTGATATATTATTTTACTGACCGTATCAACAACGTGTGATGTTAAAGAAAATTAATACATTTCGTGCATTAACAATCAAACACATGTATGAACTAGTGACAGTAAGCTTTGAGTAAGGTTAGATCTGCCATGAAGTATTTGTTCATGTGTAAACAGAAGTAATTCAGACCATACGGTAGTATCCATTTTTAACGAATTATCTTTTCTCAAAAAATATATGAGTTCTTGATTTTAGTACGTGATTTGACCTTTAACCTTTGGCGTTTAGTTAAACAACACCTTGCTGAAAATAGTCCTATATTTTATCACTTTGATGAGTTATTTCAATTAAGAGAAATCATATTTATACTATCGAATTAACACAGAGAATCAATTCTCAAGAAAATATCAAATTAACATTAAAGTATATATTTCGTGTGTAGGTAGGCACGTATGAATTCATAGTTTTAGGCCAATTAACTAGTGACGTAGTTAATATGTGCCCATTTTGTAACGCTAGCAAATAGACCCTCGACCCTCACGTTGTAGAGCAATGTATATTATCTGCAGAGCTCCAGATAAGGTGAGTGAATACGTGATCACGCATTGAAATATTTGCTGTGTGTCGTATCACGCATTTAAATCCGAAATAACGAATACAAAACATTTCCTCTGCATGTTTTAATAGTAAGACGAACTGAAAGTGATTTTCCAGAGAAATCGCGATCGTTGAATATAATCGCGGTCGAATAATTTACCCTTACACCGTATGTAATTCACCTTGGTATAATTTGACATTTCACCGGTTTGTGAGACTTGATACAAAAACAATGTCTGCTCGCGGGCGAAAATGATCCGTCTGCACAACCAATTAAACCTGGTTCGTTATTAAGATATGTCAAACTAGAAGAACTGGAGAGTTCTGCAATAGCAGAATACATTTTGAATCATTTAAGCGGTGGCGTGGTAAATAAACAACAGCCAATTAAAAGAAAACACCATGAAAAAGTTTCCCCCAAATCAATCTTTGGAAACGGGAATTCCCGTGGTTGTTTTTGATGAAGTTATGTATTTTGTCTTTTCTTCGCTAGTAATACACAATGTGTCTCTAAAATAATAAAGTTCAAAAGGCTTTGGTGATTTACCAATATTATTTAATATTTATTTCACATACCAATAAATCATTCTGGAGACCTGACTTAAACCCATCGCAAGGGTATGTTTGGGGTGTTCCAAGTAAGAATCTAGTTGTTAAACATTAAATTAAATAGCATTAAAAATACCCTTTAGTAAAGCAATCGTTTTGGACAGATTTGAAGTTTAAGAAACAATTGATTTCAATATATAATGATGTTGCATATGGAATAGACCCCAAAACAAACCACAATACTTCACACTATGAGGCAATCAAAATAAGCCCTTTGAGATACTTACAGAAATAAAATCCATTTGATATGAATCCAGAAAGTGAATAATTTTGTCTTTAAATAAAGTGTATACTTAAGCAGTTAAAAGGAGGTAATTAACAAGATTTGTAAATATGAGTAAAATGTTTATTAAAGCAAGTTCTAACAACGTTTTTCTGCTGCAGATTCATCAGCATGTTGTCATTATGATGAGCATTTCTATCTTTTAAATTTACTCTTTTGAGTGCATGGATACACAGAAAGTGATTACCTATTTAAGGTTAGAAGCATAATACAGTTAAAAACAGTTTGACCTTCCTTATTTTGGGGTGATGGGTTTCCTGTAGTGATTCAGTCTTTAATAAAATTTCACAGAGATGCCAACAAATTGAGTTGCTTCGGACTGTACGCAGATATTTGTGAAAGTATCGGTGTGCATTTTTATTTGTTTTCTTAAGATTATTGTAGAAAAACGAAATGACAAATAACACTTAAAACACACTCAGGGAAATCTCACCGTTTTTGTCTCCGTTTTCAACTTGAAAACGGTGTGCTAGTTATAGACTTTATAGTTATCAGCCAATCGGGCAAAAGTGCGCGTCAGAATGCATGTTTTATAAAGATTGCCTCAAATACATCAGAGTTACATCATTTTGAACTTGTGTTGTATACATACTGTACATTATGGGTTAAATCAAAATTACTTTGTGAATACTCCATAGGCCACATGAAAGCTCATTAGTAATATCACTTTATCAATTCTTGGTCAAATCATCATATGGGCTGGGCTCATCAATAATCTCCATCAAATTCCAGTCAAACTCAAAACTGGGTAACACGGTCACAAAGACTTGTCACTACAAACAAGTTAAGAAAAATCGTGTGATCACCTCACATGCAAATATTTCATACAAGTTTATGAAAAATCATCAGAACCTTCAATTGTATCAAATACAGGTCAGGATCGAAATTGGTCAATAGGTCAAATTCTGGGAAAACATTGTGAATAAAATAGTTTAGTAACTGGTATAACAAACGTTCTTTTGCAATTTTATTTTGGCTGGGATCTCAAATTCAGAAATCGACTTGTTTTTTATTCAGTTTATTGGATAAAGCCATGATTAAAAATGTCATTAAATTGTATGTGATGTTCGGTTTAAAAGTGCTTCAGATTTTCACTTCTTAAACAGCGCAGCTGAGAATTTCTATAATCATTAAGTAGTAGAACAATTATATACTTCATTACCATAAATTGTGATCAATTTAAAAGGGTAGACATTTAGTCAAAAATGCAATTTTCCAAGGTCTTTGTTACTTAGAAATTTAACACTTTGCCATATATAACAAGTCTGCATATGCTGACTTTGAAACATCTAGGCAAACATATGGTTATTCTATTAATGAAAGAACAATATTTGACTAACACTGAGAACATTCTTTTTTCATGATCAATTTTGAGCTCCACTGGCTGGAAGCCAGTCGATCTTATGACATGGCAAATTGTCCGTCGTGCGTGCGCGCGTCAACGTTTTGCTTCAAACGACTTCTTTCTCCTCCCTATGCACTTGGCCAATTAGGATTAAATTTCATAGGGAGCATCCTCTTAATGCCCTCTCCTAAATTCCTTCAATTTTTTTTTATCTATGGAAAATTCTGGTTTCGATGGCAACCGAAAGAAAAAACTAGTGAAAACTTAAAAAATCTTCTCCTCCAAAAGTGTTTGACCGATTTTCAAATATTTTGTTATAGAAATGTTCCTTGGTGACCCTCTATCAGCTATATTGATTGATCGGAAACCATGGCAGCCAAGGAGCGGGACTATTTTACCTTATATGGCTATAGTGAAGACTTAAAAAATCTTCTCCTGCGAAAGTGTTTGACCGATTTTCAAATAATTTTGTACAAATGTTTCTTGGGAAAGCCTCTATCAGATTCCTTCAAGCCATGTTGATTGGTCGAAAAACATGGCTGTCAGAGGGCGGGGCTATTTTGCCTTATATGGCTATAGTGAAAACTTCTTCTCCTCCGAAAGTGTAAGGCCAATCTTCAAATAAGTTTGTAGAAATGTTCCCAGGGTGACCTTCTATCAGATTCCTTCAATCCTTGTTGATTGGTCGAAAGCTATGGCCGCCAGGGCGTGGATATGTTTTGCCTTGTATGGCTATAGTTAAAACTTAAAAAATCTTTCGCTCCGAAAGTGTCAGCCGATTTTCAAATAGTTTTGTAGAAATGACCCTCTATCAGATTCCTTAAAGCCATGTTGATTGGTAAAAAAACTTGGCCTCCAGGGGGCAGGGCTGTTTTGCCTTATATGGCTATAATGAACACTTGAAAAATCTTCTTATACCGATACCAAATAACATACCGATTTCTAGAGTAACGTATCTGAAGGTGTGAACTAATGGATTCGACTATTGATTTTTATTTTCAATCCGTTCAGATTGCGGTGCGACGCCAATGGTATATTATGGGCAAGCTATTAATGAGGAAAGCTTCAGCTGTTAAACAGTGACAGTCTAATTTGTTTTACTCTACCAATTTACCATGCTTTTCTTGTCCCCTCCAGAAACTACCACAGCCCCTCCAGGAACTACCACAGCCCCTCCAGGAACTACCACAGCCCCTCCAGGAACTACCACAGCCCCTCCAGGAACTACCACAGCCCCTCCAGGAACTACCACAGCCCCTCCAGGAACTACCACAGCCCCTCCAGGAACTACCACAGCCCCTCCAGGAACTACCACAGCCCCTCCAGGAACTACCACAGCCCCTCCAGGAACTACCACAGCCCCTCCAGGAACTACCACAGCCCCTCCAGGAACTACCACAGCCCCTCCAGGAACTACCACAGCCCCTCCAGGAACTACCACAGCCCCTCCAGGAACTACCACAGCCCCTCCAGGAACTACCACAGCCCCTCCAGGAACTACCACATCCCCTCCAGGAACTACCACAGCCCCTCCAGGAACTACCACAGCCCCTCCAGGAACTACCACAGCCCCTCCAGGAACTACCACAGCCCCTCCAGGAACTACCACAGCCCCTCCAGGAACTACCACAGCCCCTCCAGGAACTACCACAACCCCTCCAGGAACTACCACAACCCCTCCAGGATGTTGACTGTTATCAAGATCTCGATCCATTACAATAATACCTGCTGATGGATCGTCAACTTTTACTAAACAGATTAACCAATTCGATGTATATACCTTTTTAAAACCTGATGACACAGATTTAACAGGGCCTGTAATTATTTCTCACAATGACATTGTGTGTGTGAGCGGGGGATCCTTCGCCACCGTGCCGCCAAGTTTCGACGGTGCTAGTAAAGATCGCATTGCAGTTATGCTGCTCGGAGTTGAATATTGACCACAAACATGTTTTGTTTCCCCCTTTCCTTCCCCGAGAAGAGTTCGTATACAAGGTAGTAGCAAGTGAAGATGGCACTAGCGTAGATATAGCGTAGATATAACTACAAATGTTGCGACCTCCACATCAACGTTAGATAGGGCAGAATCAATATCGGCATTATATAACACCAGTCGTGTCCAAAGTAACAAGCCAATTCTAGCGTCGCACTTCTCTGTTACTGAAAATGTTGATTTAACACCAAACGGCGACTCATCAATGGTGTTGTACTTAGACCCGAATCGATTCTTGATCATCTAGACTTTCAATTTTCCGGATGATTTCGATAAGTATTACCTTCGTATCACGATAGAAGATCAATATCAAGACCACCTAAGTTTGGACGAAATAGCATCACGCCGGATGATTCTCGAATCTTTACAGTACCAGGGGGGCGCTACTTATACAGTTATCTATGTCAACGGTATATTGTCATCTACATTTTATACACTGAAACCAACGAATGGCGCAATATTCGGGGCTGAAACATACGGGGAATTGAAATGAGGTCAATACATACACAATAATGGATATGCTTTCATCTCCGGGTGCTGATTTTGCTTTGCCCCTTCCTCATACAACAATTCTGCAGCAGACGACTGAAAACATCCAGACAATAATTGGGGGAATGTCTATAAACGAAAGTATAATATTGATTAGAGTGAACACTTTGTGGCGAAAGGAGAACATTTTCATTGTGAGCAATGATTCATTTCGCCACAATATTTACATAATATGTCAGATGCAGGTGAATCAAATTCAGTTTTGCATGTTGGAAAGGTTTAAAAGTAAATTAAGGGAGTTTTCTAGAGTTTCATTCCTTTGATAGGATGTATTTGATCATTAAAATATTCAATCAACAAAAATGAAAATGAAAATCATGTCACCATGCTTGTTCTGTGGTATCTTAACCATCTCAAATAGAATACCGCAATTATGCGCAATATGTAGTTTCATCATTAGTTAAAGAAGAGTCATTAATACATTGACAAAAAGATAACCGAATCCTCATATACCATTATTATAGGTTACGTATATTTCGATATTTTATCTGTCTAATTATTTGGAAAATAAGAACAGTTTTTTTATGAATATTCTAAGATGTTTGTTTAAAAAATTGGAAAGATTTCCTTTAATTATGGCCTTGCTTTAATTAACGTTACAGAATTGTATACAAGCTAGTAATCCACCCAAAAACACATCTACTTGACTTTTAATCTTGGTAAGTGACGTAAACACTCGTGCAAAACTTACTCGGGTCATGGAACAGTTTCCAGTCAACTCAAGTTAAGTCATTTACTTTATTCAAGTATTAAAGCCTCCGGCGCATCAACCATGATAAATTTCTCCTTTCGCTAGAATATTTTCATAAGTCGTCTGCTGCAGAAGAGTTAACACATGTCTGTATGTAAGAAAGGGTTAAACATATACAACATATAACTTTACCCTTATTCTGAGGTACGCGTCTGTGAACACGATTTACGAGCAATACTGTCTGGGACCAGCATGCACAGTCATGCAATGTTGTCAAAGGCAACCTCGTCTTAGTTTTCATCTTTAACTGAATTATACCATTTCGCGCGAAAACAGTTCGAGCTGGCATTGTCAAGATCTGCTACGTCATATCAAAATCTACTGAAGCTGACAGACGCGCTTCTAACAAGCTCATGTAAATTATATGTGAACAGTGTATATCTTGAACAGAACTGGCTGACAAACAGGCTGTTTTGGATCTGACTGGCTGGTGTCAGAATTAATGGACCAGTAGTACTGGTAACTTAACCAGGAAACGCCGTGATATAACTGATTTTTTTTTTAAATCGGCGTAAAACATCAAACAATCAATCAATTAATTAATTAGTAATGACAGTGTGACAAACTGGAGCAATTCAGCAGGATAAGGGTAAATAACGAATTTGAACCACGACCATAGATCCAACCCTTAGTGGGGCGTATGAGTACGTCAACGGGAAAAGTTACAAGTTGGCATTTTCCATCAGCGTGGGTTCAGATTAGCCTGTACAACTGCTTGAATCTTATCAGAATCTAAAGATGTCGATAAGTAAGTAATATGTGAACAGTGTGGATGTTGATCAGACTTGTTCCTTTTCCCATGGATATGATTCTTAATCATAATGCTCTACTAGATGTGGTGCGTATATTTACCCAATGATGTGGGCTAAGACTACTCTACTGTAACCTAGCTATGCCTCGGGCTAGCATTCAAAATCTTTTATCTGTTCACCGTACTTCAATTGAACTAGAAATCCTTTTTTGGACCGATTATCCGAGTCGTGGTTCAGATTCAGTGGGCATAAATCATAATGGTTATTTTCAAATGGTTAACTGGTTTAATATGGGCCGGGTCACATGAAACCCAAGCTTCAGGAGTGTGGCCAATAAACATATAGATGATCAATTAAAACACCGTTCTCGGGAGACATCCGTGGAGCGTTTTCGACTTGATGGCGAATATGGAATATCCTGATCCTCATGCACGAAGATGCAGGCTACTCCGGATCGTTCATGTTTGTAAAACTCCAAAGGTTGGATATCGTGTTACGTGGCCTATAACATGTGGGTAGAGTTTAAGGCTTGCTCGCCTTTCCTCGTTTTTTGCTTGATAATTCGTAAATTACATTGGGACCTCTTTGGCTAAATTGGTATACTTGAGTAAGACCACGTTGGTCTTTCAGGAATATGCCAAAATATGGGTAGTAAGCACGGTTCCGGTTGAGTGATACGTCCGAAAAAGGTCTTTCTTAGAATATGGATAATATCCGAAATAAACCGCTTCCATTAAAAATCACTAACTCTCGTCCACTCTGTGATCAGATTATATGCTTTGTGGTCTGATTGGTCAGAAGCAAATTCATTCTCATAACCAACGAATCAAATAAGCTGTTTAGAGCACCGAATTCATTTCTTAACACAGAGAACGTTTTCAGAAAAAGGCAATTGTTTTTTCTTCATTCAATGATAGTGAGTAATGTGCATTTGGTAATAATCTTTACTCACTGTTTGTGGGCAACCTGTACCTCGTTTAATCATGAATTATTCTTATATTATATAATTATTATGTGTTGACAAAATGTCAGTGGGTATCGTTTATATGTATTTTGGCCATTATCATACGGGAAAATAAAATATGGATAAAATACCAGATACCTTTATTCTTTTTATCGAAATCCCTTAATGAAACTATGATAACTTATAAAGATCCGGACAACTGATCTGACCCAATGGGAGATAAATACAAAACTCCTCACAACAGCGCATTTCAATGACTCTTCGAAATATAGATTAACCGCGTCTGGTGAACTTGTGTCGTATTGCTTCCACAAACGTCTCGCCAGAGCCTTCAATGGCCGTGTACGTGTAGTATAGTCCTTAATACAACTTTTGACATAAAACTAGAACTGTAGCCCCACTAGTTGTACGCCAATGTACCTATTTTGTACATTCTTAGCAACTTAGAACAGTATACATTTCGAATGTTACTTATTATCAGCAATGTTCGATGCCAACCTTTTGATTAACCTCGTGGCTGCAGACAATTGTTGAAAACATTGTGAGAAAGGAAGTCGCTGTTGATATGTAACAAGCAATTTGTTCTTGCCCAACAAATATTGTTTAACCAAGTTCTAGAAGTATATAACTTACTTTATAGATATAACGTACCTTTACAAACAGATGACCATAGAAACAAAATATAGCGTCCGTTGATTTAGAGTCTTGTTGCACCTGCGTTCAGCGACGATTCAGTTCATCCTGTACATACGTTACATCTCAACAGAGCCGTCACTGTCATCTGTGTACAGTGAAGAATCGCCTATAAGACCAAAACAAATTGACCGGCGCAGCTCAATTGTAAGTATGGTTACTGCTATAACTTCAATGCACTTTAACGGAATACTGGCGTACCTGCGTATCTGTATTCGTCGTCAACTTTGTCCAGCTCACCTGAGTACAATGATATAGAAACAAGCTATTAGTATAGCCTATTTAAAAGTAATGGCCTATTACAACAAGAAAAGGACTACAACTTGGCCATTCAGCAAATAAGAACTTGTATCTATAGATATATATAGATATGCAGCAATACCACTTTTTCACGATGCTTCATTTCTTGTATAGTGTTTTACGCAGATTAGAAAAACCCAGTCATATCACTGTTTCCTAGGTAATTCAGCAGTTCTTCTGGTCCCTTTATCCTGACACCAACGAGGCAGTCGTAATGCTAACCCAAAAACCCTGAGCGCCAAGGAAAGCAATTACTACCATTTTTAAAGTTTTTGATATGACCCGGTCGAGGATCGAACCCGCGGACGCTCTAACACTTCACCATCGAGACGGTCGCGATTATTTATTTACTGGTGCACGGAATGAGATCATGACATGCAAAATTATAAACCGTGCATGTCTAACTACCATGTATGAATGAACACGGTTCATTTAAAGGTTACAACTCTTACAAGCTCTGGCTGACACACTAACGGACGCATACAAGTTCCATACACATTAACATTATAATCTATATGGTGTCTCTATCTACCACTCTGATGGTATAGCCTCAAGCTCGGGATTGACCTTGCCAATTTCTTTTTAAGTATCTCTTTCCCAATCGTAGACGCATCTGCAGCTGACGACTTTTGAAAACATTGCGGGAAAAGAAGAAATTACTCTAAAAGACCAATATCTCTTTTTGCCACAATGTGTTCAACTGTATTTAATTATTTAACTCCCATAAATGTAGAATTTCATGTTTTTGACAATAAGTTTCAGAGTCGTCTGCTGCGAAATTGCTGTATGTGTGAAGGGTTACACTGTTAAATAACATGCTGAAGTCACCGGTTCTTTTAAGGAGCGTTTATGAGTGTTTCCCTTCAACGTTCACTCGATCTCATGCGTTTATCTGAAATAAAATTGCCCAACTTTGATCAGTTTTCAACGACTATCTTGATCAAAATAAATGTTGCAATTGTGTTAGAGGTAATACAGGGTGTGCGCCCCCACCCAAACCCCCTTGTAACTTTTGTATTACTGTTTGCAACATTAAACTGTTGAATTCTACTAATAGCATACAACAATAAATAGCTATATGTTAACTGTTGCCATGGTAACCGATTAAAGAATGAAAATTGGAATCAATTATATTTCTGCTCACATGAAAAATAACCCACTTCTTACGCCTCGGTGGTCAAAGGTGGTTAACACAATGCATTTGGTTTTACTCCGTACCGTTCAAGTACCACCGCTTGTATTCGTGAGTTGAGCCGTTCCCCGAGAAAACAAACATTATCGACTCTATGTTATATATCGACCCAGGTCGGCCTGCGCAGGCTAATCCGGGGCCGACACATTACTTCTAAGAGGGTAGAGATATATAGAGTAATGATTCCTGAGAGGGGAAATCCCCAGCACTCGTATGTATGTACGACTAGTAACGTAGACAAGAGTGTGTTCACAAGTTTAATGAGATAACTACGGTGGCACAGAGGTGACATGTGTATGTTTTTATTTATCTCGTGCGCACGACATACTAAGTCGTGCGCACGACTTAATTATCTCGTGCGCACGACATAGTATCTCGTGCGCACGACTTAGTATCTCGTGCGCACGACTTAGTAACTCGTGCGCACGACATAGTAAGTCGTGCGCACGACTTAATTATCTCGTGCGCACGAGTTACTATGTCGTGCGCACGACTTAGTATGTCGTGCGCACGAGATAAATAAAAACATACACATGTCACCTCCGTGCCACCGTAGATAACCCATTGATTTAAGGGAGAAAACTTGCAACAAACGTATTAGATTCGCAAGAGGGTCAACTCCCTATGGTATTTAACATTTCTATATAGTTTTAATAAAATCCATTTAACCATGCCTTAGACTTGGCTCCAAAAAACAGACAGAGAAGCACGGACGAACGCCAAACCAATATTCCATCTGCCTTTTGCGGGAGATAAAAATACAATGACTAGATTTTGCCTGTGTATTAAAATGCTCGACTGAACATTCCTTTTTGGCAACTAGCTATGCAATACGGCCTGTTTGCCTCCCACTGCACATTTTGTTTTCATTTATAAATGGACTGCGCTGTCTAAGAAAATCGACATAAATAGAAGAAATCCATAAGCAACCTATTTAAAAACATGTCATCACTTTGTGTACAGTACATTTTATTCACTAACAGAACCATTACAAAATATATATTATACACAATCAAGAACGTAGATAAATTCAGAGTTCCTGGTGTAATACATCACAATGCTTGCTATACCTTTCCAACATTATACGACTAATCTGCGGAAAACCTCTATAACTGCAAGTATAATTATTGAACCTAGTTGAAATAATTGTGGCAAGAGGAGGAATTGATCATCATGAGCTATTTCTCTTTTTGCCACTGTTAATTCAAAAGATACAGGCGTCTATGGAACGCCTTTACTGTCTTACTATGTTGTATTGTATTATACGCAGTACATTTTCATGTATACGAAGTACATATTTCATTTGACGTGGTACATTTTGCATAATATGCAGTGCATTTTGTATAATATATCGTGGTTATTTAATAATATGAAGTGCACAAGTATGAAGATACAGTAGAATAACCATTATATAGTGTGCAAACAACGTCATATGCAATACAAACAACATTATATGCAGTCTATTCTTCAATACGTGTGGTGGTACTTTGATTATATACGGTGGTTTAAACTTTATATGCGGTGGTTTAAACTTTATACGCGGTGCATTTACATTGGGGATGATCATACTTTCCGGCATTCTCCGGAATTATTTCCGGAAATTACCGAGCATGGCAGATAGGTTTGAACATTAACACCGTCTAATCCATTTAAAAAGGCCTTGTGGAACAATCTTTATGAAAAGTGTACACATTTTCTAAAAAGACGAGATGCAGAATGTCGTCTATGCCAACGATCTCTGATTCCTGAAGCCGACAACTCTTGAAATCATTATGGCAAAAGGATAAATTGCTCACCTTGAGAAATTTCTCCATTTGTCACAATGCGTTCAACCAACCCCTCTTCAATAATTATACTTTCATTTATTAAGATTTTCTATAGTTTTGCCTTAACGTCATCTGATGCATACTTGTTGTATTACGGAAAAGATTTAAAAAGGTGTTTAGGTTACCACTTTATGGTAATGTTCCCTCATAAAAACAACTTTAAATTCACATTAACACATACATAATAATTCACCAGGTATAAAGATATATGCAGGCACTTCGTATATCAAAACATACATCGCATATATTGACCAACATACAACGTATAAATGTAAAAGTACTACATACACAAACAAATACACCACATATAATGTCATTTGTACTGCATAGTATATACAACGTATCATGGTTATTCTACTGTTTTAACACTATTTTGCACTGCATATTATTCAATAATCACCACACATAATAGAAAAGGCACTGAATATCATGAATAATGTACCACGTCAAATGAAATATGTACCTCATATGCGTGAAAATGTACTGCGTATAATACAATACAACATACTAAGACAGTAAAGGCGTTCCATAGGCGTCAGAATGTGTCTGCATGATTGAAAGGGTTATACATATGGGACAAGCCAGATGAAATGGTACAATCAAACAGTAAATACTATAATTATTGAGATGGGACAAGACCCGTTTTTTGCCTAAGATGGCTTATATAGTTATTGAACACGTACTTAATAATCCTTTTCCCATTGCAGAAAACGACTTTTGAAACATTGTGGGCAATTTCTTCTTTTGTCTCGATGTCTTCAACACTTTGCAATGAAATACTTGTTGTATGTGTGAAGATTTTAAAGAGAACTGTTGACAGGACCAAATAGCTTGCTAGGTTGGGTATTGATTAAAACGGAAGGAAAGAATTAAAATAAATTAACATGTTGTAGGGCTAAGTTTATGTTCGAAATTAAGTTTAAATTATACAACAATTTCAATGAGATTTAACTGTTTAGTTGATATTATATTTCGTAGGTGGTCTAATTTATAAATATTGGACTACATTTCAACATTTGTTAAAGTATGATATAATTAGGATGCTAAGCTAATATCATTTTGAGAAAAAGAGAAAACTCATGTCTTCAGCGATTTAACCCTTATCTCATTGTTTTAAAAGTAGATTGCTGTTGACTTTAAAAGAGGAGAGGTAAAATGACGTGCTATTGCATACAAATCCTAAATTGTCTGTTTTGTGGTTTTATTGAAAAATAATAATATTCAAATATTCTGACAAACATCTTGAAAAGAGTATGTGGAATTCACAAATCTTATAGTTAATGAAAGCACTGTATACATACTAAGACTAATGATTGGCAAGATTACTCATTTCCATTACTGTTTATGATCAATAATTAGTTGGTTGTGTGTATGGTCAACCTACTTTGGAATGGATATTGATCATAAACAATGAAAGGCTTCAATTATCATTCACTTCGTTGACAAAACAATGCAAGTTATGATACATTTTCACTTGACCCCACCCCTGATGTTCCAATATGCCCCTCAGTTGATAACTGTTTATTCAACTACTATAATGTTAGTGTTATGCATAACTGCACTATGGATATCCGGCGACATTGATGCGTTGCATCAACTTTCTCTTGTGGTTAACTTAAACCAAAACTGAAATGTCATTGGGGTCTTATAGCATGTGCATGAGCATAATCCAACGAGAACACTCTCTTTATACGCATATAACTATCTTCTGATGAAATGACACTTAGTGTAATATCAATTTAATCCTAAACTGCACGCAGACTCCTTTTAAAATTAAGGTGGTAAAAGAAGATACTGCTCATAATAATCGATGTCTCCTTTCACCAAAATATGTTCAACTCTTTTTTTAGTATCATCAACATTCATAGATGATTTACTTTCTCACCCAATATGTTGTACTTGAATGTTTTCAAATTAATATGGAGGTAAACATTTAGATTTCTTAATTTAATAATATACAAAAAAATGTATTTCCAAAAGGAATATTAATTGCTGCCTGTGCATACACATAGTCTAATTAAAAAATTATATGTCCAGGTACAGGCAGCCATCTCATTGAAGTGTCACTAATTGAAGAAAGTTAATGATATAAATATGTCTAAGATCTATGAAATTATGTTTTCCTATTTCATGTACAATCCGCTTTTAGATGAAACATGTATAGTTGTTTTATATGTTCTTTATTTTTTAGCTCACCAGAGCACGAAGTGTTCAAGGTCAGTTTTTGTGATCGCCTTTTGTCCGTTGTTCGTCGGTCGTACATCGTCAACTTTTGCCTTGTTAACACCCTACAGCCTACAGTTTGCATCCGATCTTCATGAACTTTTATCAGAACATTCCTCTCCATCAAATCTTTGACAAGTTCAAAACTGGGCCATATGAGGTCAAAAAACACTCATGAGGCCACATTTTTAGCTTCAGAATATTGAAACTTTACCAACATGTTTGTCTTAATGATATCAAGGTCAAGTTTGTTCACATTTCCCTTGCACATCTTCACCCCTCCGCATTAAGGGTAAATAACATTTTTAAAATGTGGAAAAATCGGGAAGATACCGTTTCCATCATCATTGCATTAAAAGCATTCATTAGGGGCATGATCCAAGCAACTCATATTGTACTTTCATTTCCTTCAGATTGTCAAGTTTAACTTTGACCAAGTTCATACATTAAAAGAACAATTATTCAATAAAAATGAAAAATATTGAGGCAAAAGGGAAAATTGCTCATCAAGAGCAATTTCTCCTTTTGTCTCAATGTTTTCAAAAGTTAAATGCTGCAAATGTGTCAGAAAGTGTCTCCTTTTGGGAAAGGGTTGTGTGACAAAGCGAATACCAGCGTGAAAAACAGAGTTTCATCTGAATCTGCACATTAAGCATTACCAAAAACCAAGAACCAGGAATTTTAAAGACCTATCAGACAGCATAATGATTCTTGTTGACCTTCACATTCATTGAATTTAACTTTACCTGGCCAGCACATCATTCACTATTTCCAAGACACAGACAACTCTTGACACCGATGTAGCAGACAACATATGAAGATAGTGTTGAAAAAAGAGTAGTTGCTTATAAAAGGTAATGTCTACTTTATACGTGGAATTAATTGTGGCAAAAGGAAAAATTGATCGATTTTCTCTATTTTGTTTTAGAAATTTACAAAGTTGTCCGCTATAAATCTGCTGTATGTGGGAAATGGTTCAACTAGATCAATAGATGTTGATCATGTTCCCATAATCAATGCATTCAAAGCATTCATACGGGGCTTGATCCAATCAACACAAGTTGTATTTTCATTCCCTTCAGTTTGTCAAATTTAACTTTGACCAAGTTCATAAACTAAAAGAAAAAATATTCAATCAAATTCAAAACATTGAGGCAGAAAATTGAAATTGCTCATCATGCCTCAATGCTTTCAAAAGTCAAATGCTACCGAGGTACACGGAGAGCATGTTAGTTTGGTGACAGAAGTTAAACAAATTCATAAATAACATTACTATTTTCTTCAAAGTTGTGAATGTGCTTCAAAGGGAGACGGACAGACAGGGTGAATTCAGATGATAAGTAAGATGAACCATCCCTTGTAGCACGTAAACACATCATGGACAGTTGCTATGTACAGACCGATTTGTTTTAATAATAAACACCAAAACAGTGTGAAAAATAAGGAAATTGCTAATCAAGAGCCATTTCTTTGTTTGCCTCAATATTTGCAACACTCGTGTGCTGCATGAGCGTCTTCATGTGGTAAAAAAAGGGGGGGGGGGGGGGGGGGGGGGAAGGTATTTATCGTAACATTGCAAGAATTTAACATAAAATAAAATTTAAAATCTAAAAACCTTCAACACATTAGCATTGTCATTTTTCAAACCAAATTCAGCCGCGACTTATTTAGTCCTTGTCTAGTTATAGAAAGAAACAATACGCAATGCACGATTAACATGTTCATACATATATTGGAAAGATGCATATAGCGCATGCGGCATATCTTGGTCTATCTCGGTATCATACATCTTAATATTAAGGCCCAGTAGGTGTTTATAATATCAGTGCAATTACGAGAATTAATTGAACAAATACTTACAATATTGGAAATATATATATATATATATATATCATATTTACAAAACTGTATGTTGACTGAGGCTTTTACATTTAATTGATCGTATTAAAGAAATCTCATTTCATCGTCAATTAAGGTTTGCACCGTGCAATCCACTGGGTAACTGTTAGTACCTCGGCATAAACATGTAACGATTGGCCTTTTAACCTATACACATACCCTATTAATTTCAATATTAATGCGTATTAAATCTGAAAGATCTGTTTTACCAATTTGTTTTAGGATATCAATTGTTCTTTAGATTAAACAACCGACATATACTGCTACCCTTTCCCACATACAACAAATCTGCCGCAAACAACCAGGACAAATATGTGACCGCTATCCAACGAATTGTGTAAACATACGGATCACATTCATCAATCAAGTCGTCAATGGTTGACTGGTCGGTAAGATAAGGGTGATACACCACCCCATTTATTCATCGAGCACTTTTATTTACAGGTTTTCCCTGATAAAGTTTACCGACTCGTAGTTAAGTGCTATATCAACTGGCAGGAACAGTCAGATTGTCGTAGTAACCCAATGCTAGAGTAAGGTAAATCGTTTGAAGAATGATCCAAGAATGGGACAGTTATAACAGGCTAATAGTATTCCTCCGGGGTATCATCGAGGTTGTTGTTACGGCGTGTCTGTCGGCTACATAAACCGGTATAAAAGGTACTATGCCAATAGTTCACCAATAGTCACAGATTATAGAAACGCCTTCCGTTTCAGTACTAGTGACATGCCCAGGACTGGAAACGAATTTATTAATAAGCGTATTAATTTTCTTAAAAATAAATACACTGTATAGGATATTGTCCGACCGCTTCTTTAGTTATTCTCTAATCATTTTAAAGCCGATAGCTGATGTTGTTCTGAATCAATTTAAAAAGTTGATTACAGAAGTGTTTAAATAAATTATCCCTGCAAAGCGAACAAAATTCGAGGGCTTGGCGTGAAACGGTTGTAACTAAAATTGGTAATTTTTTACCAAGGTTAATCACCTCGCCATAAAGTCTTTATAAGCGTTAAATCATTTTTCTTGGTAAACAATGGAAATTTAGGTGCCATTGCTCGTTCTGAGCAATGGCACCTAAATTTGCATTGTTTACAAAAGGGTCAAAATTGCCCCTAAACCAGGGTTTTAAAAATAGGTTTTTAGTTACAACCGTTTCACGCCAAGCCCTCGAAATCGTCGATCGCGAGTAGTCAGCGTGAAGGGTTTAAGACATTGGGTTCCGAGTTCAATTATTTCTTGCGTTCATGGTGGAGTATGCAATGCATATCCACCCAATCCATTACAATCTATATATCGTAATAAAATAGTGTCCTATATAATTAAAATACTTTTGAAAACGCCATAAAATACCAACACCATATATGAGATCAATCCCCATGTGGATCGCGAGTAATGAATGAAGTAAGCGTTTTTGTTATATAAGGGAGATAACTGGATTTGTCGTAAGAAAAACATAAAGTAGTTGTTTGTCGGAAGGTAGTTTTAGTGTGACGTCGAGCGAGACAGTGTTGCAGAGACGAAGGAGCTAAAAATAAAAATGGTATATGAAGTAATTATTTTATTTTTACCTCTTGCGATACAAGTGCCTGTGGTTTTACAGGAAGTTGCGAGTCAGACATTTTTCTGACAGTTATCACAGGTAAGTTTCCATTTTACTTTAAAATATATCATGGTTTTTCGTGAACAACGATGGATAATCTCTCATTAAAAAGGTTGACAGTGTCTCAAAATAATGTAACGAATGTTAGTAGTATAGGGGCCGGTTTGACTACAAACAAAGATGACGTAATCGGCGGCCATTGTGTTGACCTAGTTACTATTTATAGTATCTCATTTGCATATAAGGGATTGACACGAGTGAGGACGCCATTTTGTAGTTATACAATGACTGCGCATGTCCATTTTAGTTCTATATTTAGAATGACATCATGGGTCTATATTTAGAAAGCTTTAACAATGGAGCAAGTGTTTCAGTAGCACCCTTCGGGCGAGACCACCAACGATTTGTCTCTAGCCTTCTACCAATAGATTCTAGCGGGTATGTTGTTGGAACCCTCGAAAATAATGGCGGGGAAATTCGACCTAACCTTTGCTACATTGTTTCGGGAAACCTGACACGAGACATCCATACGACACGATATATCCCTTTAATATGTCGTATAGTCGAGCCGAAGCACGCAGTCAAACATGTATGGTAAAGCAATAAATGTAACGTCTTACCTCGAGAACGTCCAGAGTTCAAATGACAGAGATCCCGATCTATTTTTAGACTCGGTATTTCACCATATTTTTATAAATAGATTATGTGTCATGTTCTATAAATAGATTATACGTCATTTACTATAAATAGATATTTCTAATAGTTCTATATTTAGAATGACATCATGGGTCTATATTTAGAAAGTGTTGGAGCTGGCGGAGAAATTCGACCTACCCTTTGCTACATTGTTTTGTAGGAATCCATACGACACGATATATCCCTTTAGTATAGTCGGCACATAGTCAAACATGTATGGCAATAAATGTAACGTCTTACCTCTAGAGCGTCCAGAGTTCAAATGACAGAGGTCCCGATCTATTTTTAGTTTCGATATTTCACAACCACTATCGAATATTTCATCAGACCAGGTGTACCAACAATAGAGCATTGAAATGACAAAGTTAATCTCATTTAAAGGCGCCAAACTGTCTGCGTCGGAACACCTGCAACGAACGTGTTAACACTTGTCTGAGAATAACACTTTACAGTGCGGTTTCAAAAGATTACCCCATATGATGAAAGTTATTATTATGCCTATACAAGAACTTGAGTGAAGTTATACACGATTTTACCAATTTGATCATATTTCAAATATATTGAGAAAAGAAGCCAATTAAAGTTGTCAAATCGGTTTTTGCTAATTTGTATCACTATTTACGCTTTTTTCTCTTTATGCTACTAAATAATAGAAGAACCAAAAAGCTTTCATTTAAACCAAAGTTTGTCGCAATAATTGTTTACCATTTTCGTAATATGAGAGATTTTTAAATCCCCAAAACTTGCCCCGATCCTCAAGTTTGATATACCGTTGAAAAGATCTCGTTGAGCCCTTTTCATATATGAAAAAATTATGATCCTAAGACTAATAGTTCTCTAGTTATCGTTTTAAATTATTTCTTAAAAGTGCGTCAAAAGGCTTCTTAATGCGTAAATGCCGATATCTCCTTTATTTCTTGTCCGAATGTAGTCGTGTTTGGACTCGTTGAAAAGGATTTCGGATTTTCTAACGATTGAGATGATCTAACCGGAAGTGACGTAATTTTTTCTTAAAATGATCATATTTTCAATATTAAATAATTTGATTTTTTTTTTTTTTTGGAATTCGTAACGTGTAGCCTGCACTTATATATTGATAGCTGTTGTCATTTTCAAAACCTGAATATTGATAAAAATTTCAGCCGTTTTCGAGTTATGTAATATGAACAAAATTTAAACAAACAAAATAAAAATATATCATTCAAAAGATGTCGTCGCGCTCTTTTCAAATCTGAAAAAATGATGGTCCTAGGACTATTCATTCTCTAGTTATCTCAGTTTATTTTATTTTTAAGTTTTTTAGATATATCGTAACGTATAGAAGTCACTCATATATTGATAGCTGTTGGCAAAACCTGAATATTGACAGAGTTTCGAACTCATAACCCTCATCGTATTGCTCTCAGGTGTGTTAGCATTGACCCATTATCAGAGTCATCAGATTATGTTCATTTGGTGACGGAAGTACGGACAAAGACCTTTTGAAATGCTAAACACGATATATCCCTTTTGTATGTCATATAGTCGAGTCGAAGCACGCAGTCAAACATATATGGTAAAGCAATAAATTTAACGTCTTACCTCTAGAACGTCCAGATCTCAAATGACCGATGCGCATGTCCCAATCTATTTTTAGATTCGATATTTCACCATCGCTATCGGATATTTCATCAGACCAGGTGTGAGAACAATATAGCATTGAAATGCCAAAGAAAACGTGGACAATGGATGAATAGACTACTTTAAACCAAACGGCGCCACAGTGTCTGAAGAACACCTGCACGTTAACACTTGCCTGAGAATAACCCTTTACACTGCTGTTCAAAAGTTTATCCTTCATGATGAAAACTATTATTATGACTATACAAGCACTTGGAAAATGTCAGTGAAGTTATATGTAACTGTACCAATTTGATTATATTTCAAATATATTGGGAAAAGAAGCCAATTAAAGTTGTCAAATCGGTTTTTACTAATTCATTTCACTATTTACGCTTTAACTTTTTTGTTTTAAGTTATCAAATGATAGAGGACACCAAAACCTTTCATTTAAACCCGGGGTTGTAGAGAAAATATTCAGCCGTTTTCGAGTTATGTAATATGAGAGATTTTTAAACCCCCAAAATGAACTTGCCCCGATCCTCAAGTTTGATATACCGTTGGAAAGATTTCGATGAGTCCTTTTCATATATGAAAAAAATATGATCCTACGACTATTAGTTCTCTAGTTATCGTCGTTTTAAATTATTGCTTAAAAGTGCGTCAAAAGGCTTCTTAATGCGTAAATGCCGATATCTCCTTTATTTCTTGTCCGAATGTAGTCGTGTTTGGACTCGTTGAAAATGATTTCTGATTTTCTATCGATTGAAATGATCAAACCGAAAGTGACGTCATTTGTTCTTGAAATGGTCAGTTTTCTGATTTTTTTTATTTTTTTATTTTTTTTTATTTAGAAATATTGTTATTGATAGTTGTTGACCCGAATATTGACAGAGTTTTAAACGTCATTGTAATGCTCGCTTACCCCGAGCTATTTTTAGACTCGTGATTTCACCATCACTATCGGGTATTTCATCAGACCAGGTGTACGAACAATAGGGCATTGAAATGTCAAAGAAAACGTGGACAATGGATGAATAGACTGATTTAAACCAAATGGCGCCACAGTGTCTGGGGAACACCTGTGTCAACCAAGCCTACCGAAAAATGATCTTGACCAATCAGATTTGAGAAAAGTGACGTGAGTTACTAAATATATCGACCAATGAAATACCAGCCTCGTTTTGAAATCGAGTGTATAAAAAGGTGTGTTTGTACATACTACGGCATTCTATCACTAGAACTCGAGCCGTCAACATGGACAATATCGTATCTACGTTCGAAATTATGGTCAACTCGTATACTAATGCTGACGAGTTAATGAATTTTGCGGCGACGATGGGAATACAGGAATCGCCTTCAGTGAGGTTTCGTTTGTTTCAGTTACGAAACCTGGAGTATGACAACGACTTTGTCAATGGAGAACTAGATTCCATTTTACAAAATTTAGGAGGAGAGCTTAACACCGCCGAAGATTTCAATGAGGAAGATTTGGAATTAGCTGTCGACTACATAAGAGATCAAGACGAAATAGACGAAAGTATGAAAGCGATCCTCTTCGATGACCAAATGGACGAGCTAGCCACGACGTGTTTAGACGATGGGGTCTGGGACCCTCCTACGCCTGTAGTTCAGTCAGGTAGTGGTCAACATCAATTACGCTACACCATGCGAAAGAAGTCAGAGCGTACATACGCGAAAAACGCTGCCGTGGACCGAACTTACCAGGTCAAGGTTGACGAACGGTACCACGGTCAGGAGTTACGAGATGTCAGGGAGGGGCTCCATGACATGTTTCAAGATGTCCTAAATGAGGCTAGGGGTGATTTGGCGGGAAACGATCTGGGTCGCGTCGTTATACACCACCAGGGACTTCATGATCCTATCGTCGTTCCCCTCCGAGACTGGGACCATCTCAACGCCGACGGTGTCATGGCGATGATCGAAAAAGTGCTCAACAGTAATAAAGATCTCTCAATTGACGAGAGTTTCTACATTACTGTTGGTACCATTGATTTACCAAAAGGAGCCGGGGGTCCAAGGCGTAGAATAACAAAATTAAAAGGGGATAATAATTCTCTCCAACTGAAAACGTCCATCGTGACCATTAACAATGATGATCAACTATGTATGGCCAGAGCGATCGGGGTCAGCTGGGCCAAATTAAACAGATGTTCCCCCGAAGAATGGAAAGAGGTGACCAAAACCAGGGCCAAGAAGAGTAATCTGGAATTGGTCATGGAACACCGGAAAGTCCCCCTTTCCTGTTATAAGGCTCTTGTCAACAAAAACCGTAACGAACAGAAACAGCTAGCGGTCGCCATCAGTCAGATGGCTGGTGTACCCCTGGATCGCCCTGCTAGTCTTAATGATATAGAAGCGTTTGAAGAGCTTCTGGGTGTACGCGTGATGGTAGTTAGTGCTAGACTGGGTAACAAGTTTTTAACCAGTCCCAGTACAGACCAACAGCCATGTATATATCTGTACTTGGTGGATGACGACCACTTCAATGCCATCACGAGTATAACGGGGTTCTTCAGCGCCAGATATTTTTGCCACAAATGCCTCAAACATTACAACAACAAAGAACGTCATCAATGTGAGATCAGATGTATAGTGTGTAAAAGGGATCACTGCCCAACAACGGACCATCCTATCGATTGTGTCATTTGTAATATGACCTGTCGATCGGAAGACTGTTTCACAAATCATAAACAAGTCCCTGTACATCAGAAAGGAAAGGGAAAAGGAAAACAAAGCGGACCTTCCCAGTGCGAAAAATGGTGGAAGTGTCCACAATGTTACAAAGTACTGAGGACGGACAAGCGGAAGAAAGAGGAGCACGAGTGCGGAGAGTACCAGTGCTCTAGCTGCCATAAATATGTGCAGGATGATCATTTATGCTTCCTGAGAGCCACTCAAGCCAAAGAACATTACATACCCAAGTTTATCTTTTTTGATTTTGAGTGCTCTCAGGATGAGAAAATGTATTGTAATGAAGGATATTTACCCTTGAAAAACCCAAATTGTCAAGACTGTCAATCACAGGTATGTACATCTTGCTCTAAATGCCAACATTGTAAATCATCATGGTGCGGAAAAGCTACACATCGTCCAAATTTTGTTGTAGCTCATACCGTTTGTCCGAAATGTATTGATCAAACGTTAACACCAGAGTCAGTATGTCCCAGCTGCGGTACCCGGTGCGACGAATGTGACAACACTGATTCACACGAGAATGAGGACGAAGGTCCTTGTCCAGGTAAATGTGGGTTCAGGGAAGTCACTTTCGAAGGAACGGATACCGCGGAAAAGTTTGGTCAGTGGTTATTTACGGACCAACATAAATATTTCAAAGTAATTGCGCACAACATGAAAGGGTACGACGGATACTTTCTGTTAGAATATTTGATTGATCAATCCATGAGGCCAGAAAAAATAATCTACAACGGTTCGAAAATAATGTATATGGCTGTTGAGCGCGATTTACATATCAAAGTGATTGACAGTCTTAATTTTTTGCCAATGAAATTGTCTCAATTACCGAAAGCGTTTGGTTTAAACGAATTGAAAAAAGGGTGGTTCCCCCATTTTTTTAATACGAGAGAACATCAGAATTATATAGGATCTTTCCCCGAACCCCACTTTTTTGGACAAGATTTCATGAGTGAGAAAGAGAGGGGTGAGTTATTAGTATGGTTGAATGAGAAAAAGGAGTGTGTGTTTAATTTTAGGAATGAAATGTTAGAGTATTGTAGGAGTGACGTCGATATTTTAAGACAATCATGTTTAAAATTTAGAGATTTGTTAATGAGAGCGACGGGTGAAGAAAGAGAGGTTGTAAATAAGAAAGGTAAGAAAGAAAAACGATGGTTTGGTGCCGTAGATCCATTTGATTCCGTCACGATAGCGTCTGTATGTATGAATGTGTTTAGAACAAAATTTTTGGAAGAGAAATGGAGAGTCAAATTGACCGGAAACGATGAATGGGTACAGTCAAAAGTCGTTGACGAGAAGTTATATGTACAGAAAGGAAATGAATGGATCTACGAATCTAAACTCGTTGGTGAAACAGTGTGTGAGAGAGAATTTGTGAGTACTGCTATCGCGAAGATTCCTCCCAGTGGTTACAACGACCAGTATAGTAAAGTGTCAATTCAGTGGTTAGAGTGGAGAGCGCGTCTCGATAATGTCCACATTCAGCATGCTCTGAATGGAGGTGAGAACAAATTACCTGGAAGTCGTTACAAATTGGACGGTTATTGTAGAGAGACAAATACGGCTTATGAATTTCACGGTTGTATTTTTCATGGTTGCCCCGTTTGTTTCTCTGACAATCGCGAAGAGACGTACCATCCACTCACCCGTCAGTCTTTAGACGAGTTGTACGCTTTAACTCTAAAAAAGAAAGCCTACGTTAAAAAATTAGGAATGAAATATGTTTGTATTTGGGACCATGACTTCAAAAAAGAAATGCTTACAAACGCTGAAATGAAACACTTCGCTCAAAATTTAGATATATCGGATAGATTAGATCCTAGAGAAAGTTTCTTCGGAGGTCGTACCAATGCTAGTCAACTCTACTATAAAGTTCAGGCTAACGAAAAAGTCAAGTACGTGGATTTCACGAGTTTGTATCCCTGGGTTAATAAGTATTGTCGATATCCCGTAGGTCACCCCTCGATCATAACTCAAGATTTTGGGGACATGAAGGACTATTTTGGTATTGCCAAGGTCAAGATCTTACCCCCTCGGGGTCTGTATCATCCAGTTCTTCCGTATAGGTCGAACGGTAAACTGAAATTTCCTTTGTGTCAGACCTGCGCGGATAATGAGAATCCCAACCCCTGTGATTGTACTGATGAACAAAGAGAGTTGACAGGTACGTGGTGCACTCCCGAAATAGAAACGGCTCTAAGACTAGGTTATCGTATTCAAAAAATATATGAAGTATACCACTGGGAAGAATCAACCCAATATAATTCTAACACTAGAGAAGGAGGACTGTTCGCCAATTATATAAACACATTTTTAAAGTTTAAACAAGAGGCGAGCGGTTCTCCGGACTGGATTAAAACTAAAACGGATGCCAATAATTATATTAAACATTATCTTGAGAAAGAGGGAGTTTCATTGGATCAGGAAAACATTTCAAAGAACCCTGGTTTAAGAGCTTTGGCCAAATTATGCCTCAATAGTTTTTGGGGTAAGTTTGGTCAAAGACTTAATATGAGACAGACCGAGTTTTTTCACGAAAGTCAAGCCAATCTGTTCTTTCAATTGTTTTCGGATCCAATGAAACAACCTACCGATTTTCATATATTAAATAATGATATGGTACAAATAGAGTGGACCTACAAAAAGGACTGTCAACCCGAAGATAATAAAACGAACATCTATTTAGCTACTTTTACCACGTGTTGGGCTAGACTCAAACTCTACAGTGTCCTGGAAAAAGTTGACAAACGGGTTCTGTACTATGATACAGACAGTGTTATTTATGTGAGTAGACCCGGACAGTATGACCCACCATTGGGTGACTATCTGGGTGAACTCACAGATGAACTTGGAACGGGAGAATACATTGTAGAGTATGTGTCTGGTGGTCCAAAAAATTATGCGTACAAAACCAATACACACAAAGAAACTTGTAAGGTGAGGGGGTTTACCCTAAACTATAAAAACAGCCAAATGATAAATTTTGAATCTGTTAAAGCTATTGTGACTGATCCAAAAGTTCAGTCAACAATAACAATAACAAATCCAAATAAAATATGTAGGGATAAACGAAAAAGAAAACTCTATAATAGAGAGGAACAGAAAACATATCAAATGGTTTATACAAAAAGAAGAAGATTAGACAACTTTGATACTGAACCTTACGGTTTTTGACAGAATTCTTTTTTTGGGTTTACTTTGTTTTGTACCATTGTATTACCTTTTGTAAATATCATTTTTGTAAATATCATTTTTGTTGTAAATAAAATATCATACACATACATAATTGTTTTCTCGTTTATTTCGCAAAAGTTTATAAGAGTGCACACGACGAAATATAAGTAATCATGAATCAATGTCCAGTGTGTCAACGTCATTTTTCTCGGAGAGACGCCATGCTTCGTCATAGAAGAAATATACATGAACAAATTAACGACACATACATCCCATCACCACCACCACCACCACCACCGAGTGTGTTTACTGATGCGTATCCACCACCACCACCACCACCACCACCACCACCACCACCACCACCACCACCACCACCACCACCACCACCACCACCACCACCACCACCACCACCACCACCACCACCACCACCACCAACGCTGTCGTCACACCCGAATGAGAATCCTTTACTTCCGTTCGAACCATGTTCGAGTATGACGGTAGTTGGACCCACTGGCTCCGGTAAAACCTGGTGGGTGTATCGTTTATTACGTAACCTCGATACGATGTATGCTAGAGAACCACCAACGAAAATTGTGTGGTGTTATGGAGTATATCAACCTCTCTACGACATGATGGAACAGACCATTCCTCGTTTTGAACTACATAGTGGCTTACCATCAACGACTAAACTGGAAGAGATTGCGAATGGAGAACACAGTTTGATTATAATAGACGATCTCATGCACCAAGTCGTAGAAAGTAAAGAGACCCAGTTACTGTTTACACAGGGATGCCACCATCGTCGTTTAAGCGTCATCTATCTATCTCAAAATCTTTTTCAACAAGGTAAATCGGCCAGAAGTATCGCCTTAAATAGTTGGTACACGGTTTTGTTCAAAAATGTACGCGGAACATCTCAGATTATGACGCTGGGACAACAACTTTTTCCTGGTAAATCGAATACCCTAGTAGAAGCTTACGAAAATGCTACAACGGAAAGATATGGGTATTTAGTTTTAGACTTAACGCCTATGGGAGAAGACAAGTATAGAATGAGAACAAATGTGTTTCCTGGAGAAGATCCTGTCATTTACACGAGGTTATAAGGGGAAGTACCGTTCCTATACAATAACGATGAGTCGGCTTATTAAAAAACATTGGAGTTATTTACAACTGTTGATGAATACTACGTCTAAACAACAAAGGAAACAACTTTTGGATACCATTACCAACGATCAACTAAGAGCGTTGACAGAAGTGATAGTCAACTTACTCCAAAGTATACTACCCATTACACCCTCTCATAAACCAAAGCTCAAAAGACATAGAAATATTATCAGACGTTTGGGCGACACGACGATTAGTAGTAAAAAGAAAAAAGAATTGTTGTGTAAACAAGGCGCAGTAATTGCCAACCTGTTGAAATCTGTGGAACCCGCTCTCAAAGACTATATACAATGAAAAGTGTTCAGAAATCGATACTTTTATCTTACGATACATATCAACGTTTACTGGATCGTTCCGTCACGACACCACACGATGATGGAGGAAGAGAAACCCCTGAACAGACGACTAACTTGACTAATAGTGACATTTTGGAAGTGCTTCCTAAGAAATATCGATCTAGGGTCGAAGCTATCCTGACCTATATATCGCTTGACCCCAAGAGTACGTTGGCTTGGAACGAGCGAGGAGAACTCATTTATAAGGGGACAACAATTCAACGATCCCATATCGTGGATTTATTGAAGGACACACAATATCATCATAAGAACTACACTCCTCTTGGAACTGATACATTTTACAAAGGTCTAGAGGAGATATATCTACCGACTACGCTTATTGTTAAACGTGACGTTACATTACGACCACCGGGACTTCCCATTGAAAAGAAAAGAAAACAACAAAGAAAAAAGTGGATCCACTTATAATGAACTGGAAGGAGTACTTGGCGTCCATCTATTTCAATCCGAAATATCCTGCTAGTTTTGCGGGACCAGACAAACTTTACGATGTAGTGAAATCGGAGGACAAATTCAAAATTGGTCGATATAGAATTCGGAAATGGCTCCAAGACCAGGATGCTTATTCTCTCACTCGGGGAGCTAGGAGACATTTTAAAAGATCACGGGTGATTGTCAATGGCGTAGACAGTATGTGGGACATAGACTTAATGGATATGATGTCACTGGCCAAAGATAATGATGGTTTCAAGTACATACTAGTGGTCATTGACGTATTTTCCAGATATACATGGTGTCAACCGCTCAAGTCCAAAACGGGGGTCGAGGTGGTGAACGCCCTTAGCTCGATTTTAGGTCAGAGAACCCCAAAGACCATACGATCCGATAAAGGAAGAGAGTTTAAAAACAAAGACGTATCCAAGTTTTTGAAAGGTCTCAGTATTCATCATAGGTTGGCACAAAACGAAACAAAAGCCAACTACGCTGAACGTGTCATTAAAACCATCAAACACAAGATATTTAGACGTATGCTGAAAACGAGAACAAAGAAATATATAGACAAGTTACAGGACATGGTCAGCAGCTACAATCATACCGTTCATCGAAGTCTAGGCGATACACCTATATCTGTGAATAGGTCTAACGAAAATGAAAGTAGGCTACAACAATATCTATTGAGACAGAAAGGTCGGAAGAAGCCAACAATAAAGAGAGAGTCGAAGAATGAGTTAAAAAAGAAGAAAAGATATAAGTTTAAAATTGGCCAGACCGTGCGTATATCACACATCAGAAACGTGTTCGATCGCGAATATTCCCAAAAATGGACGGGTGAACTCTTCAAAGTCAAATCCCGTTACAGAAGAGAAGATGTGAACGTGTATACTCTGGAAGGCTGGGATGGTGAGACCATAGAGGGGACCTTTTATGAACCCGAGTTACAAGCGGTAAATGTAGATGAAACAACCGAGTATCACATTGAAAAGGTACTGAGGAAAAGAACACGTCAAAGACAAAAGGAAGTGCTTGTCCGTTGGCTACATTGGCCTAAGAAATACGATACCTGGATCCCAGAAAAAGACGTCTCGCGTTATAGTTTATAAGGGGAGGGGGATGTTCTTCACCGTGATCAACTAACTATGACGAGTCACGCTCTCATTCAGGAATGTTTGGAGGGAGAAGATCAGTTGAAGAGTCATTTCAGGGTCGTAAAGTTGATAGGCGTTGTCTTCATAGCCTTGTTTTGTGCCTTACCAGGTATTGTCATGATCAGCGTGTCCGTCACACATCGTCGTCCGGTAGACTACGAAATCCAACCCATCGATCTTAATCATACGGCTTGCCTATACGTCAAACAATACCATCTTCAGGGGAATGTTTACGGGACACTGTGTAACCAAAATGGCCTAATATTTCTGGATATTCGGTGTTTTCTCAACGGAACGGCGACCCCTATAGGAATACAATTGGAACTTCATCAATGGCTCACTTTAAAACAGTTAACGCCACTCATAGACGAGGCCATTTCGGAAGCTCGAAACTACTGGAGAACTCTCAAAACTTATAAGAGAGAATCGGACATCGACATTCATCAACAAGATGAACAACCACTATCTGTTCCTGTCCAGTAACGACTCTAAAGATGAATACCCTGATAATATGTCTACAGAATTTACGATAGAATTACCTCGAGTGTACACGTTAGAAGGTCAATGGGAATGCGCCTTGGCCGAAATCGAACCTAATGTAAATACGGACACACTTTATGTGTGCGCTGACCTATGTCAAGAGTCTTACGCTGAAAACACTATGATTCCCGTATTACGACGATTACGTAATATTAAGAAAGGAAAGAAACCATTTGAATTTCCTGTTCTCTATTACGTTCCGGTAAAGAAGACTCATATCGATCGAATCCGAATCTTTATAAGGGGAGGAAAGTTACAGCTAATAGCCAAAGATAAAACTATTACCCGCTGTGTACTTCACTTACGTCGACGATGGATAGAGTAGAAATGTGGACACGTCATTTTCAACGGATGGCCGAAGGGAAGTTGAAACCTAATCATAAAGGACAATACGTCGTGGAAAAAAATCAGATGGGTGGGACGATGAAAGAACCCACCATTAACTTTGTGACACCCGTGGCTCAAGCTGTTGAACTAGCCAAATCAGAGTTGAAGGAAGTTTATAAGGGTAATGACGTAGCAAGAAAACAACAGAAATCTACGGTCAAAAGAAAAACCAACCAATCCAAAAAGGATACCAAGAGAAAAAAGCCTTCTAACATAGATCAACTGTCGTAATGGAAGAAATACACGGTGACAGTTTGTCCTTATTTCAAGCTCCAAAAGTTCACACCGGTTCACAGAAAACGGAATGGCTTACATTTCGGCCAATCAATCAACTGACTGAAGGCGCCGCCATTGAGTTTAATATACCGGGGACATCCAGCGCTTATATCGATTTGACCAACACGTTACTTCACGTTAATTTCAACATTGTTAAAACTGATGGGACCAGTTTGGAAAAGACAGACCACGTGGGTGTGACCAACAACATCTTACACTCGATGTTTTCACAGATTGATTTAAATATCCAACAACACCCGACTAGCGAAGTGGGAAATAATTATGCCTATAAGGCGTACTTGGATTTGCTGTTGGGTAATCCAACCCAACACGATCTAAACGGTATAGGATTTTATAAAGACGATAGTGATCATCCGGAAGACACGGACCCTGCGGGAAGAAACAATGGACTTTTCATTAGATCTTATTGGACCTCTGAAAGTAAAACGTACGATGTTATAGGACGTCTTCAAGTCGACCTGTGTCAACAAGACAGATTACTACTGAATGGAGTACCTGTCAACATCAAACTGTGGCAGAGTAAAGATCCGTTCCGGTTAGCCACTGCTACTGACGATAATGCCTACAAATTAGTCATTAAAGAAGCTGCCTTAAAAGTGGCTATGGTGAAAGTTGACCCCGAACTGTTTATCGGACAGTCAAAAACACTTAAAAACTCAGAGGCTCTCTATCCCTATACAAGATCCGTCGTTAAGTCTTACGCCGTGCCTAGTGGACAGTACTCGTTCATCACGGATGACCTATTTCAAGGCGATGTTCCCAGACAATTGATTGTGGGATTGGTATCGTCTTCGGGCGTTCACGGAAAATTTACGAAGAACCCTTTGAACTTTCAACATTTCGACTGTAATTACGCCGGATTTTTCGTGGATAGTCAGTCTACACCCTCGTCACCTTTACAACCCAGCTATAAGAGTGACAACTACGTCGAAGCCTACCAGAGACTGTATACGTCTAGAGTTGAAAGCGCTATTCATTTGACACGACAAGATTTTAAAAGGGGATGCTGCTTGTACGTGTTCAATCCGGAAGGAGACTTAAATGATCGATTTGCTCGGAGAGCCCATACCCGTTTGGAACTCAAATTCTCAGAAGCCTTACCCGAAACGTGTACAGTCATTGTGTATGCCAAATTTCCATCGCTTATGAAGATTGACGCGAGTCGAAACGTTGTATTAGAGTCATGAATTCATCCCAGTTGACATACAGAATGAGGCGTGTAAAACAATTTGGAGGTGTTGTACCTGCTGACAAGTTACCGCGTAGTATCAAATGGAGACCTAAAGTGTACATCGTCAATACGGACAAGAGTCATCAACCGGGTCAACACTGGGTCGCCTTTTACTTTCCATTGAGAGGACCAGCCGAGTTTTTCGATTCCGCGGGACACCCACCGGACTATTACCACACACACTTTAAACGAGTGTTGCTGACCAATGGACAACCTTATATGTATAACGAAAAACGAATCCAACAATATGGAACACAAACCTGCGGACAGTTTTGCTTGTTTTACGCTATTCATAGATGTCGTGGATGGAGTATGAGACGTATTATCAAACAGTTTAATCCTGTGAACTTGGACTATAATGAACGACTCTTGAGTCGCGTAATTACTGTATAAACTAAACTATTATGATGTGATTCTTAAGACATGTGTATAATAAAATTGTAAAAAGTGTAACCATTCGTTTCTTTTTTCTTACATCCCACGCAATGAACAACAACACATGAAGTACAGTTTACATATTTCTTTATTGACCCCGCTCAATACAGTACGCCTGGGGATTAGGGCGGTCCCCCAGGGCACATATTACAATAATGGTAATTCGATCAATACTGGCATACATATAGTGAGTAATTGATTTTCATCCTTGATGCCCGTCATGAGCACTGTACCTGAATGAAAACAAGTGAAATGGATACAGTCTTTGTTAAACATGGCGGCTGGAAATCGTTCTGGTTCGTAACTTCCTCGATAGTATCTGACGATGTGTGACACGTCTACAGGTCCTTCGACTTTGTAAGAGGCGGATATCGTCCTGACGTTGATTCGTCTTTACTGAACATTCCATCCTAATATTTGTAATAGACGCGCGTACTGTCTCAGGCGTCTCTTAGCTTCCTTGACAGACTTGGCCTTTCCGTTGACAATCATTTTCCCATTACGAAATACCATACAATGGCCACTGTTTTCGATGGTTGATACCAGAATGTCACAATAATATTTCTTATATACAGAGTTTTAAGTCCCGTGAATTCTATTTATAAAATGACGGGTTTACACATGTCCTTACCAGTTGTGACAATCATTTGGATTACATTCGGTACAGCTTGACATCCCCAATTGGTTCATATGGTCACCTTGTAGGTAACAAGGTACAACCGTGTCCAATTCAGGTAATGTCTGTCCCACTTCCGTTATCAGTTCCTTTAAGCGTTTGTACTCGAGTGGTCTTAGACAGAGTCCTTTCTTGGTAGGCACCATTTCTTCCTCAGGCTTCCAATATTGTCTAATGTCTACGCATGACCCTTTAACTGTACAGTACACGTTTCCACCAAGATGTCTTTCGTAGGACTCTTTGTCTAGGAGAGCTTTGTCGACGGTCTCTGTCACTTCTACGAAATTTTTATATCGCATCAATGTCAAGCTAATTCCTTTTTTCGTAGGAACATTACCGTTCCATTCTCTTAAGTCAACCCGTAACTCTTCTTTCCATTCACTCACTTGAACGTAACGATCATTCCCCAAATCCAGTTTACATCTAAAGTTAGGCATGTTGTCAGGTTGAGTTGTAAGGCTCTTGTGACTGATATAGATGTTTCACAGTCTTTTTATACCTTTGAGTTGTTCTCTCTGTAACCTCTGATTGGTTAGTTAGAAATATCTATTTATAGTAAATGACGTATAATCTATTTATAGAAAATGACACATAATCTATTTATAAAAATATGGTGAAATACCGAGTCTAAGAATAGATCGGGACCCCTGTCATTTGAACTCTGGACGCTCTCGAGGTAAGACGTTACATTTATTGCCATACTATGTACCGACTATACTAAAAGGGATATATCGTGTTGTATAGATTCCCGAAACAATGTAGCAAAGGGTAGGTCGAATTTCTAAATATAGACCCATGATGTCATTCTAAATATAGAACTAAAATGGACATGCGCAGTCATTGTATAACTACAAAATGGCGTCCTCATTCGTGTCAATCCCTTATATGCAAATGAGATACTATAAATAGTAACTAGGTCAACACAATGGCCGCCGATTACGTCATCTTTGTTTGTAGTCAAACCGGCCCCTATACTACTAATGTTTGTAAAATATCGATATCTTATTGAATATTGATCACTGAAATGGGGAGTGGTCCTCGTCGATTTTTTTACTTGATTTGGTGACAGACGTCTTAGTCGATAATTAATCGCCATTCAGAAGACCAGTTATACACGACATGCTCTAGTACTTGAATCTTAATCTAAGAACCCTAGCTTGGCTTCACCTCGTATACGAGATAGAGGGCGGAGTTGGTATAAGTAAGGCCAAGGCAACGTAAAGTTAGACGAATGCAATGTTACATTGTATCAATTAAATTTCGTCACCGTAGCCGAAGTATCAAGGGGGTCTATTCTGATCGCTCTCTGTCTATCGTCTGTACATCGTTCACTTTTAGCATTTAGCTTTAAACAACATGACTCAAACAATTATGGTGCCTAAGTTTTAAATTCTTCTCCTCTGAACCTGCTGAATTCCCGTTCCCTGTTACAACAAATCTGTAGCAGACGACTTTGAACATATTTTCTCAAATAAAATAGAAAATCTCTTTAATTGAATGGATAACCTATGACTAAAAGTGGAAAACATTGGGGGAAAAGGAGAAATTGCTCATTTTGAAAGAAAGGTGGCAAAATGACCAAACTCTAACATTCTTCTCCTCTGAATCTGCTTGTCAGATTCCAATATAATTTGGTAGAAATGTTCCTTGGATAAAACTCTACAGAAAAGTTCAAGCCATATTGATTAGTTGAAAATGATGGCAACCAGGCCGCACCAGAAAAGGAGTAAAATGACAACATTTCAATAAACCATCCTTATGTCTTGTCTGTTTAAAGATAATTTTGTAAAAATGTTCTTTCATTGATCCTCTACATACTTTGTCAAGCCATATTGATAAGTTCATTCGACCAATAACATCAAAACTATTGGTTCTCTCTTCTGGAGACCCTTAAAATCGGTCTTCGTTTCTGTCCGTTTGTTTGTTTGTTTGTTTGTGGCAAGCGTAGCGCCAAAACTATTCAACGGATTTCGACCAAACTTGGTAGGGATGAAGGGTCTAGGCTCTAGTTGTTCCTTTTGTAGTATGGTCGCCATAGAAACCACCGTTGCTATGGAAACGGGCGAAAATATTGTTTTCCTGCGAAAACTATCTCCTCCCACAGTTTTTCGAATTTAGAAACCACTCGGTGTGCGTTGTGTATCCCATCATTTGCTTCATCGAATGATCGTCCCGATATTTGAGTTGCCGTAAGGGGTACCATTTCAGCGGAAAACACAGACACAAAGAGAGAACCATCGTCGCAGTATGCTTGTATAGAAATGTTTCTATGGTGGTCTTCTTTCAAAATTGTTCAAAGATTAAAATTCCATGGATAACTTTAGTTGAAGCAGATTCATAAATGGTGCAAAATGTCCGAACTTTAAAATTCTTCGCCTCCGAATCTGCTTGCCAGATTCCAATATAATTCGGTAGAAATGTTTCTTGGGTGACCCTCTACAAAACCACTCGGTGTGCGTTGTGTATCCCATCATTTGCTTCATCGAATGATCGTCCCGATTTTTGATCCGTCTCTTCGTTTTCTTAATATTTGAGTTGCCGTAAGGGGTACTATTTCTGCTTGGGAAAATCCATTCACTTTTTGTGAAACGATAACATATGTCTTCAGGGCATTCTTACGAGCGCGTGAGATTTCGGTAAACATTACGTCATATTCCTTTTATTCTTTTGTTCCCCCGGATAGATTTGAGCTGCCGACAAATGAAAATCACCCATATAAAAAAAATGATATCATCCTTACCAATTTGCACGCGCATTTTGACACATCTGCAGCAGACTTCTTTTGATAGCGTTGTGACAAAAAGAGATATAACTACATTGTGTTTGAAATTGGATTAATAAACTTTGAATAAAAAGGATTTTAAAGGGTATGAATCTTTTTTTCTTTTGTTTAACAACTTTGAAATAGAAAAAAAATGTAAGCAAAGGATGCATCGCTGATAACTGATTACGCTGATCAAGCAGCTTCTCTTTTTCTCACAATGTTTTCCAACCCGGTCTGCTACATCTGCATTTGAAGCTATAAATAGGTGGTTTGAGAATTAATTATTTTTCTTTTAAATAAGTTTGAAAAGAAGAGAAAAATGTAAGGAAAGGAGCATTGTCGATAGGACCAGTTTACCTTGTCTCACAATTTTTTCAAAGGCTTTTTTATTTTTTGTTCTCTCTTCTAGAGACCCTTAAAGTCCGTCTTCGTTTCTGTCCGTTTGTTTGTGGCAAGCGTAGCGCCAAAACTATTCAACGGATTTCGACCAAACTTGGTAGGGATGAAGGGGTCTAGGCTCTAGTTGTGCCTTTTGTAGTATGGAAACGGGCGAATTTAGAAACCACTCGGTGTGCGTTGTGTAGCCCATGAGTTGCTTCATCGAATGATCGTCCAGATATTTGAGTTGCCGTAAGGGGTACCATTTCCGCGGAAAACACAGACACAAAGAGAGAACGATCGTCGCAGTATGCTTGTATAGGAATGTTTCTATGGTGGTCTTCTTTCAAAATTGTTCAAAGATTTAAATTCCATGGATAACTTTAGTTGAAGCAGATTCATAAATGGTGCAAAATGTCCGAACTTTAAAATTCTTCGCCTCCGAATCTGCTTGCCAGATTCCAATATAATTCGGTAGAAATGTTTCTTGGGTGACCCTCTACAAAAAAAATGTTTAAGCCATATTGATTGGTTGAAAAACATGGCAACCAGGCCGCATCAGTAAATGTGTTAAATGACAAAACTTTAACAAACCATCCTTATGAAAGCGCTTGTCTGATTTCAAGATAATGTTGTTGAAATTTTCTTTCATTGATCCTCTACATACTTTGTCAAGCCATATTGATTAGTTAAAAGACATAGCAACCAGGCGGCATCAGAAAATCGGTAAAATTAAACTTTTTGCTTCAAATGACATATTCTCCTAATTCACTAGACCAATTACATCAAAACTTCATGTTTCTATGGTGATCCTCTTTAAAAACTGTTCAAATATTTAAATTACATGAAGAACTATGGTTGCTGCGGCATCAGAAAGGGGCAAAATGTCCAAACTTTGAAATACTTCTCCTCTAAATCTGCTTGTCAGATTCATATATTCTTTGTTAGAAATGTTCCTTGGGTGACCCTCTACTAAAATTGTTCAAGCCATATTGATTGGTTGAAAAACATGGAAACTAGGCTGCATCAGAAAAGGGGTAAAATTACAAAACTTTAATAAACCATCCTTATGAAAGTGCTGATCTGATTTCAAGATAATTTTGTGGAAATGTTCTTTCATTGATCCTCTACATACTTTGTCAGGCCATATTGATTAGTTGAAAGACATAGCAACCAAGCGGCATCAGGAAAGGATTAAATTAACTTTTGCTCTGAGTGACATTTCCTTATTTACTAGACCAATTTCATCAAAACTACATAGGAATGTTCCTTTGGTGGTCCTCTTTCATTTTTTTTTTAAAAGATATCAATTCCATGGAGAACATTAGTTGCTGAGGCATCAGCAAGGGGGAAAATGCTTAAATTGTTCTCCTGAATTTGCTCACCGTATTTTAACAGGCTTTATCAAATTATCCCTGATATTGGCAAATACACATTTGCTACTATATCATCACTCAGGGGATCGATTTAGGGCCATCTTTGCCCTCTTGTTTTTATTTGTTGTTGAGGCTGGACTACATTAAATTGATGACAGATTCCGAAAGTTCAAAGGGACACCATAACGTTTTTATTTTCTTGCAGAAACCATGGCAACATGTCTTGGATCTTGATATATTGTAAAGGGGTCGAACGAAGCTTCAGGCTGGTCAATGACTATGTTCAGAGGATGTGACGAATGTTCTTTGTATGACTGTGATCCTTACAAGTACCAGAATATAACTTCAGAAGCTACATCTTACTGTACGGTATGTGCAGAATATCTATGCCAATCGTGTGAACAAGCTCACAAAGGGTCATGGGCCACCAGAGATCACAATATTCTTACAGGCGGTGACATTCCATCGGATCCAACAAGGGCAAAGCCAATGTTACCAATTATGATATGTGATGACTACAAAACAATGACTCTTAATTTGTTCTGTATTGAGCATGATAATGTCATTTGTAGTACATGTAAAGTTACCGATCATGAGAGATTTAACGCAACTTATGTCATTCAATATAGGTAGATCGGATGAGGAAAGAGTGATCGTTTGGTAAAACTATGACATATTTGAAAGATTTAAAAGCCAACTTTGAAAACCTGAAAGGGACGAGAAAATGAGACGAAGAGGAAATACAATCACAAATCAAGAAAGGCCTTCAAGACATGTATCATATTCGTAAGGAGATGAATGAAACTTTTGACAAGCAGGAAGACAAGTTGTGTTCCGAGTTCCAGGCTATTGAAGAGGATATGACAACAGAGATTGAAGATTACATGACGAATGTCGATGATGCATTAGTTCAAATTACAGATGACATTATGTCACTGACGGACTGTAAGAAATGGCAAAATGGTGAAGCCATGTGTGTTGGTATCAAGAAAGCGAGTTTTGTGATGAACAAGTATAGCGATACAATGCCAAAATTGCAGGTCCGTGAAGTTAGGTTGACGAGTGACGAATTGACGAGTGACGAACTGTGACAATTTTTCTAAAAACTTTATTTCTTTCTTTAAGATAATGTTTCTAGACGAATAAATGCAAATTGGGCCCTATTTCGTGTTTCATGGCCATCAGTCAATCAGAAGAGCTTCGACAATACGTCAACTTTGTTGACGAAATTGACGAAAAAAATATTTTTCTAAAAACTTTATTTCTTTCCTTTAGATAAGTATCTGGACGTATTGAATGCAAATTAGGCCCTATGTCATGTTTCATGGCGACCAGTCAATCAGAAGAGCTTCTTCAAGTTCGTCAATTCGTCAACTTGTCAATAAAGTTGACGAAATTGATGAAAAAAATATTTTCTAAAAACTTTATTTCTTTACTTTAGATAAGTATCTGGACGTATTGAATGCAAAATAGGTCCTATTTCATGTTTCATGGCGATTAGTCAATCAGAAGAGCTTCGTCAAATCTGTCAATTCGGCAACTTGTCAATATAGTTGACGAAACTGACGAAAAAAATAATTTTTCTAAAAACTTTATTTCCTTCCTTTAGATAAGTATATGGACGTAATGAATGCAAATTAGGCCCTATTTAAAAATGAATGGCCATAAGTCATTCAGAAGAGGTTCTTCAAGTTCGTCAATTCGTCTATTTCTCTCCTTTAGATAAGTATCTAGACGTATTGAATGCAAATTAGGCCCTATTTCATGTTTCATGGCGATCAGTCAATCAGAAGTGCTTCTTCAAGTTCGTCAGTTCGTCAACTTTGTTGACAAATTGACGAAAACATTATTTTTTATAAAAATCTTCATTTCTGTCTTTTAGATAATGTATCTGGACGTATTGAATGCAAATTAGGCCCTATTTCAAATTGAATGGCGATCAGTCCTTCAGAAGAGCTTCGGCAAGTTCGTCAATTCGTCAGCTCTTGTGATGAAGAACCTAGTAGAAACTGGAGAGACAATCCCTTGTTTATTATATTTTGAAATGCTCCTTTCATTATATTGTTAGTACAATATAAATAAGACCAGTTACCAGAATAGCTATATACCTCAGCGAGCTTAATCCATGCCGCAACATCCCTTTGTAACTTTGCTTGCTGATTGTATTGCAACCAAATTACTATTAAGTAGTGGTAACAAGTTGAAATTTATATTTGTTCAAATGGAGGGGTTCTCTTTGCCAAACTTTACGGTTTGTACATCTTGGTAACAGCAAAAGGACGGGCCTTTATGTTCTCTTTACTAGCAGTAAACAGCATTTGATATGTCTACCTTATTACAATGGGTTCACTAATGAAAACAATACCAATTTCGTCTACACTGTACGGATGTGAGCTATTGCATTCTATGTCTTCTTTAGATATCCAGAACGTTGCAAACTTTGTAATTATGTGGCAAACAATCACAGCATTTGCACTGTAGAACACGTACACCACATGTTTGTCATAGTTTTTAAGCAGTACGCTGTTCAAGTTCGGATTCAAACCGAATAGAGCTTCAACATACTCCTTACCATTAAATGAATCGAGCATATTGAAAGTACTACTACCAAATTTGACATAAGTTATTTGTTAAAAGGAATACATAAAAACAGTTAATCAAAATATGCTCAGTCAAACTTGTTTTAATATCTCTATTTCCACACCGTGAGCAATGGGAGAAATCCGTGCATGCCGTGTATGCAATTATTTGGGCGATAGAAAAACAAGCACGTAGCATATTCGGATTACGTTTAGCGTAGTCCCACAGTGGATTAGCAGAGAACTGATACTGTAGTTTTCTGTATAAGACAAACTGTCTCGAAGAAGTTCTAACTTTTAATTATTCTATGTAGTCAGGGGCGTAGCTCCCTTTAGGCACTGTAGGCACGTGCCTACACATTTTTTCTCAAATGCCCCAAAAATGCAGCGGCGATAGACAGCTGCGTAATATATCGACCAGACCAGCCTGCGCTGTCCGCGCACACTAATCCGACCGACACATTCCGTCTTAGGCGGATAGATGTATAGAGTAGTTATTCCTGAAACAGAAAATCCACAGGAGGCGAAAAGTGTCTATCCGGGTAGGCCTGTGTGGCATGCTTAGGCTGATCCGGGTCGATACTTTACGCAGAGTCCACAATGTAGATTTTCTCACGAGACGGCCTACACATTGATTATTGCAAAGCTACGCCCCTGATCTGATAGTAGTTACGAACCTTTGTATTAATACAATGTTTCCAAAAATATCTACTAGGAAAATCGCCATATGCTAAATAGTCTTCCAAGCTATTGTATGATATTTATGTAGCAGAGAAACAACATCCGAAATAAACCCGAAATCGGAAGACCCATTCTTAAACAAACTAAGAAGTAATAAAAACAAACGTTTGGCTGTGCAGTCCCTTTCTAATCGACACACTATGCAGAAAGCTATTAGTTAGAACCTGTGTATGAAGAGATTCAACTGAAGAAGAATATGCTTTGATGTTTGTCAACGTATATTTCGTTTAACAAAATTGACGTGTTGACGAATTGACGAACTTGACGTAGCCCTTCTGAATGACTGATGGCCATGAAAGTTAAAAAAGGGCTTAATTTGCATTGAATACGTCCAGATACATTATCTTAAAGACAGAAATAAAGTTTTTAGAAAAATATTTTTTTCGTCAATTCGTCAACAAAATTGACGTGTTGACGAATTGACGAACTTGACAAAGCATTCTGAATGACTGATGGCCATGACATTTGATATAGGGCCTAATTTGCATACGTCCAGATACATTATCTAAAAGAAAGAGATAAAGTTTTTAGAAAAATATTTTTTTCGTCAACTAAATTGACGAGTTGACGAATTGACGAACTTCACGAAGGTCTTCTGATTGACTGATCGCCATGAAACACGAAATAGGGTCTTATTTGCATTCAATACGTCCAGATACTTCTCTAAAGGAAAGAAATAAAGTTTTTAGAAAAATAATTTTTTCGTCAATTTCGTCGACTTTATTGACAAGTTGACGAACTTGAAGAAGCTCTTCTGATTGACTGATCGCCATGAAACATGACATAGGGCCTAATTTGCATTCAATACGTACAGATACATTATCTAAAGGAAAGATATAAAGTTTTTAGAAAAATAATTTGTTCGTCAATTTCGTCAACTTTATTGACAAGTTGACGAATTGACGAACTTTAAGAAGCTCGTCTGATTGACTGATCGCCATGAAACATGAAATAGGGCCTAATTTGCATTCAATACGTCCAGATACTTATCTAAAGGAAAGAAATAAAGTTTTCAGAAAAATATTTTTTTCGTCAATTTCGTCAACAAAATTGACGAGTTGACGAATTGTCGAAGCTCTTCTGATTGACTGATGGCCATGAAACACGAAATAGGGCCCAATTTGCATCTATTCGTCCAGAAACATCATCTTAAAGAAAGAAATAAAGTTTTTTTGAAAAAATGTCACAGTTCGTCACTCGTCAACCTAATTTCACGGACCTCAAAATTGCAGAAAGAACTCTATCAAATAAAGATACGACTGAAGGCAAACGAGGTGCTCCTTGATCTGATGAAACAACTAGATTGTATAGGAAGTGTTGAGGTTGACAAACGACCTGTGTATCAAGATCAAAACAAAATGTCTCTAATGAACGAATCAGTAACAAACAAACGGCATATATATGTTGGGGCTCACCATGTGTTTGGGTGTACATTCATGCCCTGATTTCCACCAGGTACTTGGCTGTGAATTCGATGGACTCAAATTGCTTGACAACGAACTTAATATCAAGTCCACAGAACGTGTCTTTCTTAAACAGCTTGATGCTATCAATGATACTGAAGTAATGGTGTTACAGGGCTATAAGTTACGACTATTGCATGTACGTTTATTTCCAATCCTGGTTATAAAGAGAAGAATTAAGATGAACAGAATGGTTGGATATTTTGATGTATATGGTGATGAGATATATGCGACTTCTCCTGATGGTCCCTCTACATCTGAAGGTGAAGTTCTTTTCTCAATATGGACGGCGATATCTTGAGACAAATTATTGTGATTAAGATGGAAGTAAAATATTTATTTGCGCCAATAACATGCCCTTTGTCATGTGTCTGAGCAAGCATGGCCAAGAGATAGCCAAATACTCAGATAAAGAAGTAGTTTAACCAAACTGACTGTATGTGGATGGAGAAGATAATCTTTTAATCCATTCGTGGGAATCTCGTCATGTTAATCTGTTTGCACCTGATGGCAGAAAAGTGAGCACTTTGCTGTCAACTGCAGATGCTATACCTTAATTAGATTGTCTAGCATACAAAGAGAGGGATGGCCTTTTAGTCGTTGGGGGCAAGTCAGCTGACTCACGGATTGCTTTTACGATGAAACGATTAATTAAATTTATAGACTAAATATGCAAAAACCCAACGAAAGATATGAAATTTAATAATTATTAATTAAAATACAACGCACACTCATTCAGTACTGAAATAATCACGTCAGTCGGTTTGTTTTTTTGCTTGGTAGGTCAATATGGCATTTGAACATTGTGAAGGGATTTACTTATATGAAGTTAAAAGTAATGAAGTTAGAAGTAATGAAGTTAGCAGTAATGAAGTCACTCGTCAACCTAACTTCACGGACCTGAGGTTTATATCGTTTTCAACATTATGTCCTATTGCATAACACCACGAAAAATTAATTGCTATTCAGAGTAGGAGCTTAGTCGTCAGTATCAGGAGATGGCATCAACATGATTTTGAGTCTGATCTAGATTTACGCTTTTCACAAATTACTGACAGGGGCATTTTAATAAGCCTCTGGTGAGTTGTGAAGCTTTCGATACAACTGAACAGATATACAGACTAATTTGAACCAGCACAAATGCCAACTTGTCCTCTGTACATGGACGGCCGAGTTCGTTTATGACAAGAGTCGTCATCTTCATCTGATTCTCCGTCTCACTTGTGAAGTGGTTTGTGGCTCTATCCAATCTCATGACAAGGACTCCTTGTGATTTAACGCCGTTGTCAACAGTATTTCAGGAATATTAAGGCGGCCAGTTCACATACACATAAATTCCCTGCACCGCGTGTCGGGATTCGAATTATCTTAACCTGGATCGATGCCATTCTTCGTTTCCAATTTATCTATGGCGTTTTAGGCGAAGCAGGGCGATCGCTTGTGTGAGTCGTTCAAGATTAACGCGGAAGCTTGGTTGGCTCTGTGTCGCTCAGACGTGCTCAAATTTACACTGCTTAGTTTTTGTCAGATAGGCAGACAGACAGACAGCTTGAGAGAGATACAGACACACAGACGGAGATAAAGAAAGTTATGAAATGTGGCACTTCCGTATTGATATCAGCATAATGATTCAGTGGTTTGGTAACTTGTACTTAACAACCTATGTTATAATACATGCTGCAGAAATTCACTGGTGTTAATTTGTAAACCTAAGCATAAACATGTACCGATTGGCTGCCTATTACTTTCAATATTAATGCGTATTAAACTGGTATTAGAATATAAATGTCTGATGTAGAACTGACTGTAAGAGAATACAACCGACAGTCACTTGTTCCCTTTCCCACGTACAACAAATCTGCAGCAGACGGATCTGAAAACAGCCAGGCATAAATATGGAAAAACTCTGTAAGAGAGTACAATTAATGTACAGTGTTGAAATCATTGTGGCATAACAAGAAATAACTCATCATGAGCCTGCTTAAAATGCGTCCAAATAAGTGTGTAGGAGAAAAACGGATAATTTACCAGTACATGTAGTTTGGATATCAGCTTGTTTTCTCTTATGTTTTTAGGTGAGATGGAAGCAATTCATTTTCCATAGGCGACCATTATAGCGTTTTGGGCTTTGGCTCTTTCCCAACTGCCGAAATAACAAAGAAACCTATATGCAATTAAAGTTCATCATCAAAACTACCAAAAAGCAGAAAAAAATCACATATTATTCTACCTTTTTTTTTTATAGCTATTACGTCAAATCAAAGATCATACGTATCCAGCAAAAATGGCTCCTAAGCTGTCAATTAAGCAAAAGGCAAACAATGTTTTGATTACAAATCATTCAGGGGTTATTCAACTTTATAAAAAGCACTTTCAACTTTCAACAAAATCATTATTGTCCAATGGGAGACCACTTCATTCTTATAAATTCATCTGAAATCCCCTGGACAAAATTATGCGCCCGGCGCTCCTATATGAGTTGCTTCCCTTTGACCTAAATTACGCCAAATACATCCGCTGTCATGCTGATCTACCCAAATAGTACCTAAAAACACTTTTTTTTGGCGTAGAAATGAGTGTATACCATCACCAGAATGAATTGAATATATGACTTTGAGTTTAAAATCATTGTAAATGTGTATAGGATGTACTGGAAATAATTGATTTGATTACTTTTAGTATTTTGACCTTGTTTGAAAGTGAAAGAAGAGAATGCTAAACACCGGTTTTGTCCGGGCCCGATTTGGTACAAAATGAAGGTTAACATTTTAGCCTGGCGAGTTCTTTCTTGCATAATGCATGACCCCCTCGCCCACCATTTTCTTTGGATTGTTTTAAAACCTAGAGATAACTCTTTTCAATGATGTATGGTGTTCTAAATGAGAAACCCTTAGAAAGTGAGACAATAGAGGACTGAACTGGTCGATTTACATGGAAACAAAGAAGGAATTTATTTGGTGTATTGTAAGGATATCATTACCGCGAAATAAAATGAGAGGGACATGGGTACCCTTTCTCTGCATAATACTTAACGGTATTCATAATTAATACATAAAGTAAATCAAAAAGAAAGTAAAAGATAATGTCAATAGCTGTAACAACAACATTGAGTATAGTCAATATAGTACTAGCATATGTCTCTCCTCTAGAGGTAGTCATGGTACAATGTATATGTGGAACTAGATTGAGCAAAGGAATGAACCTGATCAGACACTATACGAAGACTCAAGGGTCTTGGTCTTCGACTATCAAGTCAAGACTGTTGATTTTCGTGAGACCACAAATAATTTGTTAAATCAATATTAAGCATTTACCATAAGCGGACACATCTACAGCAGACGAATTTTGAAATTATAATGAACAATGTCTCCTTAAGATATCAAATATAATTTTCAAAAAAGTTGTCTAGATATGTTTTAAAGTCGTCTGCAGCAGATGCATTGTATGTGGGAATTGGGTAAATACCTTTAAATTGTCATTGAGAATCGGCGGGCGTTTCAAAGTCGTCTGCTGCAGATTTGTTGTATGCTGCTAAGGGGCGTTATTTTGGTGATTAGATGATACCGTTTTGACCATAAAATAATTGCAATTTGTAACGAAAACCGACACCAAAAAGCCATTGAATGCATTTGTTAAGTTAGGTAGACTTTCTTTGACTGCTTTACAGCAACTTTCGAAAATATTGTGAAAAAGGGAGAAACTCAAAACAAGCCGTTTACATTTTCCCAACAATGTTTTAACAGGAGCACATGTGCTGCCTTTCGAGAGCCGGTAGCGACGCGGGCTGTCAATCCAGGGGTTAAGAGTTCGAATCCCGGCTCGGCCAACTTTCTTTCCGACGTTTGACAAAAGTCTATGCGACATTCGTCTTCCACCAATGAGCTAAGTCTATGTGGAAAAGCAGCCAGTTGCTTCGGAAGATTGTTGTGTGGTATACTGGTGTGAGAAAACCAGGAAACATATGAGTAGGTGAACTGGCCGCCGTCATATGACTGAGAAAATGTTAAAAACGGCGTTAAACCCCAATCAATCAATCAAAGTCTTTCGAGCTGTCAGAAAGTGAAAAGTACAGACACACAGACGAACGGACAAGCGACCAATCTGTGTACCCATGCCAAGACAGGCGACAATATTCCTACATAAACAAATCTACAGCAGACGACTTTGAAACCATCTTGGGGAAAATATCTGAAAATATTAGTTTCATACTTGAATAGAGTTGAAAATATTGTGGCAAAAGGAGACGATAGTGGGCAATGTCTCCCTTTTCCAAAATCTTTTTAAAACTCGCCTGCTACAACATCTGTATGAGGGAAAGGTTTAAAGCTACACAAATCATCAGTTCCTTTAGATGCTAAAAAGGCGATTTCAAGAATTTATCTGGGAAACAGTGTTGAAGTTGAATACGTCCCATGTAAACCCTGGTGCATTCTGACACATCTGCATCGTACGACTTTTGCCAACAATATGTTCAACCCCTTTCAAGAAGTATTCTGAGGAATCCGCTGTGGTCGAGTGGTTAACGTCGGGGATTTCGAAACCGGGTGTCTCGGTTTCGATCCCCAGTCGCGGCACCACGATCATGGTGGAGTGCCCTTGGGCAAGGCACATTTTCTAGCCTAGTACTGGTGTGTTTATCCAGGGATCATGAATAAGTGAACTGTCGCCGTGATATAACTGAAATAATGTTGAAAGCGGCGTAAAACCCCAATAAATAAATAAATCAAGAAGTATTCTTCTTTCCTAAATACTTTTCAACTCTATTCAAAAACTTTTCGCCAAAATGTTTTCAACTCTATTCAAGAATAACACTCTCATTTATAGTTCGTTCCATATTTGTCCTAGATGTTGACAATGCAGTATTTGCTTGAAACTGGGACGATTCCCAAACCAACGAGAAACGACAAACTTCCGACTCCCAACAACCTGGTAGCCAAGTCGCATGAAACCGACCTTTGGAGATTTTGAAATTAAACATAAATACGCATAAATTGTAACTTTTAATAGAGTTCAATTGCGAAGCAATTAAACCGGACTATTGCGCTCGAAATGATGTTAACGGATGTTGATAGTACAGTCGACAAAAAAAGTTTCTATAAGAAAGACCATGGGGTAAAAATATACTAATTAGGTATGTATTAAAACAAATTAAATGTAAAAAAACATAAATAGACTGATTGCTACAATTATTTCATATTTTACAAGTTGACAAGTTTTTTTAAGTTAGTCGATAATGCCAAATGTTTAATTGTTTATACCTTGGTTGCTAAATATGTTAGACATAGCTACCACAGTTTTTACCGATAAAGAGCGGATCACGAGTTTTTAAGAACAAATTTCATAATATTATCATTAATACAAATTTAATAAATTATCGGAAATAAGGACCTTTCTAACACAGACAAAAATAAAGCATAGGCTTTGGGCTTTAATTAAATTTAAAGGATGCACATCCAACAATCAAATAACAGCTACACTGAGCCATAAATTGATTAGTAGATTCGCAAGCGTTAACATAATAGTTCTCTGAACGCACTGTCTATAGAATAGATGGACACAATGAGAATTAACTGTCATTTTTTCATTGTTTAAACACAAAGTTTACATTTAATTATGAACATCTAAGATCCAATTGAATGAAAATTCGTACAAAAAACCCCAAAACATTATTGGTTAATTCGAGGTAGAAAGGTAGTTCAGAAAACATTGCTTTTCGTCATTTCTGTCAGCACTTTTGGTTAGAGGTCACGTGATCATGATGGTGTTTTTCGGCTACATGTCAGTCCATCACAGTATGCTCTTGTCTTGTCTGAAAATAATAGAAAAAAATACAAGATTTAACATGATACAAAATAAACAAGTTGTTTTTGTGAAAACATCAATGTCCGATAAGCAAGATCTTTTTCTCTCTTTATCCCTTTCCCCCATACGACAATTCTGCAGCAGACGACTTTGAACATATTTTGTCAAAACATAGAAAATCTCCATAATTTAATGGATAACCTATGACAAAAAGTGGAAAACATTGTGGCAAAAGGAGAAATTGCGCATTTTGTGCAATTTCTTCTTTTGTCACTATGTTTTCAAAAATCAGTCTGCTGCAAAGGCGTCAGAAAGCGTCTATATGAGGGAAAGGGTTAATTCATTAACTTGGTCAAAGGTCAATGGGAATTTCACACGACAAACTATCTTGGTATCAGTAGATATGTGTTGTCACCAGGAATACTAGTGACTAATATGAAAGCTCAATCCCCGACGGGTAAAATGGTAAGCCCAATGTTCGATAGGACATATCCTGTATGTCTCCGGATCCTGGATCATCAATGCCGAGGCATAAACGTATCAGAGTATCTGTAGATATTAGTATATTAGATATAAGTATAAGTTATCAGTATATCCAATACCTTTTATCTAAGCTGTGTTCCTGGTTTTCCCATTTAAACCCTTAACCCGTTCCCAAATACACAATAATTGCAGCAGACGACTTTAAAAAAACATTTACTATTTAGGCAAAATTGCGGAAAATGTCCGTCACAATATTTTCAAAAATCGTTTGCTGCAGAGGCGTCAGAAAGCGCCTATATGTACCAGTACTACAGGTAATAGTTTATCCCTTTTACCATTGCATAAGTAGTAATGCTACCCCCGCACCCCTTTTACAGCCCTTGGTATGACCCGACCGGGGATCGATCGTGGTCTCCCACTCAAACGACGAACGCTCTAACCACTTACGACGAAGTCGGTCAGACGACACAGTCAAACAAGAAAGACGTTCACGACACTGAGAACAAAATCTTAATGTGGTCGTAGTTTCGTTCCGTAACTTGCGTTCCCTGTTTAACCCTTTCCCTCATATATACGCTTTCTGACGTCTATGCAGCAGACGGATTTTTGAAAACATGGCGACAAAAGAAGAAATTGCTCAAAACGAGCAATTTCTCCTTTTGTCAACACTATTCAATGATTATACATTCCTTTATAGAGAAATACCACATGTTTTCTTATATGTTTTCAAAGTCGTCTGCTGCTAGCTTTAAATTATCAATCTTTTCCACAATGTTTCAATAATATATAATAACTAGAGATTGCTTTTTTGAAAAAGCGCTTGTCTCCCCATTTGTGTGGTCGTAGGGGAGGAAAAGAAATGATGGAGATGATTTTTTTGGTTTTGGACTGGAGATGAAGCAACAGTGACAATCCTCTGTAATTGAGCGGAAACCATTTTTCAGCTGAAGGTTACCATGACCTTGGTCTTTGACCTAGTGACCTCAAAATCAATAGGGGTCATTTGCTGCTGGTGACCAACCTGCACACCAAGTATGAAGTTGCTGGGCCCAAGCAATCTTCAGTTATTGAGCGGAAACCATTTTTCAGCCAAAGGTCACCATGACCTTGACCTTTGACCTACTGACATCAAAATCAATAGGGGTCATCTACAGGTTAGGACCAAGCTGCACACCAAGTATGAAGTTCCTGGGTATAAGCGTTCTTGAGTTATTGAGTAAAACACATTTTTCAGCTGAAGGTTACCGTGACCTTCAACATTTGACCCTGTGACCTCAAAATCAAACAAATTCAATAAAGGTCATTTACTGGTTAGGACCAACCTGCACACCAGGTATGAAGTTCCTCAACATAAGCATTCTTTAGTTATTGAGAGGAAACCATTTTTCAGCTGAAGGTAACCATGACCTTGACCTTTAAGCTAGTGACCTCAAAATCAATAGGGGTCATCTACTGGTGGTGACCAACCTGCACACCAAGTATTAACTTCCATGGCCAAAGCATTCTACAGTTATTAAGCAAAAACAATGTTTCAGCTCATTGTCAGTGACCTTTCAGCTCAAGGTCACTGTGACCTTGACTTTGACCTCAAAATTATTTGGGTCTTCTACTGGGCATGGCCAACCTACATACCAAGTATGGAGTTCCTCGGCCCAAGCGTTCTTCAGTTATTGAGCGGAAACCATTTTTTACCTCACAAGGTCACCATGACCTTGACCTTTGACCTTCTGACATCAAAATCAATAGGAGTCATCTACTGGTCATGACCAACCTGCATACCAAGTATGAAGATTCTATGCCCAAGCGTTCTTCAGTTATTGAGCGGAAACAAGTGTGACGGATGTGACCTTGACCACTGTGACATTGACCTTTGACCTAGTGACCTTAAAATTAATAGGGGTCATTTGCTATTGGTGACTAACCTGCACATCAAGTATGAAGTTCCTGGGCCCAAGCAAAAACTATTTATCAGCTCATTGTCACTGTGACCTTTCAAGCTCATGGTCACTGTGACCTTTCAAGCTCATGGTCACTGTGACCTTGACTTTAGACGTACTGACCTCAAAATCGATAGGGGTCTTCTACTAGGCATGGCCAACCTGCATACCAAGTATGGAGTTCCTCAGCCAAAGCATTTTTCAGTTATTGAGCGGAAACCATTTTTTACCTCACAAGGTCACCATGACCTTGACCTTTGACCTTCTGTTATCAAAATCAATAGGGGTCAGCTACTGGTCATGACCAACCTGCATACCAAGTATGAAGTTCCTACGCCCAAGCGTTCTTCAGCTATTGAGCGGAAACAAGTGTGACAGACGGAAGGACGGAAGGACGGACGGAACGGGCAAAAACAATATGTCACCCTCATGTAATGGGGGAGACATAATTATACTTTCATTTATCGAGAGTTGCTCCTTTGTCCACTGGCATTTGCAAAGTCGTCTGCAGATTTTTTGTGAGTAGGAAAGATTTAAAAGGAAAGAAAAACTCCCGAAACTGAAAAATAATTTGACCATGATCTTTAATTAAACTAGTTTTGAAATCAAATAGAGTTGAGGTTTCCACCTCAAACCGCTTGAAAATGCTTTTATGCGACAATTCGTAAGGAGTGTCCGATGTGCCTGTCGCAATAATTAAGAGACCAAACATAATTTATACTTTCAGATGTTAATAAACAAAAAGAAATAGGCTTGCAAGCGAAAACTATTGTAATGCAGTTTTCCGACGTTTTGCTTGTATCATTAATATAGTGTAAGCACTAATTTCTGTCTGACGCACTTTTAAACTAGAATTTCGTTTGTCCAATTACTGTGTTATTTTCCTAAGAGCTTGTTGACCATTTTTGACAATCTGAACAGAATACTAACCCTGCGTCCGTAGCTGTAATATGCTAGGTAGATTGGCAACCTTGAGCTACTAATCTTTAAAGTAGCTATCAGTTGATTAGTGGATTGACAACCGTGGGCTACTATACTTTAAAGTAGCTATAATTTGATTGGTGGATTGGCACCCAAGAGCTACTAGACTTTATAGTAACTATTATTTGTTTGGTGGATATTGGCACCTAGATCTACTAGACTTTATAGTAGCTATTATTTGATCGGTGGATTGGCACCCAAAAGTGACTAGACTTTATAGTAGCTATATTTTGATTTGTGGATGTGCAACCGTGAGCTACTATACTTAATAGCAGATTTAATTTCATAGGTAGATTGGCAACCGTGAACTACTAGACTTTATAGTAGCTTTATTTGTTTGGTGGATTGGCATCCGTGAGCTACTAGACTTTATAGTAGCTATAATTTGATTGGTGAATTGACAACCGTGAGCTACTATACTTTGATCCGTGAGTTACCAAACTCTTTCATTAGACGCAGGGAATGTGATATAAATAAGGATGAGGATCGGCACGCCCGGAATGAAATACATTGGGATACTTATTATACGTGTGTGTTATTAGTCTGTATTCCATTGGCCTATTATTATAAAGATCAGGTTCACCATAAACAATGATGGAATGTGATATCCTTATATCTCCTTCAAGCCCGGCCTAGAATATTTGCAATAAATAGAATCGCCTATAGATAAAAGAAATGAAGTAAAGTGGTGAAGAGGTAAAGCATTGGTCATGTAATTCATAGTTCCTGAGTTCGATACCCGAGAGTCGGTCAACATTTGGGACTTCCTCACATACTCCGTGCGAGAACTTGGTTCGTATCCAGGAAGCAGACATCCAGTTATTAAAATGTAAATTGTGTACATGTTGCTTAACAATCAATGTAAAATAAATAAGTTCAAACAAACAAGAGGGCCAAGATGGCCCTAAATCGATCATCTGAGTGATAGTAAATTAGTAGCAAATATTTAACTGCAAATATCTCGGAAAAATTTGATCAGGAGTGCAAATGAAATTGCAAGGAGTGGACACTGTTAACATGTGTATCTTGAAATATAACAACAACTTTAATAAGAATGGAATTATAAAGTTTTGTCATTTTTTCCTTTCCCTGATGGCGCCTTGCTGCCCTGTTTTTCAACGAAGTCAATATGGCTTGAGCAGTTTTTGTAGAGGGTTACTCAAGTTACAATTCAACCAAATTATCGTGCAATCGTCCAATTATATTATCATTATGCAGGAAAAGGATGTTTAAAATGTGTGCATTTTTCTCACGCTCTGATGCCGCAGCAACCGAAGTTCTACACAGAATGTAAGTCTTTGAACAATTTTGAAAGCGGACCAACAAAGGAACATTCCTGTGCGGTCAAGTTGAAATTGTTCCAGTGGAATGGTAGGAGATGTCATTTGTAGCTAAAATTCAATTTACCCATTTTGTGATGCGCGTGGTTGCTATGATTTTGTAACCAATCAATACGGCTTGAACAAATTAAGTAGGGCATCACTGAAGTAAGATTCCTATTAAATTTCCTTAAAATCAGACAAGCACTTTCATAAAAATAGAAAAAAAATTGTCATTTTGCCCCTTTTCTGATACAGCCTGAATGCCATGTTTTTCAACCAATCAGTATAGCTTGAACAATTCTCGTAGAGGGTCACCCAAGAAACATTTCTACCAAATTATATTGGAATCTGACAAGCAGATTAGGAGGAGAATATTTTCAAAGTTTGGACATTTTGTTCCCCCTTTCTGATGCTGCATCAACCAAAGTTCTCAATGGAATTTAAATATTTGAACAATTTCGAAAGAGAAACACCAAAGGAATATTCCTGTGATGCTTTGTGGAAATTGTTCCTGCAGTTTAGGAGTAGATGATGTTTAAAGCTAAAGGTTAACGACGGACGGCAGACGACGGACGGCGGACAGAGAGTGATCAGAATAGATCACGTTGAGCCTTCGGCTCAGGTGATCTAAAAATAAGTTCAGCAGTATTTCAGATACATATAGGATCCATCATGAGTTTTCTTTGGAGATCAAGATTTCTTAAATGAGTCTAGAAAAAGACGGTTATTAACCGAGCCTCTTGGCGAGGTTAATAACTCTCTTTTTCGAGACGAATTTAAGAAATCTTCTCCAAAGAAAAACGAGTGATGGATTCTTTTTATCACCTAAACAGTGTGTTTTAATGAAAAATATTGACAACATCAAAACAAAGACCGAATAACACATTCTTCATAAGAACTTGTGATTAACCGCATAAAAAAGTAGTCCTCATCATTTTTTAATAAGAAGAAAAAAACCAACGATGTTTTAAACAATTAAGACTCGTTATTTATTCAAAATAACGTATTATTGCATTTTTCAATGTGTAAAATTTAACAACTTAACAATAAACATAATAAAGATAAAGTCAAAATGACGTCATCAGTAGTCGCGTGTATGACGTGTTTTTGTTATCACACATGTTGGATATCGTTGTTCCGTGATTTGTTCTCAAATTGAAAATAAGTGTATTTATGTGATAAAACACAGAGTTATTGTGCAAATTGTTAATGTATAACACTTTTACAGAGATCCTTTCGTTGAAGTGTTTATCTGACACAAGTGTGCACACCATGGAAGGACACCAAACATCCCAATAAAAGAGGAGTTGAACAGACAGTTAAATCCGTGTCAATAATGACATTGTTTGATACAGTTATAAGTACATGTAATGTATAAGTAAAATCCGGCTCAGGAACCTTTATCAAAGTGTTATCAATTAATTCAACAAGTTGATTCACGTTTTGTACTCATTCTTCATGAAACCATCAACTGCCTAATAAATTGAATCCCATGAAAATAATGAACAGTTTTATCCTTCCCCATATGTAGGAGCATTTTGCTGAATTGTGTAGTATATGGCAATCTGAAAACTTCTTATCACAATGTTTTAACCTTATTCAATACTTACTTTACACAGGGTCTTTCAAATAGTACTATTTGAAAGACCCTGCTTTACAGGAATTTCCATAGCTAAGCCTAGATGTTTTAAAAGTCGATCGATGCAGATCTATGTGTTGTATGAGGAAATGGGTTAAAATATGTTTGAGCATATAACAACTCTTTAAACAATGTCTGTAACAGACTAACACGTAAGTCAGCCAGTAAACATAAACCTTTATCTGATACGGACACATTTTTACCACGCTGTTGCAGACGACTTAACTTGTCAGTTTGTTTCCACAATCCTTTCAACTGTACAAGATTTCTAAATAAGTGGTTTATCATATATATACATGTATATATCTATTGGTGTTTTAATATAGAATTATAATATCAGCTAACAGTGATCATAACAATAAAGACGGAAATAGATATAACGTTACATGTAAATGTACCTATATATATATTCTAGTCTTTCTTTCCCATTTTACAGCCAAATTTAAATCCTACGTATGCTCCGATTGCTAGCCCGCCTACAAACGCCAAACCTGCGACTACTAGCACCACGGTCCCACTAGCTTCGACCTCTAAACCGTCCTTCCCAATCTCTATATCGATTATATCCGACATTTTGATCACTCGACCACAAAAATATGTAACACAAACACACGGTAAGTGACTGGTGAGTAATGTCGTAAGAGTGATCTCCCTTACATCCTTGAGCGTCTGTTACTTCATAATCATATTGTATGTTAGGTTTATCTATGTGTGAAAAGTTATGGTTCGCATTACCATATACTAAACTGTCCATAATAATAGATTAAGAGGCTATTATTATGTTTAGTGACTGGCATACATAACCCTTTCCCGCATACAACAAATCTGATGCAGAATAATTTCATTAATATGGAAACTTGGAGGAAATGTCTCAATACTTGCAATTTCTTTTTCAAAAGTAGTTAGCTTGCAGAGGTGACAGACACGTCTGTATGTGGAAAAAGGTTGATCATTTAAATCAATCATGTCGATTATGATCAAGTTAAGTTAAAATTGCGGAATGTGCTTGCTTTTCTTTACCGTTCAACATTTTATAATGTGTATCCATGTATATCTAAAATATAAACTGTTTCTAAGCTAAAACTGTTGATCGCGTGACTCGCGAATACCAACTGCGTAGATCAATCTCCTTTGCAGAGAGCCGCTCTTTACACTCACTTACAAATAGTAAATCATAGGCGATTTAAAATGTTTATTTGGTTCGAAACAAATGAACAAAAGAACAAACCGAGATAAAACTGGTTTTAATAAAAAAATTACTTTGAACGAACACTCTCTGCCTAAAAGAGAGTTTCAAGAACGACACCTCTGCGAATAAGAAAGAATCGGGTCTTTCGTACAAAATTATTTCGTTCTTGACAATTTTAAATGTGTCATTTAATTCCCTAAAGGCATATTGCTTCCGATCTGCATATCGTTTGTTATGCATCATTGACACAAGGGCGCTCATCATAATATAATTTTAAAACATGAGTAGATTGTTATTTTCATTATAAAAAAGGAAGGAAAGAATTACAATAAATTAACATGTTGTAGGGCTCAGTCAAAGACTGTGTTATTAGGTCTTTGGCTCAGTTTATGTTCGAAATTAAGTTTAAATTATACAACAATTTCATGTTAGAATTGAAGATTTTAACAGCATAAAAATATAACCTTTTTAATGTCTCCAAATCACTTTGTGCCAGTAATTAAAACTGCAACAAACTAAATGATCCGTAAATGGATCATGAAGCTTGTTGAACGGTAAAGAAAAGCATGCACGCATGCGCACATGCAGCAAAACAGTCTCTCAAAATTAATAGTCTACACTGAGAGCCGTCTTTAATAGGCCTGTAACACTAGATCCCTCCAAACTGTGTGCTGACAAATAGGGATCTAGAAACAAGGTCCTTTAGTCGCTAACGGCATGTGTACCCTGAACCCGTTTCCATATACAACCAATCTACGGCAGACTACTTGAAATATCTATAAATTAAAACTTATATATTTATTGGATATAGGTAAAACAGTGAGGCAAAATGTTATGTGCACTGCTCCATTTTCCCCAATGATTTCAAAGTCGTCCGCTGCAGAGGCGTACAAAATGGGTCGGTCCTCGACTGTCCAGTTTCAGCAGAGACATACAGACATCTCTGGTTTCAGTGTATTCGAGATTTATAAACATATATTGCAGATAATAAAAGAAATACACAAAAAGACAACCAGTCTACCCTTAAATTAATACATTTTCCTCCAATCCTTGTCATTTATTTTACCAATGCTTGTGAAGGTTTGACAGGGACAGTCGTTTTTATAGCTTAAAGGTTGGTCAGCATACTCAAATATGACTAGAAATGGCACGATCCTATTTCAATTTAACAACTGCATGCTTAAACATTTGTGAATTACTTTTTATACCGGCCCCGGGAAAAGAGACAGTACAATCAAAACAAGAGGGTCAGTATAGTTCCTTTGCCAATGGGCAAAATTTAAATCACTAGAGCCATATCAGGCAAAACAGACCCGCCACCTGGTGGCCGTGCTCTTTTTACCGAATCAAGATGGCTCTTAGAGGTTCTTGGAGGAGAATATAGGCTAACAGTCAAACCATCTAGACCACGTTTTTTAAACCAATCAAACCAATCAAAATGGCTTGATGGAATCTGACAGAAGGAAAACTAATTACTACAACATTATTTGAAAATCGTAAAGACACTTATGGAAGAGTTCACTATATCCATATCAGGCAAAACAGTACTGTCCTGACCCAGCACGCCAGGTGGCCATGGTTATTTGACCAATCAATATGGCTTGAAGAAATCTGATAGAGGGTCACCGTGCCATCAAACATTTCTCAAAAAATAACTGAAAATCAGCCAGATACTGTTTGAGGATAAGATTTTAAAGTTTTCACTTAAGCGATATAAGGCAAAACTGCCCCGCCCCCTGGTGACAATGGTTTACGACCAATCAGTATGACTTGAATGAATCTGATAGAGGATCACACAAGGAACATTTCTACAAAATTATTAGAAAATCTGCCAACCACATTAGGAGAATAGGAAGAGTTTTTTTCTTTTGGCTGCCATTTAAATTTTTGGATGAATCCAAAGTTTTAAAGGAATTTTGAGAGGATTTTGATAAGTTTCACCCCAATTCGCCCAGTGGTTACAGAGGAGAAAGCGTCTGAAGCTAAAATTAACGCAAGCACGCAGGTACCACGGACAATTCACCATTACATAACCTAGTATGGCTTACAACCTGTAGAGCTAAAAACTGCTAAATATAAAATACAGAGACCACAAACCTATCTTGCCTTCAGATATGTTCCGTGTTTAAAAATAATAACACGAAAAATATATATAGTTTAAATTGCTGCTCCGAATAATCCCCAAATACCATTTATTTGCGTAGAAATGAGTGTATACCTCACCGGAATGCATTGAATATATGACAATGAGTTTAAATTCATTGTAAATATGTTTAGGATGTATTGGAACTGTTTGATTTGATATATTTTAGTATTTTGACCTTGTCTGAAAGTGAAAGTAGAGTATGTGAAAAAAAACTTTTTTTTGTTACGCTAAGAACCCAAGAGGTAACTCATTTCGATGAAATAGGGTGTCTGTAAATGTGACAATTGAGGGTTGCAACTTGTTTATTTACATGGAAACAAAGAAGGAATGTCATTGGTGTAATGTGAAATTTTAAAGAAGAGAATATGTTGTTTTCTTTTTAACATCTTTGCACTTTTTGCAAGTATTTACATTTTACAATTCTTTGGTATGAAGCAACCAGGCATCAAACCATGGTATTCCGCATGAGTAGTAATTATTTTACCAGTTGAGAAATGCGGTTAACGTTATTGGCCTGTGATGCTATCCAAAACAGTCTGCATGATCTTCAGAACTTCGGAATCAATTTAAATCAGACTAACGACGAAAACGTTTATAAGTATGTTAAAGAAATGCCGTCCTATTATTCCCGAGTTGGAACCCGTGTTGTCCCAGCTTCTATTATATACGGGAAATTGTGTAACAGCATGATTTTGACATAAGTATATATGAGAACATGTCAATCGGTAGCATTTACATTATGCCTATCAATAGCATTCACTTGTTAACAAAACAAAACTCAGGGATAAAGTGTTAGTTGTAAAAGATACTTTTTATATATACATGACTTAACTGTGCACAATTTCAATTAGTATACAACTAGGTCAGATTTACCGTTCACATATGAGCTGTGCTACAGAAAATCAAACATGAATGCAATTATTACATGCGTGGAAGAAAGTCCTGCCTTGAAATAAACAAAATCTAGATATTAAAAGTACATTTTTAATGTTCTAAAATCATTATTAACCCTCAACCCTATGTTGTGTGTACACACAATAATCGTCTCTGTGAAATGATTCGTTTGAGAACCCACAACATAGGATTTTTTTAAGTAATCGCGACAAATGAAATTGTGAGGGAAGGACCAGTTAACTCCTCCTTATCTAGTAGTCCTCTGGTAATGCTACAGAATAGTCAAGATGCAAATGATTACTATTTTACAGATTGTTCTTAAAACGTTCTACGAATAAATGGCGAACAGTTTAGAACCAGATTAGAACGCACATATGCGCAGCTAATCTGAATCTACATTGGGCGCAAATGCATTACGGTATTATGGTTAGTTTTCATGTCAAATTTCTTGAAAGGAATATGAGATTTTGATTAAAAGGAAGTAAGGTACCAGACTTACTTCCTTCGCTCGGTTCAACTCATATATCATACGAAAATAAATCAAACGTACCTGTTACTTCAGCAAACGCTGTTCCGTTTTCTTTATGTGCCTTTTCAAAAATTCATGTTTCTTTTTCAAATATTGTATACGCAGTCCGTGAATGGTATATCCAACAATACAGCCACAGAAAAATGCCAGTCCAGCAATCCAAGTCACAGTCCTCTTTTCTACTGCAGTATTTTCTATCACCACCCCAACATCTACCCCTATACGAGTGGACATTTTGTTTTAAAGGATTTCATAATAACATGTTATTGAATTTTATTCTAAACCCTTTCGATATCTCTATTTTCTTCCCACATAAAGCAAACACATGGAAATTGAAACTTTTAATAGCGAACAATTTTCGACAATATAGCCCTCTCTAAATTTGAGGCATTCTTTCCATTAAATGTTAATAATAGTAATAACAATATAGTAGGATCCACTGGCACTCGATATATCATTTTATCGTTCATAACATTATGAAAATGGCAACGCAGAATAATTTTTTTTTAAAAATTGTATTTATTATAAAACATTTATAAAATTTATTATAAATAGTATAGAGAGAAAATCGCATATTTTTGATATATCGATTGCTTTTCTTTGATAATTTCATATGTTAGGAACATTTAAATGATAAAGTGGACTATATAGAGAGAAAATCGCTTATGATTTATATCAAATTTATCTTTGGTCTATCCAGAGACATATAGACATATAAACACGTGTTTATATGTCTCTGGTCTATCCAGTACTATTTGAAAGACCCTGGTCTATCTTAAACCTGTTAACCGTTTTCCACATATAGACGCTTTCTGACGCCTCTGTAGCATACGACTTTTGAAAACATTATGGAAAAAGAAGAAAATTAGCATAATGACCAATTTCTACTTTTGCCGTGCAGTGTTTTTCAACTCTATTTAATTACTAAACTCTTATTTATTGGGACTTTTGCCAAGATGTTTTCAAAGTCGTCTGCTGCAGATTTGTTTTCTTAGGGAAAGGGTTTACATAGACAGTATTTGCTAATGTATCCTGTTAGAAAACTTACCTGCTTATTACTTATTCACAAGTATAATGATAACCTTTTTCCTGCATATTCGCTTTTATTTTGATTTTGATTTTCGATAAGCGACCTGGAACAAGATCTACGAACATCGTCGACCAGGATCAGCATGTAGGTCTACATTCGTACAGTCCGATATAAACTATTCGCTAGCTATTCATCTATTTATTTTCAGCACATACTTCAAATTAATATGCAGTAATTTCTCATAAAGTATAAGATGGTAAAAGTTGCAGGTTATCTACAGTCGAAATGTAAATGACAATGACGAATCAACATGTAAAGTGTTACCACATCGTACTAAAACCAGACCTAAACGTTGCTCGTTCGTATATTTATATATAGGGAAGTGTACCCATATTGGACCAGTACCTATATTGGACCACTGCATTATTTTGCTTGGCTTCCAGTCTAGGACCAGTAGTGACACCTGTGGGGCATCCTCTTGCCATCTTAAAGTCTCTTCATAGTTGGTCATGGCGGGAACTGCCAACTCAAAGCAAAGGCGAGCAAAAACTCGTTTTATAGCACGTTGGTAATAATTTCGTGTTAATTTAGCGGTGTGTCATGATGTAAGGAATGATTGCCCAATGTTCTAGTGGTTCAGAGGGACAATATGGTGTCTTAAATGACCGCCCAGGTGATTAAAAGACTGAGTTCTGTGATGTGTTCTTTTGATAAAAATATAAAAAATAAAAAAATACATCATTTCCACATATTGGACCAGTAGGAACTCCCTATATTGGACCAGGAGGTCATGTGTCATATATATGCATACAGCGTGTGGAACTTTCTGAAATAAGTTTTGGGCTACCGTAAATCAACCGTTTCAGTTACTTCATGGGTGCTTTTCTATTCGATTTCGGGTTTCAACATCGATGTAAATCAATATCCTATATTGGACCATGTGTTTCCCTTTATTGGACCGTCGGTCCAATATCGGAAATAACTGGTTCCAGGGAAATGTTCCCCAAATTGGACTTCTGGAACACATTTTTTTAAAAATAACTATTAAAGCAAAACCATGATAGCCAGCATTTTCATATCCTACCGACAGCTTGGAACTCCAGCAACGATTATTCTCTCCCACAACCAATACTATACCTATAACCACTAATCAATAAATGGCCATTGAAGTTAGGGGGTCCAATATCGGAAATAACTGGTTCAATATAGGGAATTGTTCCCCAAATTGGACCGGAAAACATTTTTTTTAATTCTACTATCACAGCAAAACTATGATGCCCAGCATTTCCATATCCTACCTAAAGCTTGGAACTCTAGCAACGGTTATTCTCTCCCACAACCAATACTATACCTATAACCATTAATCAATAATTGGCCATTGAAGTTAGGGGGGTCCAATATAGGTACACTTCCCCTACAGAGATGTGTAATGAGATTGAGTGTAACCCACGAACTATCAACCGTGAATATGTCACTTATATGTACTTCGCCAAATAAATACAAATAAGTAGACTCAGAGCTGTATATAAAATGAGTATTTCACATCCCCAAATCCTTATTTCACCCTCAAACCCTATGTTGTGGGTACTCAAAAGAATCGTCTATTGGAGATGGCCAGCTTACTCCTCCTTATCTAGTCCTTTGTAGTGTGACGCCACTGCAAATGGGACAAGTGCAATAATGAATGTATATTGTTTTATGGCGCATCGACAGCTAAGGTCATTTAGTGCGCAATTAAATTTAATTATTCATGATCCCTGGGTAAACAAACCAGTACTAGGCTAGAAAATGTGCCGTGCCCAAGGGCACTCATTTATGTCAAATCAGTAGTTTCTCGCTGTGAGCAATTTCTGTATTTTCTACGATATTTTCTACTATTTATTAAAACAATTCCTTTTTAAATGATTTTGGCTTTGAAGTTAAATTGTCTTATTGACTATTTATAATTTGAGAGAATCATGTATAAATAACTTTCTTGGCACCAAAAGCGCGGAAGAAGAAGGTAGAGCGCAGGGTCCGAAACTCTAAAACTCTAAAACGTTATTACTGCTCAGACTTAACTACATGCTCAACATAAGGCTTCTGGTCAATATGGAGAGCAAATTTGCTTCTGACCAATCAGATACTTCAGCTCAGATTCTGAGCACAGATTGAACTTTTATAGTTTTGAAGTCGTGTTTCAAAGGCCCCGGTTGGAAACCCACGCAGAGCGTGATTGAACATTGCAATTTTCACACAGCCTTGGCACGAGAGAGAACCTAGGATATCAAAAGTTATCAGGAATATGCCGTGGTCGAGTGGTTAGCGTCGAGGACCTGGAACCGGGCGTCCCGAGTTCGATCCCCAGTCGCAGCGCGATGGTAATTGTGGAGTGCCCTTGAGCAAGGCACATTTTCTAGCCGAGTACTGGTTTGTTTACCCAGGTATCATGAATAAAGTGAACCGTCGCCGTGATATAACTGAAATAATGTTGAAAACGGCGTTAAACTCCAATAAAACAAATCAAAAGTTATCAATATATAAAAAAAAAATTAAATCATGTCTCGTGTCCCCGATATAAACTCGATAAACACGTCTTATTTGAAAATATTTGATAAAATATGTAATATCTTGAAAACTTGAAGGCGAATAGTTGGTACTGGGCAATTTCTCCAATCCCTTATATCCCTTAACCCTTTCCCACATACAATTTGTGTATGGGAAAGTGTTACAGATTATTCTCTTGTAAGAAATAACAAGAAACGCCATGATTTATAAAAGTGACAGAAATATTGGAAAAACAATAACCTTTTTTTGGCACGACTCATTTAAATAACAACACTTTTAACTCGACCCCCCTTTTTCTTGAATAAAGATACATTTTACTAGTGGATCGTAAAATAATTTTGCATTTCCATGGTGAAACTTGTTAAAATACCCAAAGATTAAACGTCGTCTGCTGTATATTTGTTATTATGTGGGAGAGGGATAAGGAACTTAGATTAGTGTTGTATTATAGATCCTTGTATTTTTTTAGAGAGAATATAACAACATCTTTGAAAAAAAAAAAGTTATAAACAAATCGAGTTGGTACTATTAGGCTATATATCTAGATTACTATCACATTCCAATGGTCGTAACTGACGTCAAGTTGATAGACAGGCGCAACAGATAATTTAACGTGACGTTTAAAATGACGTCACATATAAGAGGAACGTAGTTTTATGGAGTGCTCGAACAAACAACCTTCCTCTGAGAATATTAATTTTTTGCACATTTATCTATCCAAATGCCGTGGGGAAAACGGCGGCATATTATCATTTTCTTTAAATCACAGTAGCCTAGAAACAGATCCAATACGTGTTCGTGTTGATGGTTTTGCTATGTAAAGTATGACATGTGTCAGACGGACCAGTTCCTTGTACTTCGCACGTTTTAAAGGAGAGAAACAATCCATGTAGACTGTCAATCGGTTTCTTTGCAGTTAGGTCCCTTAACAGAGCTATTTATTTCGTTCACAAAAAATTCTTGTTTTCAATAACCAATCGGAATCCAAGTTGTCACGTGATCAATACAATCCGTGTTGTTGTGGAGAAGTCGCCATTTTTGCTGTCCTTGGACTAATTTTGGGAACTAAATGGAACTTTTAGTTAATTATGAGAAACAATGAAATCTTCTTACGGATTGGATGTAACACTCTTTTTAAGCAGCTGTCATTTGGCGGACTGACATTTTAAAGGAATGTAAACGTTCTATTCTTTCTGCTTATTCTTTATTTTAGTTTTAATGGCAGGTAAAGTAGCCAAGGTACCAGTTTCCAAATTTTCTATGCATGAATTTAACGATGCGACTTACCTAGACAAACGCCCGACTGGAGGCTGGAATATGGAAGAAAATGATGTCCTTGATCAGTTAAGAGACCAGAGATTTCAGAGACGGGTTGAGATCCTCGAACAGCTGTTAATAACCGTCAGAAGGAATGGAGGAAAACTTCCTTTCCAGAATCAACAAGCAATTTTTCGAGGTCTGGGACTGGCATTAACAGACTCAAATTGGGATGTTAGACTTAAATGCATTCAGCTTATAAACGAAGTCATTCCTCAATTTGGGGATGGACTGGATGGATGTATGGCGGAGGTTATGGGGAAACTAATTCCGAACATTGGAGAGAGTAAAATAACTGTGAGGCGAGCTGTCATACAGACACTGCATGTTTACATGAAAGTCACACATCATGTTCCTTCACTTCTCAGAGCAATTGTCCATTATGGACTGGAAAATGAAAATCCAAGGGTTAGAAAAGAGTCTATTGTTGCATTACCCATGTTATTTACACCCGAGTTTGCAAAAGAAAATTTCTTTGAAATTTCCCAGTCATTGGCAAAAAAGCTTCTTGATACATCAGTTGAGGATAACTTGAGAGACTGTTCATTAACTACTCTGGAAAAAATTAGAACTTTAGTTGGTGACAGAGAATTTAATAATTATCTACACAAGCTTTCAGCACCCTTGCGCCGGTTCTACCTGCAGTTGACAGGTCAGGTAGAGGTTGACAATGGGGAACAGTCAAACCGCAGTAATTATAGCATGTCCAACGGATCAGGTCAGCAATCACAGACTAAGACTATGCCTCCATTTTCCAAATCAAACAACAGCAGGATGAATGGACAACCACCACCACAGCAGCAGCAGCAGCAGCAGCAACAACAACAACAACAACAGTATCCAATGTCAACTGGTCATGCTCATTATGTCGATTCATATGAATTTGGCATCATACCTAGTCATGTGATGGGGCAAATCAGTGACCAGGAAAATTTTAAACTACGTGCGAAAGGTGTTGAAGAATTGAGAAATATTATGTATGATTTAAATGAAGTTGATGTTCAAGCAAATCTTATGCCACATATGCTGTCATTTATAAGTTTTCTGAACAATCTCTTGGATGATTCAAATTTTAAGATAACGACTGTGACGTTGGAAATACTCTGTATTCTGGTGGAGAAGTTGGGTAAAAATGTTAAACAGTTTCTTAAACCCCTCATTAATACCCTTACAAAAAGAATGGGGGATAATAAAATAGTTGTGAGACAAGCTGTTATGAAAGTTACCACAAAGATGATGCAGAGCTACTCCCCCAGACCTGTTCTGTCTGTGATATGTGAAAACCTTCAGCACAAGAACTCAAAAGTGAGACAAGACACTCTTAACATTGTCATTGCTGCATTGTTAACCTTTCCAAGTTATGCATTTGATCTCCCTATTGTCTGTCGAATGGTTGCTCCAACTCTGACTGATGGCAAACGTCAGGTACGCCAAGGAGCTCTAGAATGCCTTTCAGTGATTGCACAAGCCATGGGTCCTGGCAGGCTCCAACCCTTGGTTCATGCAGTAGATCAGGTAGAGCTGAGTCAGGAGGGAGAAGGTGTAATGGGAGCTGTCCAAGCCCGACTTGCAAGACGGCAGTTGCCTAAGTTGAATAGTGAAGGCTTGGTTGAATATGCTACACCAGTCCCATCCTCTGCATCAACCAGAAGCTCTGCAAGCTTTCAGACTCAAGGAGCTGATATGGAATGGATTATGAGTGGTAGTAACAGTTCAAGGAATTTGTCCAGGTCAGATACAATGGAATTGGAATCGGTTAGCTCGTCTACCTGTCCAACTCCCACTGCAAGTGGCACAGAAATGAATGGGAGACCGTACATGAGTGCTGGGAAAGGTCGGAAGAAATTACCTTGGGAAGGAGAGCACTCAAATGGACAGGTAGGTTGATTAAACGTTTCAGTACACAACATTTGATGTTGGTGAAAAGGGGATTAAAGTTTACAAAATACAATACTCTCATTTCTAGATGTTTTCAAAGTCCTCTGCTGAGGGAAGGACACCTGATTCCAGAAGCTGGTGGTTCTTTGGTATACCTGACCAAAATTGTTGAGTGTCAAGCTCTATCATGTTGTAGAGAACGTTTCATTGAAATCATTGTAAGGAAAGGAGAAATTGCTCAAAACAAGCCATAATTTCTTCTTTTCCCAAACTGTTTTCAACTGAGTTGCTGAATCATACTTCAAATTTTCGTGATGTTAGATTTCTTTATACAGAAGTTTTCAAGCAGATAAAAATACATGATCTAAAAGCGTATTAGGTAAACATTTACAGCAAATCTACAATAAAACAAAACAATGCTTTAGAAACTTGAAATTTATCAATTTGATTTTTAGTTTATACTTTGTTGAATGTCATATGTGTAGGTAACTCATTGAGACAGTCAATGTAAACCTTTACTTTCAATGTTTATGTAGCTTAACATAAGTGTAAATCTGATAATGGTGTGTTTGTTCTGCAATGCTGATCATGCATTGGAGTCACTCTTCTGCCAGTTTGTGTTTAATAGAGAGAACAAAATAGATACATCTGAAACTTTCTATTGATATTAATCATTTAATGTAAATCAATAATTTCAATATTATCACTATCAATGTAATCTTGATATATATTGGAAGTATTCTGAATCGGATGCAAAAGCGTGGTCTAAATTGAGTCTACATAAGTTAAAGTGTTAACATTGATGGGTTGAAAGAGTTTCTGTTGGATATCGATACTATTCATTTTTAATGGCAATTGATGTCTGATATTGACTCTTCTGTCATTGATCTACAAATTAACAATATGTACTATACAGGTTACTGTAAATATCATATTATATTCCTTACATTTAACTGGAAGGAATCAAAGACAATGCCATATGTCATCCGCTGGTTCTGCACGGACCTCATACCTATGTAACCTGAAGACTAAAGAGTGTCTTTTAACCCTTTCCCTCATATACACGCTTTCGGACGCCTCTGCAGCAGACAGCTTTTTGAAAACATAGTGACAAAAGAAGAAATTGCACAAAACGTGCAATTTCTCCTTTTGCCACAATGTTTTCCACTTTTAGTCATAGGTTATCCATTCAATTATAGAGATGTTCTATGTTTTGACAAAATACGTTCAAAGTCGTCTGCTGCACAATTGTCGTATGAGGGAAAGGGTTAAAAGAGTTATTAAGTTTAGTTTATGCATTCAAAATACAAATCAGTTCTGAAAGTAACCAAAATTAAGAAGTTGGGTCTTATCATGATTGGTTCAGCAGCACTGTTCATTCATCTTAGAACCTTGTAGATGTTTTTGAAAATGCAGTGGAATTATTAACACTTTGTCTATCTCTGATCCAGAATACATGTATAACCATTGCCACTTACAGGGGCATTTAAATCTACAGCAGATGAATTTGTAAAATTTGACATATTTTCAGCTCTATTCAATATTAATACTTTTTCATTTTAATATAGAGATTTTCTATTTTTGCATGATTAAATATTTTCAAAATTGTCTCCTGCAGATTTTTTTATGTGGGAAAATGCAGATTTGTTCTTTGTAGGAAAGAGTTAACTTATGACTTAACCGTTTGCATTTCAAAATGTATATTATACAAGTTGGTGGAGGAATGACAAATTATGAAAGTGTTTATTTTTGTGTCTCTCTTGTAAGGGTCCCTACTCCATTGTCTGTCTCTTTGCCAGTCATGCTGTGACTTATTGGCAGGTGACATGAGTTCTATCAACTCTCTTGTTAAGTTCCTTAGACTGTAGTTAGTCTCGGTTCATCTGCAGGCGAACCATTAGAAATCATCAATTAAGAATAGTCTATTGCTTATTTATGGGTGATACTGATAGATCAGCTTGTACAACACTCCTAATATTTACATTAGGGTATTTTCTGCTTTATTTGTAATTTATTAACAGAGATGTTGCCCCTTTAGTTTGAACCCTGCCATTGCAAAACCTGTCTTATGTGTTGGTTAATTTAAACCTGTGTATTTTAGCTGTTTTTAAGAGATTCCAAGTTTACTCTTAAATATTTTTAAGGTGTGAAGATTACCTGTTACACTTTAAAGTTAAATCTCAAATCAGCTTTTGTATGATACATTTCTTGTTCTATGGTTTATAGAGGAGTACACCAAACTTATGCATTTCAGACAAGAATAGAACCGGCCGTACTTAATAAATAATGTATTCAGAGTCTGTGTTTGTTTAAACTTCGGCCCTATTTCATTGAATTACCTCATTCAATACATGAGAAAGTTAATTTTAGTTCTTACTTATCCTGAACATTTAAATTTTCATAGGACTATCATTGACAGTAATTGACAATTTGACATATCAAAAGTTGTTTTTTTGTACACTGTCTAGGTAAGATGACACCAAGGACAACTTCTTTTTGTCTGTGCGTCTGTATGTTTGTTTGTCACACTTCACTTTTCTTGGAAGTCTTGTTAAAAGATACTGACTGTGTTGTGTTGGTTACTAAGTCAAGTCATGTTCAAGCTTTTATTTATCTTAACCTTTTACCTCCTTATGGTGTTGAAGCTAAATGAAAAGAGAATTGGGATAATGTTAAATATTTGAATAGGAAAATCTGCTCATATAGATAAAAACAATATTTTTTTCATCATAATGGTTTAAAAAGATTATCGGCTAAATTATAGGCAATAGATGTCGTTTTCAGGGAAAGGGTATACATACATATATTTCAGATTTGTTCAATCAGGCAATGCCACAATATTGATACAAACTGTGGTTGATAGTACAATAGTTATAGCTAAACAGTATTTCTTCCGATATATTACATACAGGGTTATGTTGATTGTAGTTTGGCACCGTTTCAAAGTGATTACACTGAACAAAAGACCGTCACTGGTTGACTAACCATAAGCTTAACCATTAACCTCATTAAAAAATTCTTACGGTCAATGATTTTTAGATCATGCAGGCAGAAAAAATAATAATTTGAAAATTTTAACCAAAATATTTATGTGTTGATACAGAGGTGAATGCTTTATGGAAAAGTAGAAATTAAAGGGGTTTCTCCTTTTTCCTGAAATGTTTCAAACGACCACTTTTGCAAAAGAGGTCAAAACTTGTATGTTATTTGGAAAGGTTTAATTCTTAAAGTAGCAAATCTGCATTTAACATCTAAATAATAGAATATTATTTAGAACACTGTGGAAAATAGAGGCTTCAATTTTTAAAAAGAATGGAAGTATTATTTTGATGAATTTAAATCCATTAAGGTTTAAGTCTTTCTAAAAAATGAAGCTTGAACCCTTTTTAACATAGAACAAAATCTGCAGTTCGAAATTGTCTGGGGGAAAATGAAGAAAAGAGCCGATCAGAAGGATTATTTTTAGAATACAATTGAAAATATTAATCATGGTTCAATACGAAATTGATCAAATTCAAAGTAGCAATTTCTTTTGCCACAATGTTTTAAAATCTTGTCAGCTCCTGATTTGTGGAAAGGGTTTCAGAAAATGATTTGTATTTCCTCTTTTCGTTATTTGATGGGCAGATGGTATACAGACTTGTTTAGTGTTTTAAGTTCTATTGGCCAAAGGCCAGAAGAGCTTATGCGATGGCTTTGTGTCTGTCGTGCGTCTGTCGGTCTGTAAACTATTGCTTGTGAACGCGATAAAGTCTTCAGTTTTGATTGTATCTCAATCAAACTTATGCAGTAGTTAGATATCCATGAGAGCATGGTTCCTTTCGCAAACCAGATCCACCCATGCAAGACTGGATTATGGCCCTTGAAATTGTCAAAATTGCTATAATAGAGCTTGTGAACACAATAGAGACTCCATTTACTATCTGATCTTCACCAAACTTAGATAGTAGAAAAATATTGATGAGAGCTTGGTTCCTTTCGAAAAAAAGCCAGATCCGCCCATGCATGACTGGATTATGGCTCTTGAAATTGTCAAAATTGCTATAAATTATAATACAGCTTGTGAACACATTAGACCTTCCACCACACTTAGATAGTAGTTATGAGAGCTTGGTTCCTTTTGAAAATGACCAAAGAAACATTCCAGTAGAGCATAGGCCCTCATGGGCCTCTTGGTTACTTGAGTTGTAAGAAGTTGCCGCACAATTGATGATGTTAAAGAAATCATTATAAACTAAACTATTCATTATCATAATTCCTGGGTCATTTATCACTTAAACAAACAGTCAAATAAGTCAACAAGATTTGACCTCGTTCCTCTATTATATTTACTTTGGTCATCAAACGGGCATAAAGGTAGAATTAAGTCCTTGTGGAAAAGTTGTACATTGAAGTCACCAAATCTTGAGCTGCATTACCATTTTCCAGATATTACTTAGAGCTGAGCAATTTATTCTTTTCTTTCAATGTTTACGTAAGGCGTCCTTAAAGTGTTGTATGTATCATGGACAAGCACACGTTATTGATAGAAGATGGAAAATTAATGGTCTCATCTTGTCGCTGACTCTTTTTTATTTTGTAAAAATGTAGTGCAGAGACCAAACTCAATTTTTGTAAAGTCAAAGTTCTTGAACTGTTACTTGCATTAAGACTTAGGGATAAACCTTTCTCTGATACATGTACAATAACTTTGAAAGACTGCTTTGAAATCATCTAGGCAAAATATGGAAAGTACAAAAAATTGTGGCAAAACGAGAAATTGCTAATTTTGAGCAATTTCTCTTTTTGCCACCATGTTTTTAAATGCCATCTGCAAGTGGGAAATGGTTAATCTAAAGAAATGAAGACTTAAAGCTGTTACATTTAGATTGGCACCCGGTCAATAATTGTGATAATCAAAAAAAAAAAAGTAACCTGGACCTTTGTTGATATGTTCTTCCAGATTTCGTAAACCATAACTGGGTATAATGCGACAATCTTTCTTTAATAAGGAGATGTTAACTCCCCTTTCCTGCCATTATCTCTCTCATAACTGAATCATTCTTTATTAGTTCCTACCGGTCAAAGACAGGTTTGGGGACTATAAGTTTGGTCAATTACGTCTGTTTTGTCAGTCCCACCTAATCTTGTTCGGCCCGCATCTTAAACATGCTTCATAGGATTTCAAAGAAACTTGGCACAAACGTTCACCATGATGAGGTGGTGTGTCGCGCACAAGACCCGGGCCTGTACCTCAAATGTTAAGTTCACACTTAGAGGTCAAAGGTTAAAATGAGTACTATTTGATAGGACTGTACCTTGTCCGGCCCGCATCTTAACCATGCATCATATGATTTCCAAGAAACTTAACAAAAACGTTCATTATGATGAGATGGCGTGTCATGCTCTAGACCTGGGCCTGTACCTCAAATGTCAAGTGCACACTTACAGGTCAAAGGTCAAAATGAGTACTGTTTGATAGGAACCTTGTTCGACTCGCATTCGTTGTTACTAAACAAGTTTGTATCTTCCATATGCTTGAATTGATTTTGATATAACTTCACACAATTATTCTTCATATCAAGGTGCTTTGTCATGCACAATAACCAACCACGTACTCCCAAGGTCATTGTCAGACTTTCATGTCTAAAACTCTAGAACTTAACACATTTAAGCAGGACCATTCAAAGACCATGTAAACTATGTCAAGGGGCATAACTCTTTAAGTGAGGTTTGATAGAATAATCATTAATGTGCCTTTTTCAACTTATAGTTTTGTGTCCGGTAGGGGACTATTGTAGTGCTTGCAATACTACATTAACTTGTTTCTATTGGGACCCACATCGTCGAGTTTTAGGGTCAAATAAAGGGATTATACGGCGATGGATTTTGCACATTGTCATTCAGTCTGTAGTCAGTACCAGTCCGTTTCCCAAAATAATGAAATTTCTAGTTCATCTAAAATTATCAGCAATCGGAATGAAAAACGATGCACTGAGAAGATCCGATCTAGTAGAATTAACTCTTTCCCATAAACAACAAATAGGCCTTAGACATTTTTGAAACAGATATAAGAAACAATGAAAATCTCTATTAATGAAGATATAAATATGGAATACAATTAAAAACATTGTTACTAAACGAGAAATTGCTCATGATGAGTAATTACTTATTTTGTCACAATGTTTTCAAAAGTTGTCAGTTGCAGATGTGTCAAAATGGTTCTCATTGTAGGATAGGGTAAGAACACAAGACAATTGATAGTTTGGTCAATCTTATATCATTATGTCTCCCCCCTCCGGAGGAGACATATTGCTTTTGCCTGCGCCGTCTGTCTGTCTGTACGTCCACATTTCTTGTCCGGCCTTTATCTCACAACCCCTTGGCCACATTTCTATGAAACTTCACAGGAGTCATCGGTACAATGTCGTGTTGCGCATATTACGAGGGCGTTTAATTTGACCTACTTTTGGATGAGTTATTGCCCTTTTTAGCTCACCTGAGCTTTGCTCAAGGTGAGTTATTGTGATCGCCTTTTGTCCGGCGTCCGTCGTGCGTCGTCCGCCGTGCGTCAACTTCTTCTCCTCAGTAACCAGTGGGTCAATTGGGATGAAACTTCACAGAAAGCATCCTCTCAATGACCTAACAAGATTTCCTTCAAATTTTTGGGATCCATGCAGAATTCTGGTTTCCATGGCAACGAAATGAAAAAAACTTCAAAATTCTTCTTCTCCCAAACTGGTTGGCAGATTTTCAAATAATTTTGTAGAAATGTTCCTTGGATGACCCTCTATCAGATTCCTTCAAGTCATGTTGATTGGTCGAAAAACATGGCCGCCAGGGGGGGCGGGGCTATTTTGCCTTATATGGCTATAGTGAAAACTTAAAAAATCTTCTTCTCCGAAAGTGTCAGGCCGATTTTCAAATAATTTTGTAGAAATGTTCCTTGGATGACCCTCTATCAGATTCCTTCAAGCCATGTTGATTGGTCGAAAAACATGGCCGCCAGTGGACAAGGCTATTTTGCCTTATATGGCTATAGCGAAAACTTAAAAAATCTTCTCCTCCAAAAGTGTCAGGCTGATTTTCAAATAATTTTGTAGAAATGTTCCTAGGGTGACCCTCTATTAGATTCCTTCAAGCCAAGTTGATTGGTCGGAAACTATGGCCGCCAGGGGGCGGGGCTTATATAGTTAAATTGAAAAAAAAAAATCAGGTGACCGATCCAGGGCCATCATGGCCCTCTTGTTTTAAATTGCCATTTCATTCTTGTCCGGCCTTCATCTCACAACCCCTTGGCCACATTTCTATGAAACTTCACAGGAGTCATCGGTACAACGTCTAGTTGCGCATATTACGAGGGCGTTTAATTTGACCTAATTTTGGTTGAGTTATTGCCCTTTTTAGCTCACCTGTGCACGAAGTGCTCAAGGTGAGTAATTGTGATCGCCCTCTATGTCCGGCGTCCGTCGTCTGTCGTCCGTCGGTCCCTCAACATTTTCACTCCTCTGTAACCGGTGGGTCAACTGGGATGAAACTTCACACAGAAAGCATCCTCTCAATGTCCTCACCAGAATTCCTTAAAATTTTCGGGATCCATGCAGAATTTCTGTGTTTCCATAGGCAACAGAAATCGAAAAAAACTTCAAAATTCTTAAAATCTTCTCCTCCAAAAGTGTCGGGCCGATTTTCAAATAATTTTGTAGAAATGTTTCTCGGGTGACCCTCTATCAGATTCCTTCAAGCCATGTTGATTGGTCGAAAAACATGGCCGCCAGGGGGGGCGGGGCTATTTTTCCTTATATGGCTATAGTGCAAACTTAAAAAATCTTCTTCTCCAAAAGTGTCAGGCCGATTTTCAAATAAATTTGTAGAAATGTTCCTTGGGTGACCCTCTATCAGATTCCTTCAAGCCATGTTGATTGGTCAAAAACATGGCCGCCAGGGGGCGGGGCTATTTTGCCTTTTATGGTTATAGTGCAATCTTAAAAAATCTTCAACATCTTCTCCTCAGTAACCGGTGGGTCAATTGGGATGAAACTTCACAGAAAGCATCCTCTCAATGACCTCACCAGAATTCCTTCAAATTTTTGGGATCCATGCAGAATTCTGGTTTCCATGGCAACGAAACGAAAAAAACTTCAAAATTCTACTTCTCCCTAACTGGTTGGCAGATTTTGAACTTATTTTGTAGAAATGTTCCTTGGGTGACTCTCTATCAGATTCCTTGAAGCCATGTTGATTGGTCGAAAAACATGGCCGCCAGGGAGGCCGGGGCTTTTTTGTCTTATATGGCTATAGTGAAAACTTAAAAAATCTTCTCCTCCAAAAGTGTGAGGCCAATTTTCAAATAATTTTGTAGAAATATTCCTTGGATGACCCGCTATCAGATTCCTTTAAGCCATGTTGATTGGTCGAAAATCATGGCCGCCAGGGGGGGCGGGGCTTTTTTGCCTTATATAGCTATAGTGCAAACTTAAAAAATCTTCTCCTCCAAAAGTGTCGGGCCGATTTTCAAATAATTTTGTAGAAATGTTCCTTGGATGACCCTCCAAAAAAAAATCAGGTGAGCGATTCCAGGGCCATCATGGCCCTCTTGTTTTAAAATTGCCATTTCATTCTTGTCCGGCCTTCATCTCACAACCCCTTTGCCACATTTCTATGAAACTTCACAGGAGTCATCGGTACAATGTGTTGTTGCGCATATTACGAGGGCGTTTAATTTGACCTACTTTTGGATGAGTAATTGCCCTTTTTTTAAATTTGTTTGTCTGTCTTGGGATGAAACTTCACAGAAAGCTGATTTTTTAAGTTTTCACTATAGCCATATAAGGCAAAATAGCCCCGCCCCCCCCCTGGCGGCCATGTTTTTTGACCAATCAACATGGCTTGAAGGAATCTGATAGTGGGTCAATTGGGATGAAACTTCACAGAAAGCATCCTCTTAATGACCTCACCAGAATTCCTTCAAATTTTAGGGATCCATGCAGAATTCTGGTTTCCATGGCAACGAAACGAAAAAATCTTCAAAATTCTTCTTCTCCCAAACTGGTTGGCAGATTTTCAAATAATTTTGTAGAAATGTTCCTTGGATGACCCTCTACCAGATTCCTTCAAGCCATGTTGATTGGTCAAAAAACACGGCCGCCAGGGGGGCGGGGCTATTTTGCCTTATATGGCTATAGTGAAAACTTAAAAAATCTTCTTCAGGCTGATTTTCAAATGATTTTGTAGAAATGTTCCTTGGGTGACCCTCTATCAGATTCCTTCAAGCCATGTTGATTGGTCGAAAAACATGGCCGCCAGGGGGGGGGGGGGGGGGGGGGGCAGGGCTATTTTGCCTTATATGGCTATAGTGCAAACTTAAAAAATCTTCTTCTCCAAAAGTGTCGGCCCGATTTTCAAATAATTTTGTAGAAATGTTCCTTGGATGACCCACTTTCAGATTCCTTCAAGCCATGTTGATTTGTCAAAAAACATGGCCGCCAGTAGGCAGGGCTATTTTGCATTATATGGATATAGTGAAAACTTAAAAAATCTTCTCCTCCAAAAGTATCTGGCCGATTTTCAAATAATTTTGTAGAAATGTTCCTAGGACCCTCTATCAGATTCCTTCAAGCCAAGTTGATTGGTCAGAAACTGGCTGCCAGGGGGGCATGGCTTATATAGCTAAAGTGAAAAAAAAATAAAAATCAGGTGAGCGATTCAAGGGCCATCATGGCCCTCTTGTTTAAAATTGCCATTTCATTCTTGTCCGGCCTTCATCTCACAACCCCTTTGCCACATTTCTATGAAACTTCACAGGAGTCATCGGTACAATGTGTTGTTGCGCATATTACGAGGGCGTTTAATTTGACCTACTTTTGGATGAGTTATTGCCCTTTTTTAAAATAAATCACTAACTGACAAAATACAGTCAGCCAGACAAATACCCCTTGGGGGAGACATACGTTTTTCCCAAAAACAACCTCTAGTTTTGCTTATGATGAGCATTATTAACCTTGCCTACCAAAACTGTTTCATAAATATTATATGCTGTGTCATATTTTATTCAATACTAATTATCTATTTTACTTGTGCACTAGGGACATTTGAGGGCATTTAATTCCTTTAAATATATTCCCACAAACAAAATTTAATGCTTTCTGCATGACGTCTTTGCAGCAGACAATGTTTGAAAAAAATGCTAAATTTTATCGCAATGTTTTCAACTTCATTCAATAAATATCGTTTCATTAATTTGCAGCAGACAACTTTCAAAAACACTATTGCAAAAGGGGAATAGGCTGATGAATTGAGATACTTTTTTCAACTCTATTCAGTAATTATACTTTCATTTTTAAAGAGATTTTCCATATTTGTGCCTTGATGTTTTCAAAAGGCTCTGCTGCAGATTTGTTGTATGAAAAAATAGATTTGTCAATTTCATTATTCAATTCTTCAATGGATATTTTTAGAAATCAATATGCCTATAAGCTGATTAACCAAGCAGACTAAACAAGATCTTCAGGCTATAGATATTCACACATTAATATAGTCAATACTCTGATTAAGTCGGTCAGTCAATCAGATAGTGTAGAGTGGGAGTGGTAGATAAGACTGGAGGTCTGACTGGTAGTAACCCTTTCCCACATACATGTACAACAAATCTGCAGAAGAGAATTTTGAAAACATCTTGGCAAAAATAAAAATAAATCTCTGTAAATAAAAATAAAATATTGAATAGAGTTGAAAACATTGTGAGCAATTTCTTCTTTTGTCACACTGTTGGAGAGGCGTCAAACACATCTGTTCATGGGAAAAGGGTTGACTCTTTACCTGATATAGATGACAGGATCGTCTGTCCACATGGACAACTTTTGAAACATTTTGGGGAGTCTCATCTCCGGAAAACTTTTTGATTAAGCATCAAAAATAATGATTATGATTTAAAGATATTATTAAGCTCTTTCCCACATACAACAAATCTGCAGCAGATGACTTAGAAAAAAATCTATGAAAAAACAAGAAGCATCTCCATAAATGAGAGGTTAATTTTTTAAAAAGAGTTGAAAACATAGTGGCAAAAGGAGAAATTGCTAATTATGAGCAATTTCTTCTTTTGCCACAATATTTTCAGTAGTGCCTGCTGCAGAGGCATCTGAATGTGTATATATGTGGGAAAGGGTTAAAGGCATTGATTTTATTTTCAAACTAGCCATTAATATATGTTTAACTCAACAGTTGGCCTGATAAGATATTTATGGAATTCAGCTTTTGGGGAAATTAAACTTTGGAAAACTGAAGTTTAATGAGAATACAGAGTTGAAAACATCGTGGGAAAAGTAGATTTTGCACATAACAGGGTATTCATTTGGAGGCAGTTAACAACTAAATTGACCACCTCAAACCAATTTCTTGTCAGCTCAAATTGGTCCAGATAACAATATTTGCTGTGAAGAAACTGACAGAAATTTAACAATTTTAAAAAGAGCTGTCAATTGATCCTATGTTAAGCTCTTGTCTAAATTTTCTGCCTCTTACTATCACAATTTATTCTCCTACTCAATTTCTTAATGAAAATCCTGCCATAATTTAACCCTTTAAATGCAGATTTTGTTTACTTGAAATGTCCAGCTTTTGCATCTGGAAGAGTTCTGATGATGATGATAACCAATTCTATGGACTTAAAGATAAAAAAATGTTGCTGCATGCGGAAAGGACCGTCTGGCCTAAAACACTCTATACTGGTGGAAAAGGCTTCACACAAATGGTTCCAGTAGTCACAAGAGTTTTTTCTTCTTTTTCCATAGTGTATTCAAAAAGTGTTCTTACCAGACTTAGTTTTTCCAAGTAACATTTCATCTGTATTGGAGTTCTATAAAAATCTCTCAAATTTCATGTTATAAATGTAAGACACTGGTGCAGAGGTAAAGCGTCAGCCACTCTTACCAAAGGTCGGTTCAAGTTTGAATTAAACCTGTGAAGAGTAGTTTCTGCCTTTGGCAATTTCCACACAAAATAGCATAAGTACTAGTTATGCCTACATGAAGAAGACATCCCACATGATTAATATAAGTTGAAAGGTTATTTCAATGGCAATCAATGTAAAATAAATAAGTTAAAAATAAAACTGTTTATATTATATTAATGTCATAACAAAAACTTACATTGGTCTGGAGAGTATTTTGATTAGAACAAACAATTTGTTAAATAATGCAGGAACAATTTATTTCAGCTCTTGTTTTCGATAAAGTTTACAATGACTCTTAATTGAGTTTTGCAAAAACAACGCTAAAACTTAGATTGACTCCCCCCCCCCCCCCCCCCCCTTTTTAACAACTAAGCAAAATTCTTTATGGTTGAGTTAAAGAATATATGACAGAGTATAATAAGTATTTTGTATGGTATTTTACACCGTTTAGACCTTCTCTTTTGAAAACTAATTCAACACTTAAATACCTTTTGACTAAAGCCTTTGTTAACACTTTACGCTGAGCTACATTACCTTTTTCATACAAGTTTAATACAATCAATAACTTTAAATTATAAACTAGTAAACTTAATGTCAAATTCTTATCCCTAAGTTGCAGTAACTCATCTTTAATAAAATTTTCTCCTTGCTATAATGTTCATTTTTGCTAACAATGTGTACATTAAAAATTAATAATTAGCCCAAATTGTACAGAAAGCGTGAAAACATGATGTCTTTTTTAAGCGGATATGCCAGCAATAATATTTGATACTTATCACCAATGGATAGGGTTGTAAACTTGTTCATTCACAGTTGTTAACCCTTTCCCACTTAGAATAAATCTACAGCAGATGAATTTGAGAACATTTATCAGAAAATATGAAAAATCTATTTAGATGGATATTAATATTTGAGAATACAATAGACGAATTTGTGCGAAAAAGAGAATTGCTAATTGTGTTGAAAGGTTTTAAATTGACCTTTTCCCTCTTATAGACACTTTCTGTCGCGTCTACAGCAGATGGCTTTGTGAAACATGGCGACAATTTCTCCAGTCTGTAGCGACGCTGGCTATCAATCCAGGGATTGTGAGTTAGAAACCCAGCTCGGTCAACATTCTTTCTGACGTTTGACAAAAGTCATTGTGACAAGCGTTATTCGTCTTTCACCATTGCTGGGAAGATTGTTGTGTGGAATACTGGTGTAAGAAAACCAGGAAATGCATGAGTAGGTGAACTGGCTGCCGTGATATAACTGAGAAATTGTTAAAAACGGCGTTAAACCCCAAACAATCGATCAATCGTCTTTCACCAATGAGCTTACAGTCTGTGTGGATTACTGGTGTGAGAAAGCTAGGAAACACATGAGTAGGTGAAACCGGTCGCTGTGATATGATTGAAAAATTGTTGAAAACAGCGTTAAGCCACAATCAATCAATTTGCTTTGTTTTGTACGTATGTTTTCACAGTCGTCTGCTGCAGATTTGTTGTCTGTGGTAAGGGATTAATCACGGTACACTAAGTTTTGTTGTAAATAGTGAAAAAGAAGACATTTCCTTGAGGTATGTTTTCTGTTCTAATAGGTTATTATGCTGTGTATAAACAGCAATAGATGGACTATTATATATATCAATGCTTTCATGCAAAATGGTTGGACTATATAAGGTTCTGTAACCCTTAACCTGAAATAGATGACTTTTGATACCTTTCACGAAACTTGTTGAACATGAGTGTGGGTGTAATAATCGGCCAAGTTTAATAACCAGCCAAATCTTGCGAGACACTTTTGGGTTATGGCCCTTGAATTATCCAAAATTGTCAAAATTAGGCTTGTCCGCTCTTGAAGTCAAACGGTTTTGATCTTCTGAAATAATGTTGAAAACGGCTTAAACCCCAATAAGACAATACTGAGGGAGCTATTGTGACCCAACTGCATGTAAGATAGGCACAAGCGTTGACAAGAACTTTAGCCATGTCATGCCATTGATTTCACCCCATGGTTACCTTTTTAATATCAATAAGGTCTTCAAATAGTTCCTTATTTTGCTTGATTAATATGGTAAAAAAATGTGTTAGTGTTTCAACCTCAAAATCACTTTCTTAAGTTTGGATTTTTTCCCAATCTAGAACTTTGACTGATCTGTTTGTATATAAAACCTCTTGAAATATTTCCCCCAAATTAAACCGTAAATGATAATTGCAACAAATAATATTTAACATGGAGTGCAGGATAATTATAATAGAAACTTATATACTTTTGAATTTTGATCATAAATTTTAATTTTTCCTCAAAAATTTCACCTAAGCCATGCCAAGGGGATGAGTAGTTTTCCAATCCTGAAATTGCATACACGTCAAGTTGTTTTCATGTCATAGCCATTTGGCACAAACTCTCAGGATGTGTGTACAACTTTATGGCAAACATTGAAGAACCTGATCACACTTTTGAATTGTAGACTGACTTGTATCTTCGATGGTTGTAAAGTAGTTACGAGGTTGCGATTTCATTGGATGTAGTCCAAATTATGAAGAAGTATTCCTTACGTAGTAATGGACACACGAAAAGTGATTTGATATCAATATAATTTTACAGTTGGTATTTGGTGGTATGTTTTTAGCTCACCTGTGCATGAAGTGCTCAAGGTGAGTTATTGTGATCGCCCTATGTCCGGCGTCCGTCGTCCGTCAACATTTTCTCCTCTGTAACCAGTTGGTCAACTGGGATGAAACTTCACAGAAAGCATCCTCTTAAAGTCCTCACCAGAATTCCTTAAAATGGTTGGGATCCATGCAGAATTCTGGTTGCCATGGCAACGAAACGAAAATACTAGTCAAAACTTAAAAAATCTTCTTCTCCGAAAGTGTCAGGCCGATTTTCAAATAATTTTGTAGAAATGTTCCATAAGTGACCCACTTTCAGATTCCTTCAAGCCATGTTGATTGGTCGAAAAACATGACCACCAGGGGGGGCGGGGCTATTTTGCCTTATATGGCTATAGTGATAACTTTAAAAATCTTCTTCTCAAAGAAGAACTGGTTTCCCAAACTGGTTGCCAGATTTTCAAATAATTTTGTAGAAATGCTCCTTGGATGACCCTCTATCAGATTCCTTCAAGCTACGTTGATTGCTCGAAAAACATGGCCGCCAGGGGGGCGGGGCTATTTTACTTATATGGCTATAGTGAAATCTTAAAAAATCTTCTTCTCCAAAAGTGTCAGGCCGATTTTCAAATAATTTTGTAGAAATGTTACTAAAGTGACCCACTATCAGATTCCTTCAAGCCATGTTGATTGGTCAAAAAACATGGCCGCCAGTGGGCAGGGCTATTTTGCATTATATGGTTATAGTGAAAACTTAAAAAATCTTATACTTCAAAAGTGTCAGGCCGATTTTCAAATAATATTGTAGAAATGTTCCTTGATTGACCCTCTATCAGATTCCTTCAAGCCAAGTTGATTGGTCGGAAACTATGGCCGCCAGGGGGCGGGGCTTATATAGCTAAAGTGAAGAAAAAAAATCAGGTGAGCGATCCAGGGCCATCATGGCCCTCTTGTTTGAATGACTTGTGTCCACATTAAGAGGAGAGAGTCTTGTGGCATAAATAATACAGTTTATACTCATCAAAATAAACTATTCATTGAGACAGAAAGTTGAAAAAGCTTTCAGTTTTTTCAAGAAGCATGACAGGATTATAAACTTTTACAATTTTTGAAATGTAGGCAAAGGCACACAAAAAACCAACCTTTTCTATTGGTGATTATGATCAGATTACAAACTTTAGACAGCTGTTTAGGTCCTCAGGTACTGCTAGGATCCTTGTACTTGACATTGAAGAGGGAAGATCAGATCAGATCAGACTATGCAGACTTGCAGGCTGATCCAGATCTTTACTGGTTATGAAAAATCAAAGATCATATATCAGGTGGCGTGTCTCATGTAATGAATATAATCTATAGAAACAGATGAAAACTGTTTTGAATCAAACATACATTTCATGAATACATTTTAGTTTTAGGATATGTATGTGCTGTTATAACTTGTTGAAAATGTTGATCTTGGTCTTATTTTTTACTTAGAAAATGCTTTAGGAATGGACACACTTTACATTAATTTCTTGATAAGAAGGATATTGTAAAATATTTGAAATTTGGTTAATTTCCCATTCTCACAAACAGAGAATCTGCAGGAAATTTGCAAATTTGAAAACATCTGGAAATTCTTCAAATGAAAGTTAATTATTGAAAGAAATGAAACCATTGTGGCAAAAGGAGAATTTGCTCATTATGAACAATATCTTCTTTAGCACAATATTTTCAAACGTTGTCCGATGCAGATGTGTTAAGATGCTTCTGCAGGTTTGAAAGAGTCTAAAACATGATCAAAAGAATAATTTTCATAGGTATTGTAAATCAGGTGGAGAATATACTGTGTTGTTTGCAAATAGACTGATTAAACCTGGTGGGCAGTGACTGTTAATAGATACAATGGATTCATTAATTTATCATTGATTAAAAAGATGGGGATATTTGAGTGTTTGGAGGTGAAGGAACTTTTGCTGGGGCTTGAACCCTCACCTGGTAGTGTAAGTAACAACATGGCTTTATAAGTGCTTAACCCTTTGTGTCATCCCTTCCTTCGCAGGCCAAAATGAATGCAGCAGAATATGAAAAATGGCTATAAATAAAAGTAAACCTATTGAGAAAAGTTGAAAAAATAAGGGCAAAAAGAGAATTTGCTTATTATGAACAAACACTATTTACCACAATGTTTGCATGTTGGCAAGGTTTAATATAAACAAATTCTGACACCTCTTCTATGCAGTGAAAATATTATTGGTAAATAAATCATTTTCCAACAATGTTTATCGACTTTTGTTTCAAAACGATTCTTACAATTTTTCTGATGTTTTCAAAGCAGTTAACTCTAAAAGTATTAGGTAAATGGTTTAGTGCAAGTCTATCTAGAAAGTCTATCCCTTTCCCACATAAAGACACTTTCTGACACCTCGGCAGCACTGATGACTTTTGAAAACACTGTGACAAAAGAGAAATTGCTCAAAACGAGAAATGTCTCCTTTAAAAGTTTTGCCACAGTGTTTTCAACTTTATTCAATAATTATACCATTATTTATTGAGATTTTTCACATTTTTGCCAAGATGATTTCCATGTCGTCTGCTGCACATTTGCTGTATGTTGTGCATACAGTTATAAGATAGATTACTCAAAAATAAAGCAATGTACAGGTGAGAGAAAAGTCATATATTCTGTTAGGAAGTAATTCCAATGTCAGATAATCAGTTGCCTTCATTTGGTTTGTTATGTTATAATAAATCACCATACAGTCATATTCACCACATGAGAGGGCATTGAAGTATTTACTGTAATTAAAATAATTTGTCAGTCAAAAGAAATGTCATAAATTTTCATTGTTTTTAACCGTTTCCCTCATACGACAATTCTGCAGCAGACGACTTTGAACATATTTTCTCAAAAAATAGAAAATCTCTATAATTGAATGGATAACCTATGACTAAAAGTGGTAAACATTGTGGCAAAGGGAGAAATTGCTCGTTTTGAGCAATTTCTTCTTTTGTCACTATGTTTTCAAAAAGGCGTCTGCTACAGAGGCGTCAGAAAGCGTTTATATGAGGGAAAGGGTTAAACATATGTAATATAAAATTTATTTGCCATTGACATTTTGATATAGGAATGTTATCCCTTGTGATTTTACCTGTCAATAACAAACTAGTTCTGACACTCATTTGTTACACACATAAGTATCACTTCTCACTTCACTTATCTATCAATTGCCGAGCCCCGGTAGCTCAGTCAGTAGCGGCGCAAACTGTTAATCGAGGGGTTGTGAGTTTGAATCCCTGCTTGGCCAACATTATTTCCGACGTTTGACAAAAGTCACTGTGACAAGCGTCATTCGTCTTTCACCAATGGTCACCAGTGTATGTGGAAAAGCAGCCAGTTGCTTGGAAAGTATGTTGTGTGGAGTACTGGTGTGAGCAAAGCAGGAAACATATGAGGGAGCTGAATTGGTCGCCGCGATATGGCTGATTTTTTTTTGAAAACGGCACTAAACCACAACCAATCAATCAATTGTCTATCAATTTCCATCAACTAGAATCTACAGTATTATATTTATTGTATTTTAGTATGATGGTCCACCTAAACCCAAGAAACAGCCCTGGTCTAACAGTGAGGAAAGTACAGATCTCTACAATAAGAAACCCGTCATTAAACGCCATACAGTTCCTGTTGGTCAACCATCTGAAGAACATACACCCCAAGAAGGTAGGCAAATGTCTCATGTTTAACTTTTTTTCTAATACTGACAACATCACGAGCAATTTCGTTTTTTTGCAATGTTAACTACTCTAAATCTAAAAATGATTCTTATATTTGGCACAATTTTCATTTACCTTTCTTTATTTTTGTGCCCGTTATTGATAAAAACATTTGACAGACTTGGAAGCCATTATTCTGTCCATAAGTTTACAAAAAACTTTATTTTTAAGCCTTGAAATAGCCCTCAGTAGAACCAGGTGTGCAAATTAATTTGTGCTAATATCTCCCGCTGGCTAGAAAAAGACTTAATTTCAAAATTGACCAATTTGAAGAGATGTTATGAGCAAAGAGATTCTATCAGAGCATACATAACTCTCTTAGTTTTATTATCCCCTCAGCTAACGAGGGCTGACTGTTCGTTTGTCCGCGTGTCCGTCCGTAACAACCTTGTGACCACTCTACACTGAACAACCTTCGACCGATCTTAACCAAACTTGGTATACAGTTAGTATATGGCAAGGTCTAGAAGGTCATACGTTAAAGGTCAAGGTCAAAATTGGACTTGGACTATTCCGCGTCCGTCCGTAACAACCTTGTGACCACTCTGCACTGAACATCTTTCAACTGATCTTAACCAAACTTGGTATACAGTTAGTATATGGCGAGGGGATGCATCCGCTTTGCGCTGCCCTTGTTTAATTTTGATTTAAAAGTTAACTGCAGATTGTTAAACAAATTTATCAGAGTCAAATCTTTCCCCTATACAGATAACTTCTGGTAACACTGCAGCAGATGACCTTTGAAAACATTATGAAATTCAGAGAAATTACAAGTTTTCACCTTTAATTCAAATTAAATTTTGATTCTTTTTTTGGATGTTTCAAATATGTTCAAAGATTAGAGCTACCTACACTGTCACATTTATCAATTTCAATTACTTTGGCTGTGAACCAATGCATAATAAAGATAACCGCTATCTAATTCAAGTGCATGTATTTGGAGATTTGGGCCTTCCTAACTATTTCGCTTTATCTAATATCAAGTCACTCCTGATTCCCTGAATAAAACCCAAAATACACAAATCTTGAACTTGAGTTGCCTGCTTTTAAACAAACATAAATAAGCTTGACATACAATTTCAAATTGTTTATTCTAATTCTTGTTGCAGGTTCATACAAACAAATTCATCTGCAAAAGTTGAAGAAGACGCAGTCAGTTCCCAGCAAATCTTCCAGTTGGAAAGGCCTTGACCTTGCTGTCTCTAGTGAAAAAGGTAGGTGAAGGTTACATCCAATGTGATGACCTCGCACTTGTGATACATTGATTTAAGATTTAAGATTTGATTACCCACCCACTAACAAGTTACATGTATTTGTGATCATAGAAAACTAACTCTAAATAAATGTAACAATATTTTTATCCTTAGAAATGTGAAAAGTTTCTTTAAACATTTTGCAAGTAACATATAATTCTTCCCAAGTTTCCTGTATTGATCTGAGTTTGAATACTTTTATCAATGTGAATGTCTTTCACTGTCTTTAGCAATGTTGTGCCTGGGGATATTTTCCCTGCTTAAATTTCCTATGTCCCTTAAATTTGAACAAGCTCCCTATTATTTCAATATAAAACGGGCCCTGAATAAAAGATCGACTCTTTGGAAATAAGACCTAGGCACGACCCTTGCTTTTGTATAAACTTTATGTATGAAACATTTAAGTAATTGATGAAGATATGCTCAGAAATTGCAGTTGAGAAATCCCTACTAAATAGTATGTATTTGTTAAGTAACAGAGATATGTGATTATTTCAATGGGTAGGAAATCAATTGGAATGATTGTAAAGATATCAAAGTTTTTTATTAACATTATTAGCCATTTTCCCCTGAAACAGACAATTTTTTAACCCTTTCCCTCATACGACAATTCTGCAGCAGAAGAGTTTGAACGTATTTTGTCAAAACATAGAAAATCTCCATAATTGAATGGATTACCTATGACGAAAAGTGGAAAACATTGTGTCAAAAGGAGAAATTGCACGTTTTGTGCAATTTCTTCTTTTGTCACTATGTTTTCAAAAAAGCTGTCTGCTGCAGAGGCGTCAGAAAGCGTCTATATGAGGGAAAGGGTTAAGCCACTGCAGCACACACTTTTTGAAAACATTGTGAAAAACAAGCTTTCTCCTTTTCCAATAATATCAAATTTTCTCTTCCAATTTATTTCCCCACACAATATCATATTGAAAGGATTGTTTTGTCCTTTGCATTAATAGATGACTCAACATCAGCTTAACTACATAGTTTGGACTATATATGATCAGAATTTGTTTATTTTTGATGATGAACACTTTCAACTGCATTCTGAAACCAGAAACCTGAAACTTTTATATATAGAGATTTTCCATATTTTTCTCCAGATAATTTCATTGCCGTCTGCTGCAGATCTATTGTATGTAGGAAAGGCTTATAGCCTTTATAGGACATATTTTCTGTGTCAATCTGGTGCTGTGGTGAGTGGACCCTCTGAGGAGATCTGAGGATTTCTTGTTTATTGGAAGTTTATTGAACTTTAGTGTTCACTTTTCATTCGTATTTAGATGGTATCGTTTCATATAGTTGTAACTTTATATCGTTCATCCCTTTCCTGAAACAGATAATTTTGATGCCTTTACAGCAGACAACTTTTGGAAATATTTAGGGAAAAGAGGTTTTCCAAGTAATATTATATTTTTACCTGTGATGTTTAAAACTTAATGATCTAGATTTGTTGTTTCCTTCATCTGATATGCGATTTTTAGAGTCTTCTACCGTAATAGTATTTGATGACATTTATGAAAATATAAATCTAGAAGGTTGGAAATAACCCATTAGTATAAGGTGAGTAAAAGGAGATAAACCTCATCAAGATCAATTTAGTGATGCACTTTGAAAAGCAGCTGTACACCATTCATGACCAGTGTAGATCGGATAAACCAGAGCATCTGCATAGACTGATCTGGCTCTGTACTCTTGCCAATAAGTCATAGAACATTTCAAGAATCTTCTGTAAAGCTTTAGCCATTTGGATCCATAGCATGACTGTTTTTTAAGGGTGGTTTTTCCTGGAGCATTAACTACTCAATTTCTCTTTCTGCGGGTTCGATTCCCGGACGGGTAATACCCAAGACTTTTAAAATGGTAGTAATGTCTCCCCTTCTTGGTGCTCAGGGCTGCGGGTTAGCATTACGACTGACTGGCTTGTTACGGATAAATAGACGAGTAGTACTGGTAAGTTACCAAGGAAACACCGTGATATAACTGAAAAATATAGAAAGCGGTGTAAAACTCCAAAACAATTCTATTTTTCAAACATTTTTTCAAAAATCTGCAATGATCTGAAATGTCATTTGTATTGATCAGGTAAAGGGTAAACCCTTTCATTGCTGAATTTTGAAAAACTGGTCCAGTTATGCATTTTGAAGAGTCCTTATTCAATTCTATGAATAGCAAGATAAACTTGTTAACCCTTTCCCACATATAAACGCTTTCTGATGCCTTTGCAGCAGAGTTTTGAAAACATTGTGACAAAAGAGGTATTTCACCTTTTGCCATAATATTTTCAACTCAATTTGAAAATTATGCATTCTTTTATAGAGATTTTCCATATTTTTACCTGGCTGATTTCAGTCGTCTGCTGCAGATTTGTTGTATGTGGGAAAGGGTTAAGTTGAGCAGCTCACATTATAGACCCTAGTCAGACAGGGCAGATGCATCCACTGGCCTTGCTTTTTACTGGTTCTACAGTCTTCATAAAATCTTTTCAAGCAGTCAAAGGGTCATGTAGTTATGCAATCAATCAAAACTTAACTCTTTCAGTGTGCATAGAGTCATTCTAATTATTTGATTTGTATAATGGTACTAGTCCGGTACCTTCCTTTCTTGGATGTCATAGCAAAGCAACTGTATTTAACTAATTTATCTTAACCCTTTCCCTCATACGGCAATTCTGCAGCAGACGACTTTGAACGTATTTTGTCAAAAAATAGAAAATCCCCATAATTGACTGGATAGCCTATGACTAAAAGTTGAAAACATTGTGGCAAAAGGAGAAATTGCACGTGTTGTGCAATTTCTTCTTTTGTCACTATGTTTTCAAAAAGGCGCCTGCTGCAGAGGCATCAGAAAGCGTTTATATGAGGGAAAGGGTTAAGTGCATTATGGTAATTAAAATCTTTGTGCAAACTGGTCCTTGACTGATTCTAGCTTAATTGTTAGCTTAGATGGAAAGGAAACCTGGACAAGTTTATTCTCTGCACTATAACCTGTATCAGTCTAGTCTGTGGTTTTGTCTGAGACGAATGGATGTCCTTACAAGATGAGTTCAAACAATCTATCATTGAACAGTCTGTTGTTAGGGACAATATTTATAATTACAGACTCAAACCTTGTTTCTATTTTGACAATTTACTCTTATCCTTTTGGAAGGGGGATTATCCCTTTCCCTGAAATAGATGCCGTTAGATTCCTGTACCTCAAGTCAAAGGTCTGTTTTTAAACATTGAAGGAAAAGGAGATATTCCTCAAACTATTTCCTGAATTTTTTGTAAATATCAGGCATACGGTTATTAGAGTCAGGTTAGTTTTCTGCACTTGTTTGGTTTCCTGTAGCATTATCTATATACTTTTAGTTGTATTGTAAGTCTGGTTACCGGACATTACATTCAGAAAAAAAAGTACTGTATATACATGTGTTCATCCAGACTTTTCGCTCTTTCCCTGAGATAATAAATTTAGAAGAGTTTTACCTGAACTCTAGTTGGGGCACCTAACCAATGACTTCAAATCCTTATTTGACCTTTTAATCATATTGTCATAACGTGAGATGTTTCTTTGGAGTACCCACAGCTTAGGGTTTAATTGAGTAAGGAAAATTTGAAAACATTGTGGCAAAATAAGAAATTGCTCATTATGGTCAATTTCTACCTTTATCAAAATGTTTTTAAAAGTGATCCCTCACAAATGCACAAGGTTAAATAAAACAAAACCTGCCTACAAATTAAAATAGAACATAGAACTGTAGCAATTTCACCTAAGATTTAAAATGCTGTTTGTTCCACGCTACAGATCAGGAGATCGATTAAGGTTTCTCTTAGCTTGAAACTTTTGAACACTTCAAAACTAAAGGTACTCTTAAAATGATGAATTGTTTAAACAGGAATCAGCCATGGTCAGGTCGTTAGTGTCTGGGATTGAAAACCTTGTGGCCAAAGGTGAAATTGCTCATGATCTGAACTCAGGGTGACCAAGGTTTGATCCCCAGTTGCGTTGGTCATCATGGAATGCCCTTGGACAATGCACATTTCCTAGCCTATAGTATGCTATATGGTTTGTTTACCAAGGGATGGTGAATATGGGGTCTGCCGCCGTGATATAACTGAAATAGTGTTTAAAACGACATTAATTCACAATAAAACTTAACACCTTGATTAAACAGTTATAATATCGTTACAATTAATGTTTAGAAATTATCTAGGAATCTCTATACTGTCATAAAAAAGAATCGTTTGAGTATGTTGTGGTCTGAGTATTAGTTTGTACTCCTTCCATCAATGTGCACTTTGTGTTGTGTCAACAAAATTGCTTCTGAAATTGCAATTTTACATTCAGAAACCATCTATTTAACCATTTTCCGCCATACAACAAAATTGCAGCAGATAACTTTGCAAAGCTTAATGCATAAATATGAAAAATCTATTTCACTGAAAGTATAATTATTCAATAGATTTGAAATCATTGTGGTGGTATACATTCTTTGTTGTTGTCTTTGCAAAGGGTAGTAGACTAAGGAAATTATGCAATCTTTTTACTCTGCCATGCATTTTGTAAATGGTGTGCAATCTTGATGAATATTTAATTGGAATGTTGTTAAACTAGCCATTTATGCCCTTTACACCATGGTGAATTATATGTATTTTAGCAATTACAACACTGCTGCTGCTGTAGTGTTTAAACACTGTAGCTGAGGTGGTTAATTTCAAATGCTAAAAGATTAATGAGTATTTATGTTCTAATATATCCTAAATTTATCTCCAGATGCTATGTGCATGTGGTACTTAAAATTAATTGTCTCATTGAGTTACCCATAACATAGATTTTGATTAAGGAATAAGAGACATTGTGGGGCAAAAGACCTGATTTAACTTCTATTGATGGCTATATGCATAACAAATCTAGCTACATCTTGTAACAAGAGGTAGTTAGAAACTTTTAGCGTGAAACTCTAAATACAAAGAACTTGTATGCTGTAACTGAGGATATAATACTTGATTTGTAAATGGATTTGTGTTACTTTAAATTGAACAGTTTACGAGATATACATTAATTAATTGTGTTTGGCAGTGACACTAAGTCTTACTCTCATTATCTTAACTTTTCCTGATTCTTTTTGAGATTGTTCCCAATCGGGTCATTTAAAAGACTTTAAAAATGGTAGTAATGGTTTCCCCTTCTTGGCACTCAGGGTTTGGGGGATGGCAGATACAGTGTACCTGCAGATTATCTTAAAAGTTTTGAGAACATTTAAGCAGTGATTTATTGGTTGATTGTGGTTTAATGTAGTTTTCAACAGTATTTTAGTAACATTTATGTCATGGCAACCTGTTCATCTATCTGTGTTTGTCCTTGCTTTCTGGCGTAAGATTTTTAAGCAATTGATAGGAAAATATTGATGAAACTATTTCTAATGCAAAATTATCTATAGGAACATTGGCTATATCAACAAAAGTTACAAATCAATATAATATGAACAGTAAAATTTACAGGGTTTTCAAAATTAACCGTTAAAATCACTTTTTGATCTGTTAGTTTTGCTCCCCTAGGGCCCCTACTAGGAATTAACCCTTGACCTGACCTCAAGCCTGATCAATTACTTTTCTCATTTGATCTGTTAAACAAAACATTTTGACAACCCAGAATTTAGCATGGTGATGATATTCAACCCTTTTCAAATTTTTACAATTCTTTCAAGACTTATATATCTTTGTAGAAATAAGTGAAATCTCTATAAATGAAAGCATATTAATTTTGTCATATTGTTTTCTATAATCATCTGCTGGTGATGTGTCAAAATGCGTCTGCAAGTTGAAAAAGATTCGGGATCACTTCTCTGTCAAGTGTCCATCTGTCACACTTGGCCTTTATTTCTTGTTTAATTAAGTTATACATGTAGATATTGGTAGACAACACATGTGATCCTTTGGATACTCTTGTTTATAATCAGTGCTATCTGTATCATGAGATAATTTTAAGGTTTATGATATCCTTAGCTATTATAATCGATCAACCTCTGAAGTGCTATATTTATAGTAAACGGCCTTAAAGAAAAGACTTTCAGTAAAGAATGTGTATACTATTAATGGATCTGTCAATATTTGATTGACCTTAAATTGACCATGTGGGCTATATATACTTGTTTTAACCTTACAAAGATACGTTTGACAATTAACTCCTTTAATGCAACTTCTTTTGGAAATATCTTGGAAAAAGAAGAAACTGATTGCTCAAAACAATTTCACTGCTTCCCACAAATGAGTATCTAATTATATTTCCTGATGTTTTCAAAGATCAGGACTCGAATATAAAGAATCATATGAGTTACATAGTTTCAGTGTTAAGTAAGGGTAGGCCATTTCAGCGAAGACCAATATTCAAATGTCAACATACTTCAGCAGACATGTCACTAGCCCTAACTCTTGTCATGATTACTGGATTAACCCTGTCCCACGTAGTACATTAAATCTGCAGCAGACGACTTAGAAATCATTTAGCCAAATATATGGAAAATCTCTGTAAACAAAAGTGTTATTATTGAACAGAGTTGAATGGATTGTGGCAAAAGCAGAAATTACTTATGCCACAATGTTTTCAAAAGTCGTCTTTTGCAGAATCGTAAAAATGAATCTGCATGAGAGAAATCGTTAAACTGATGTTTATTGGAAGCCGCCAGTAGGCGGCTTCCTGTAGGAATGCTTTAAAAATTTAGCACATTGAGATTTTTAGACCTGCCAGGGTGACCACATGTCGTGATTTGTCTTTGTCCTTACTTAGTATATTAATTTAAGGTAAATGACTTTAAAAACATCCCTTTTACACTCTATATACATGGCTGGTATATTAATTTAATGTATGTACATTTTTAGTTAAGCAAAATTCATGCTGTATCTAGTCAGAACAGTAAAATAGAGAACCATTCTGCTAATGGTTACCTGCCTCATACGCTTTATTATGTCTCCCCCCATACATGGGGGTGACATATTGTTTTTGCCCTTTCCGTCCCTCCGTCCTTCCGTCTGTCACATTTGTTTCCGCTCAATAACTGAAGAATGCTTGGGCATAGGAACTTCATACTTGGTATGCAGGTTGGTCATGACCAGTAGCTGAGCCCTATTGATTTTGATGTCAGAATGTTGAAGGTCATGGTGACCTTGTGAGGTAAAAAGCTCAATAACTGAAGAACGCTTGTGCCGAGGAACTCCATACTTGGTATGCAGGTTGCCCATGCCCAGTAGAAGACCCCTATTGATTTTGAGGTCAGTACGTCTAAAGTCAAGGTCACAGTGACCTTGAGCTGAAAGGTCATAGTGACAATGAGCTGAAAAATTGTTTTTGCTTGGGCCCAGGAACTTCATACTGGTGTGCAGGTTGGTCACTACCAGCAAATGACCTCTATTCATTTTTGAGGTCAAAGGTCAAGGTCACATCCATCACACTTGTTTCCGCTCAATAACTAAGAATGCTTGGGCGTAGGAACTTCATACTTGGTATGCAGGTTGGTCATGACCAGTAGATGACCGCTATTGCTTTTGATGTCAGAAGGTCAAAGGTCAAGGTCATGGTGACCTTGTGAGGTAAAAAATGGTTTCCGCTCAATAACTGAAGAACGCTTGGGCTGAAGAACTCCTTACTTGGTATGAAGGTTTGCCATGCCCAGTATAAGACCCCTATTGATTTTGAGGTCAGTACATCTAAAGTCAAGGTCACTGACCTTGAGCTGAAAGGTCACAGTGACAATGAGCTGAAAAATTGTTTTTGCTTAATGGCTTTGGCCATGGAAGATAAGGAGCGTTTTTCATGCTCTAAAATCTTTATTTGACCTCAAAAATCTATGTTGTGGGTACTCAAAAGATTCGTCTCAGTGAGACGATTATTTTGAGTACCCACAACATAGGTTTAAATGAGTTCTAAGAGATATATCATATAAGAAAGACCCATTTACTCCACCTTATCTAGTCCTCTGTTGGTCACCACAAGCAGATGACCCCTATTGATTTTGAGGTCACTAGGTCAAAGGTCAAGGTCATTGTAACCTTCAGCTGAAAAAAGGTTTCCACTCAATAACTAAAGAATGCTGATGTCGAGGAACTTCATTTGGTCCTAACCAGTAGATGACCCTGATTGATTTTGATTTTGAGGTCACAAGGTCAAAGGTCAAGGTCAAATTAACAATGAGCTGAGAAATAGTTTTTGCTTAATAACTGTAGAGTGCTTTGGCCATGGAAGTTAATACTTTGTGTGCAAGTTGGTCACCACCAGCAGATGACCCCTATTGATTTTGAGATCACTAGGTTAAAGGTCAAGGTCATGGTAACCTTCAGCTGAAAAAATAGTTTCCGCTCAATAACTTAAGAATGATTATTTGAGACATTTTGAGGTCACAAGGTCAAAGGTCAAGGTCACGGTAACCTTCAGCTTAAAAATGGTTTTTACTCAATAACGCTTATGCCCAGGAACTTCATACTTGGTGTGCAGGTTGGTCCTAACCTGTAGATGACCCCTATTGATTTTGATGTCAGTAGGTCAAAGGTCAAGGGCATGGTGACCTTGGGCTGAAAAATGGTTTCCGATCAATAACTGAAGAATGCTTGGGCCCAGGAACTTAATACTTAGTTTGCAGGTTGGTCACCACCAGCAAATGACCCCTATTGATTTTGAGGTCACTAGGTCAAACGTCAAGGTCATGGTAACCTTCAGCTGAAAAATAGTTTCCGCTCAATAACTCAAGAATGATTATGTCAAGGAACTTTATACTTGGTTTTGCATGTTGGTCCTAACCAGTAGATGACCCCTATTGATTTTGTTTGATTTTGAGGTCACAAGGTCAAAGGTCAAGGTCACAGTAACATTCACCTGAACACATTTGTTGTACTCAATAAATCATACTGGTGTGCAGGTTGGTCCTAATTAGTAGATGACCCTATTGATTTTGTTTGATTTTGAGATCACAAGGTCAAAGGTCAAGGTCACGGTAACCTTCAGCTGAAAAATCGTTTTTACTCAATAACTCAAGAACGCTTATGCCCTGGAACTATATACTTGGTGTGCAGGTTGGTCCTAACTTGCAGATGACCCCTATTGATTTTGACTCCATCATTTCTTTTCCTCCCCTACGACCACACAAATCGGGAGACAAGCGTTTTTTCAAAAAAGCAATCTCTAGTTATTTCAATTATTAAACTGGGAACCAAAAAAAGGCGTACTAAATGTAGTCTGGTACATGTACCTTTCATCCTATATATTACGCAGTGATAAGAGAAAGGAACTCCAACAGACGCTATATCTCGCCGTTATTACGTCACTGTGTTGTATAAAGCCGTTATATTCAAGCAAGCATAACATATACTATGGTTATCTGCTTCATTCACTTTTCTATGTGATGTAAATGCTTGAACCGAAACGAAAAAAGGACGTTTGCTCGTTCGACATTTTGATGAAACAATGTAAGAAAGTGCTTTTTTTGCAGTATGCTCGTGTTGTAAATTTCTAACACCTTTACCTTTCATATTTTTATAGCCATTTAATGTTTTGGGTTTTAATATCGATGAAACAATATAAGAAAGTGGTGTTTTTGCAGTATACTCGTGTTGTAAATACCTTTAACTTTATACCCATTCAATGTTTTGGGTCTTAAAATATCCACAGGAAATTCTCTCCAATAACAATTTAAATTAACACTGAATCAGGTTATGACCAAATATGCATTGCCTTAATTTTCTCCATTTACGGTTTTAACCCTTTCCCACAAATATACCCTTACTGTGTGTGCCTCTGCAACAGACAACTTTTGAAATAATTGTGGCAAAAGGTGAAATTGCTCACAATGAGATTTATTTCTCCATTTACGGTTTTAACCCTTTCCCACATAAATGTATATACCCTTTATGAGCCTCTGCAACAGATGAATTTTGAAATAATTGTGGAAAAAGGTGAAATTGCTCATAATGAGCAATTGCTCCATTTGCCACAATAATTTCAACTCTTTTCAATTATCTTACTATGATTTATAGAGATTATCTATGTTTTGTACTTGATGATTTCAAAGTCTTGTCATTGAAATCATTGTGGTAAAAGGAGAATTTGCTCATAATGAGCAATCATGATTTGCATTTACCACAATAATTGTGAACACTTTTCAGTTATCATACTATCATTTTATAGATTTTTTGATCACCTGAGCCGAAGGCTCAAGGTAATCTACTCTGATCACTCTCTGTCCGTCGTCCGTCCATCGTTAACTTTTAGCTTTAAACATCATCTCCTCCTAAAACCGCAGGAACAATTTCCACAAAACATCACAGGAATGTTCCTATGGTGGTCCTCTTTCAAAATTATTCAAAGATTTAAATTCCATTCAGAACTTTGGTTGCATCAGAAAGGGGGCAAAATGTCCAAACTTTAAAAAACTTGTTATTGGTCGAAAAACATGTCAGTCAGGCGGCATCAGAAAAGGGGCAAAATGACAAAATTTGAAAATTCCATTTTTTATGAAAGTTCTTGTCTGATTTTAAGAAAATTGAATAGGAATCTTACCTCAGTGATCCTCTTCTTAATTAGTTCAAGCCGTTTTGACTAGTTATGAAATCCTTGCAACCAAGCGTCATCACAAAAGGGGTAAATTGGAACTTTTAGCTACAAATGACAACACCTACCATTCCACTGGACCAATTTTAACTTGACTTCACAGGAATTTTCCTTTGTTGGACCTCTTTTAAAATTGTTCAAAGACTGTGTAGAACTTGGGTTGCTGCAGCATCAGACCGTGAGAAAAATACCCAACTTTTAAAAATCCTTTTCCTCAATAATCTGCTTGTCCTAGATATTTGTAGTTAAATGTTTGCTACTAATTTACTATAACTCAGGTGATCGATTTAGGGCCATCTTGTTTATATATTGTAATTAATAATTTCAAAGTCGTCTTCTGCAGATTTGTTTTATTTGGGAAGTGGTTAAACCCTTATCCACTATCATGACTTACCGATACAAAACAAAAAACAGATTTTCTGTGTGTATTATTTGACAAAAAAATAACAGGGCTTGTGTTCAATACAAATGGTTGATTATCTTTGGTACAAACTGAAATTTTTCATAATCTCTTGCCCTTTTATCTTTAGTTTTAGTCTTATATGTCACTTTTCATGATCGGTTTAACTTAAATTCTGGTTTCCATGGCAACCCAAAGAAAAAAATAGTGAAAACTTAAAAAATCTTCTCCGAACATATCCGCCAGGGCTATTTTGCCTTATATGGCTATAGTGAAATCTTTAAAAAATCTTCTCCTCCGAAAGTGTTTGTCCAATTTTCATTTTTTTTTTGTAGAAATGTTCCTTGGGAGACCCTCTTACAAATTCCTTCAAGCCATGTCGATTGGTCGAAAAACATGGCCGCCAAAGGGTGGGGCTATTTTGCCTTATATGGCTATAGTGAAAACTTAAAAAATGTTCTCCTCCGAAAGTGTCTGGCCGATATTCAAATGATTTTGTAGAAATATTCCTAGGCTGACCTGACCCTCTATCAGATTCCTTCAAGCCATGTTGATTGATTGAAAAATATGGCCGCCAGGGGGTGGGGCTATTTTGCCTTATATGGTTATAGTGAAAACTTACAATATCCTCTCCTCCGAAAGGGTCGATTTTCAAATAATTTTGCAGAAAAATTCCTTGGGTGACACTCTACAAGATTCCTTTAAGACATGGTAGTTGGTAAAAATCATGGCCACAAGGGGGCAGGGCTGTTTGGAGATTTGATTATTGCCTTATGGCCGTGGAGCGATACTGGCCCTCTTGGGCCTCTTGTTACCAATATGTTATCAAAGTCATATACTGCTGAATGGTCTGGGTTTAATACTGTTGAAATTCCTATATGTTATAGAAAGCAGGTACAACATTGATTCAAAATCCGACGGAAATATTCTACAGGAAAATTACAAAGTTTGCTTTATTCTATTCTTATTAAAGAATGGTTTTGATATATAGTTGTAAACATTGTGGGATAATCAGAAAATACTCATCATGAACTATCATAATTCATATAATATCTTTTTCTAAGATTGTTGACACCATATGTTATTGACAAACAGATTATGATAAAAAAAATCCCCGTTAAAAAGCAATTTCACCATGTGATATGTAGTAGATTAGCCTACTTCCAGCTGTTACCTGTGGTGAAGGTTTTGTATAAATCATTGCATGTTGCATGCTATTATTTGTATGAACAAGTTACTATATTCATTTCATTTTCTTTGACAATTGCAATTATTTTGCAAAAAAACTTTTATCCTTTCCTATACATAAAGGAAATTTGCAGCAGATGACATCTAGTCAAAAATATGAAATAACTCTCTAATAAGATGAAAGTTTATTTATTGAATAGAGTTGAATACATTGTGGTATTAGGAGAATTTCCTCATCATGAGCATTTCTCCTTCTGCCATAATGTTTCCAAAAGTTGTCCAAAGCAGATGCATCAATATTTATTATGTGGGAAAGGGGTAATCCAGTGTAAGTTCATATCAATATGTTGCCAAGTATGGTTGTTTCCAATGAAGCAATAGTTGTTGAGGATTTCACCATTCAGGAGTGAATTGATTTCATATGCATAGAACCTTTTTTAAGATGAGATGTTAACCCTTTCCCATATATACAGACACTTCCTAACAATTTTGAAAATAATGTGCCAAAAGAAGAAATGGCTCATTATTTAACAAGTTCACCTTTTACCACAATCTTTACAACTCTTTTCAATTATGCATAGACTTTCATTTGTAGACATTTTGTATATATTTATAATTGTGTTTTCCTATGCGCAAAAGGGTTAAGAAGATATTAGTTTCTCACTGGTACAATAACTGGAAAGCTAAAAAATAACCCAAATTTATGACAAAAGTACAGTAACTGTTGTCCAATTTACAAGAGAATTGTCTGTATTTGATAAGCATTGGAAAATATTAAAAATATCACAAAAAGAAGATGATTTCCAACACAATTTTTGTGTGACCAATCCAAATTATTGACAGTTTTGTCTGCAAAAAGGATGTAAAAAATAGGTTAACTTGTACGGAGTGACATTGATCGGGCATCAATATTATCGACTGAACTGGTTTTTGTACAGCTATCAAACTCTTGGTCTGACACTTTAATCCTTTCTCATTAAGCTTTCTAATATTTAACCCCCCTTTCGCAGCAGATTATTTTTGAAAACATTGACCAAAGGAGAAATTGCTCAAAACGAGCATTATTTCCTTTTGCCGGAATCATGTAAATGTTTTCAATTTTTTTCAGTACTTATATGATCATTTATAGAGATATTCTATGTTTTTAACTAGATATTGTTTAAGTCATCTGCTGCAGGGTTATACAATATTGTTTGTTAATATTCATGTTCATTGCCTACCAAAAACACATGTGTGTAGCATCTAATGATTGGGGGTCTAACTATTGCATATGTGCACAGGGAAGACTTGTGTGAGTCTGAACTATTGAGCCGTCACTCCAAAGTGTAACATTATAAGAAACATTGATACACCTTGAAATTCTATTATGTGCAAAAATTATTGGATCCCTTTATGAAGTAAAGTAGACTGTTCAAATTGTTCAAAATCGGGCAACTCCATTTGTCATGTATAAATTGTCTTATCTAAAATACAAAGAAAGCTGATTTCAGGTTAGACAGCTTGTTACAGGTTTGTCACCTGAATCTATTCTGTCTTTGATTTTGCCTTTGACTGCGAAATAGTTAACCATTTTCATGCGTTTGCTTCATGCATTTGCAGCCAAAGACTTTTGTCAAACTGTTTTTAACTCTATCCAATAATTACACTGATTTTGTTATAGATTTGCATTGATGATTTCAAGGACGTCAGTTGCAGATTTGCTGTAAGTGGGAAAGGTGGTTAAAATTGCATACTTGTGATATATGCATAATTATATGAGTATTGTGACTGATATAATGGCATTTTGCATCACGATATTTAAGTTATAATGACATCAAAAAGAGACAAGGCATGAAATGTCATTGACGTATAGGCCTATTCCTGTCATCAATTATTTAGCTTTTAGGCTTTTCATCTTCTAACTGGATCATAGTGTTTATGTACTATTCCATTATTTGTTATTGTCAAGTTTATTGTGGTTATTAGGTATATAGTTTTCTCAGGGGCATAAGAAACAATGGTTACCAAGACAATATATGACAGTGTTATTTAATATTCATGTATGATTAGTTTATTATTTATCTTCAACCCTTTACCATGTGCTGATGCATTTTGACAGTCATCTGAAGCAGACGGCTTTTGCTTCCATAAATATACTTTCATATATATACAGACTTTCTATATGATTGCCAAGATGTTTTAAAAATTGACTGCAGATTTACTCTATGTGGGAAAGGGTTAAGCCCTTCCGTCATAGTTGTAATCCTTTCCCACATACATCAAATCTGCCGAGCCACGGTAGCTCAGTCGTTAACGACGTGGGCTGTCATTCCAGGGGTTGTGAGTTTGAATTCCATCTGGGCCGACATTCTTTTTGACGTTTGACAAAAGTCACTGTGACAAGCATCACTCATCTTTCACCAATGGGCTAACAGTCTTATGTGGAATAGCAGCCAGTTGCTTGGAAAGTGTTGTGTGGATTTACAGGTGGCAGAATGCTAGGAAACACGAGTAGGTGAACTGGCCGCCATGATATGTTGAAAACGGCGTTAAGCGCCAAACAATCAACCCATCAACCTGCAGCATACAACCAAGAAAACATACCCACACTGATATGGAAAATATCTCTAAAGGGGTGTATGATAATTGAATAGAGATGATAACATTGTAACAAATGGAGAAATTGCTCATAAAGATAAATTTTTTGCAATTTCTCTATTTGCCACAATCTTTTCTAAAGTCATCTGATGCAGAAGTGTCAAAATGCTTCTGCAAGTGGGGAAGGGTTATAGCAAGTATAAATTTAAACAAGAAATATCTTTAAAAAAGATAAACGGCGATTATAATCAAAACAATCAGTAATTTTCCGTAAATTATAAAATTTGCGCAATAATCTACGTGTTTACCAAAGGCTAATCGGCCATCTCCATCCAGCTTCAGTTTCTATAAATAGATTATCAAGGCCGAGAATACATCACATGACTGGAGATTACGCGAGGCTTCCAAGAGGTGTATAGGTTTCAATCGACGGTAAATAACTGAAAACTTATCATGTTTCAAAAATAATTAATATTTTGCTCATTAATAATATATTCCGTTTTCACTGATTTTTTTCACTGAAATTTATTTCTTAAGAAAACAATTAAAAGTTAATATGCAGAACATTTTATTTTAAAATTTCATCTTATTAGTGCCTCTTGTAGGATCGCCAACTTAACTATGAACCAATCAAAACATTTCATTTCATTTATTTCTTTGACATTATTCATTAAATACAACATTTAATTGGTCTACAATCTAGATCATTTGTTTAACATCTAGGTAAAACTGAGGTTAAACAGCTATAGCCGAAAAATATGTCATATAAGACGTTATAAGACGGAATATTCCATGTTCACTGCTCATTTGCTTTTGAGATTAAATGTTAAAATGGGAATGTGATATTGGTGATGTGTGGATTCTTGTTTGCTTATAGATATACGTATTTAACTCAACCCACTTAATACATTTGAGCCATCCCACGAGAAAACCAACATTATGGTATCTGCAAAATGGTCCGCACAGTCGGATCCGGGCTGACACATTCCGTCTCAAGGGGATAGAGGTATAGAGTAATGATTCCTGAAACAGAAAATCCACAGGAGGCGAAAAGTTGGTTTTTTCGCGGGACTGCTCATTTACCATTGAATGAATGAATGAATGAATGTATATTGTTTTATGGCGCATCGACAGCTAAGGTCATTTAGCGCGCAATTAAATTTAATTATTCATGATCCCTGGGTAAACAAACCAGTACTAGGCTAGAAAATGTGCCTTGCCCAAGGGCACTCAACCATGACCGTAGTGCCGCGACTGGGGATCGAACCCGGGACACCCGGTTTCGAAATCCCAGACGCTAACCACTCGACCACAGCGGATTCCTCATTTACCATTGAACCAGACTGATAGATTTTCTTTGCTATATGGTGATGTTAACTTTTTCACACATACAATGAAATGCTGCAGTCTACTTTGAAAACATATTGGTAAAAATATGGTAAATCTATATTAAAACAAAAGAATAGTGATTGAAGGAAGATGGAAACCTTATGGCAAAAGTAGAATTTGCTTAGTAATAGCAATTTCTTGTTTTGCCACTATGTTTTCAAAATAGGTCTGCTTCGGATGCCTAGAATTATGTCTGCATGTGTGGGAGGGTTGAATGCGTCTTATTTGAAAACATCTGATGGTAAGTAAAACAACAGTGACAGCAAAAGAATTATGAACAAAACAAGGAATCTAACAAGGAATTAGTCCTCTTCCTGACACAATCTTGATCATTTAGTGTAATATTTAACCCTTTCCCTCATATAGACGCCTTCTGACGCCTCTGCAGCAGACGGCTATTTGAAACATAGTGACAAAAGAAGAAATTGCACAAAACGTGCAATTTCTCCTTTTGACACAATGTTTTCCACTTTTAGTCATAGGATATCCATCCAATTATAGAGGTTTTCGATTTTTTGGACAAAATATGTTCAAAGTCGGCTGCTGCAGAATTGTCGTATGAGGGAAAGGGTTAAGTTTTCCAGGTATTACATAATACATAGAGGTAATCAGATAACCTTTTCCTTCATACAACAAATCTGCAGCAGATAACTTTGAAAACATCTAAGCTAAAATATAGAAACTGTGTATGAATGAATTTATATTTATTGACTCTGCAGACTTAGGAAACGGCTGGATCAAAATATTGGAAATCTCTATAAATATAAATGAAATATTGAGTTAAAAAAACCATCCTATTTAAGGAGAAATCATTACATTTTTCACCAATGTTTCCAAGAGTATCCGTTGTAGATGCTTGAAAATGTGTCTGTAAGTGGGAAAGGGTTAAGGGTTAAGTATGTAAAAAATGAACAAAGTTTATTATATTGCTTACCTTATAATGTTAGACTAGACTATGTCTTGATGGGTTTCAAGGTTTATTGACTCTTTGTCATTTATAACTGTTAAACAGATTAATCCTTTCCCCACATACAACAACTCTGCAGTAGAATTGACTTCTATGCACAATTTAGGAAAATTTCTATAATTGGAAATTTAATTATTAAATAGAGTTGGAAACATGTTGGCAAAAGGAGACTAATAATTATGTCTCCCCCTGTATACAGGGGAGATATATTGTTTTTGTCCTGGGCGTCTGTCTGTCTGTCCTTCTGTCTGTCTGTCTGTCTGTCTGTCCGTCTGTCCGAAATCGTGTCCGCTCCATATCTCCAAGACGGCTTGAAGGATTTTCATGAAACTTGTGTCAGATGTTCACCTCATGAAGGCGATGTGCAGAACCCATGTTCCGACCATACCGGTTCAAGGTCAAGGTCAGGCTTGAAGGTCAAAGGTTTGAGCCTGTTTTTCGTGTCCGCTCCATATCTCCAAAACGGCTTGAAGGATTTTCATGAAACTTGTGTCAGATGTTCACCTCATGAAGGCGATGTGCAGAACCCATGTCCCGACCATACAGGTTCAATGTCAAGGTCAGACTTGAAGGTCAAAGGTTTGAGCCTTAATTTCGTGTCCGCTCCATATCTCCAAAACGGCTTGAAGAATTTTCATGAAACTTGTGTCAGATGTTCACCTCACGAAGGCGATGTGCAGAACCCATGTTCCGACCATACCGGTTCAAGGTCAAGGTCAGGCTTGAAGGTCAAAGGTTTGAGCCTGTTTTTCGTGTCCGCTCTATATCTCCAAAACGGCTTGAAGGATTTTCATGAAACTTGTGTCAGATGTTCACCTCACGAAGGCGATGTGCAGAACCCATGTTCCGACCATAACGGAGTTATCTCCCCCTTGTTCAATATTTTAATTGTGAAAACTTTGTCCAGAGCAGAACTCAGAAACTACTTGAAGGAATTTATTGAAACTTGGAATATAGATAGATGGCAATGTGAAGTTGTGCACCTTGCAATAATTATGAGTTATCTCCCCCTTGTTCAATATTTTAATAGTGTAAACTTTGTCCAGAGCAGAACTCAGAAACTACTTGAAGGACTTTATTGAAACTTGAAACATAGATAGATGGCAATGTGAAGTTGTGCACCTTGCAATAATTATGAGTTATCTCCCCCTTGTTCAATATTTTAATAGTGTAAACTTTGTCCAGAGTAGAACTCAGAAACTACTTGAAGGAATTTATTGAAACTTGGAATTTAGATAGATGGCAATGTGAAGTTGTGCACCTTGCAATAATTATGATTTATCTCCCCTTGTTCAATATTTTAATAGTGTAAACTTTCTCCAGAGCAGAACTAAGAAAGTACTTAAAGGAATTTATTGAAACTTGGAATATAGATAGATGGCAATGTGAAGTTGTGCACCTTGCAAGAATTATAACTCTGGGCTACTTTGTTGCAAAGTTATCTCCCCTTGTTCAATATTTTAATAGTCATTGACAAACTGCAATGGGGAGACATATGTTTTTTCATAAAAACAACCTTTCTAGTTGCTATTAATGTTGTTGGAAAATGCATCTGCAAATGGTAAAGGGTTAAGTTTAGACCATTGTATGCAATTGATAAATGAACTTTCCATGTTCAGAATTTTTTTCTTTACCCACAATGCTTCAATAGTATTTCAGTTAAATCACAGCAGCCAGTTTCCTAAATGTGTCTTTCATGGCTTTCTCGCACTACACCACTCAACATTCTTCCGAGGTAACTGGCTACCTTCCCACATAGATTATATCTAGTCCATTGTTTGAAGACGATTGACGCTCATCACAATGGTTTTTGTTAATCATCTGAAATAATAAATTGCTGAGTCTGGGTTCAAACTTACAACCCTTGGTTTTATAGCATTCTTTATTACTGACAGAGTTATGGCAGAGCTCAAAAGAACACTCTTGTTAGATAATAAAACATATCACAGGCACTCATTTCAGAGGACTACATTTGACATTAAGCTTTCACTGACAAAATGAGGTCTATTGTAGCTTTGTGTAGCTCCAAATCAGCCATAATGGTGTAGTGGTAGAGCTTTCGTCTTGAGTGGGGAGGTTGCAAGTCATAACAAAGACTTTAAAAATGATAGTAATGACTGCCTTAAATTAAGTTAGCATTACAGCTGACTCCGGTGTCGGGATACATATTGACCAGTAGTACTGGTAACTTACCAAGGAAACACCATGATATAACTGGAATATTATTAAAAGTGGCCTTAAACACCATACAATGATATCATCATATGCATATTATCAGTCTGATCATGACCTGCACTGCTAGCCTTTTGAGTCAAAATAAAAGGTCTTCTATTAAGTTGTTTACACATCCCTAGATGAGACTATTATGAGCTTCACCTACACTGTTTGCAAACATCTGAAGGCAAACATAATGAAGCTCAAAAAGAAGTGTCATTTTTGGATAAGTTTAAAACATTGTTTAATTTCTCCCTTTTTATACACCCGTTTTTAGCTCTACTGGCCAAAGGCCAGAAGGGCTTATGTCGTGGCGATTATTCCGTGCGTCCGTCCGTCCGTAAACAATTTCTTGTTAACATGATACAGTCTTCACTTTTGATTGTATCTCAACCAAACTTATACAGTAGTTAGATATCCATGAGAGCTCGGTTCCTTTCGCAAACCAGCCAGATCCACCCATGCAAGACTGGATTATGGCCCTTGAAATGGTCAAAATGGCTATAAAAGAGCTTATTAACACGACACAGTCTTCACTTTTGATTGTATCTCAACCAAACCTATACAGTAGTTAGATATCCATGAGAGCTCGGTTCCTTTCGAAAACAAGCCAGATCCGCCCCATGCATGACTGAATTATGGCCCTTGAAATTGTCAAAATTGCTATAATAGGGCTTGTTAACATGATACAGTCCTTATTTTTGATTGTATCTCAATCAAATTTATACAGTAGTTAGATATCCATGAGAGTTTGGTTCATTTCTAAAAAACGGCCAGATCTACCCATGCATGGCTGGATTATGGCCCTTGAAATTGTCAAAATTGCTGTAATACAGCTTGTGAACACAATAGAGCTTCCATTTACTATCTGATCTTCACCAAACTTAGATGGTATTTGAATATTGATGACATATTGGTTCCTTTTGAAACAAGCCAGATCAATGCCAGTAGAGCATAGGCCCTCATGGGCCTCTTGTTTTAAAACGGGATGTATTATATGGCATTATATCTTGTACAAGTCATACAACTAGCCATATCACTTTTGTCAATCTAGAGTTATCACCCTTTAATTATAGAAATTGCCTAAGATTGTTCTTGTCTGCTCAATAGCTTTAGAAGCCTTTGTCCATTCACCACCAAATTTAGTCAGAATGTGTATGGACATAATATCTGGGCCATATCATTGTAGTCACTTGAGAGTTATTGCCCTTTAATGACAGAAATTACCTAAAATCGGTTTTTTCCAATCAATAACTTTACAGCATAACAGTGTCCGCTCTCTAAATTTGCCTGACGTACAACCAATTATCACTATACTTGGTCTCATGAAAACAGGATGGGCGTATTTTTTGACAGTTGGCGCTCTTGTTCAGAATGTTTTCAATAGTTAACTGCTGCAGATTCATCAAAGTTGAGCGTATCAGCAAAAGGATTTTACTCGACAGCTATAACCAATATCCATACAAGCAATTTAAAATGTAAACTGTACATTGTGTGTGTGCATTTGTATGTATGTATGTATGTATGTATATGTATTTGTATATATGTGTATGTTGAGTGTTTTGTGTTTTAACGCCGCTTTCAACAATGTTTTAAGTTATATCACGGCATTTCCTGGTTAAGTTACCATTACTACTGGTCCATTTATCCTGACAGCAGCCAGTCAGTCATAATGCTAACCCCGTATATTGTAGGGCTTTTTAAATCCTTATTAGAACTTTGAATACTATATTGTGGATAGTCGATATGATCTTTTTTCTGATCCATACAGACACATTTTGACGCATATATGAAGCAGTCCACCTTTGAAATCATTGTGGTGAAATTGTTTATTCATGTTAAAAAGTATTTTGATCCTTTCCCACTTGTAGACAAATTTGAATCAAGCAACTTTTGAAAACATTGTGGCAAAAGCAGAAATTGCTCATAATGAGCAATTTCTCTTTTTGCCAAAATGATTTCAACTCTATTTAATAGTAGAATTTTCATTTATAGAGATTGTCCATACTTTTGCCAAGGTGTTTTCTAAGTCATCTATTGCTGATTTTTTGTATCTGGGCAAGGAATTACAAAAGATTTCAACATTTTCAATTTATGTCATTATAGCAGTAGTTGAGTCCCTGAATAGATCAGACGGTAATAACAAAGGATCGTGAGTTAGAATCTCAGCTCTGTCATTCATTCTTTACACTGACTTTGACCGAAGTCATTGTGACAATTGTCAAGTGTCTTCCACCAATGTGAGAAGGTAGCAAGTTGTCTGGGAAGAATGTTGTATGGAATACTGGTGCATGAGAGTCCGGGAAAACATGTTAGGTAAATGTGCCATAATGATAAAATTGAAATACCATTAAAAAAGGCTTTCACTTCCAATCAATTAATCAATCATTATAGCACTAATGAAAGGGATTGAATAAGTTAAATCACACCTGTGATAATTGTTTATATATATAGATGTATTTAGTGAAGTGCAACTTATAATTCATGACTTTAACACATGGGTTTGCTTAGTACAAAGAATATTATAGGACTGATCTGGTTTCAGTCACTAAAATTTCCACACAAATTCATTAAAATGAGTGTCATCTCTTACAACTTGTTAGGAGTTCCCTGATTATTTAAATGTAGTTGCTGAATAAGAAAGTTCAGAAAAAAAGTTGAACAAAAGTATGGGCCAGATAGGATGTACTTCTAATAAGGTGCTATTTTCTGGGTAAGGAATGGGGTTTTACTTGTTAAATTATGACTTTAATTTGGTTTTTTACCTTGAAATGTTTGTCTTTTCTTCTGTCTAATAATTTCTCCTCCATCTATTTATGAACATGAGTCTTACTCGAGATCTACCTGTATATATGAATTCGATTACAATCTGTATCTGTCTTGCCTCTCATCTGTTCTCTCTGTCTTTGAACTTAAAGTTGTTTTCACCCTCCTCCCTCTTACAACTAATCGGCAGCAGACTACTTTAGAAACATTCAGATTAAAATATTGAGAATCATTATTATAAATTAAATAGAGTTCAAACATTGTCTCAAAAGAAAAAAATGCAGATGTGTCAAAATTTGTCTGCATGTGGGAAAGAGTTGAAAACTGGGTTATAAAATATTTTCAATTTTTATTGATTCAAGCAAAACCCTCATTAATAAAACTTGATGTTACCCCCTTGATGTGTTGAAGTAGAGTCAATACATTACACTTGACTTTGGATCTCTACATCTTTCTAGGGGAGGTCACCTAGGGACAAGGGCGTGTTACTCACTTGATATATTCATACTATCAACAGTTTCATTTTCCTTTTTAGCTCACCTAAGCACGAAGTGCAAGGTGAGCTTTTGTGATCACTCTTCGTTCGGCATCATCGTCGTCGTCTGTATGTCCGTCTGTTAACAATTTCCTACAATGACTTCTCCTACTAAACAATTGACTGATTTCAAAATAATTTGCCAAAACTTTAAAAATCTTCTTGTCCAGTAGTACTGGCCTGATTTCAAAATGTTCCTATTGGGAGATCCTCTACCAAGATTGTTCAAATTATTTTGATCCGTTGAAAAACATGGCCGCCAGGGGGGCAGAGCTTGTTTTCCTTATATGTGCGATATAGGGCCATCATGCAGTCAACTTTTGAAAGTTCTGTAAATTTGTAAATATTGTTGAAAAAGGAGTAATTGTTGATTTCTAGTTTTCCACAGACAGTGTCTTCAACTTTATCAACGCAATATGCTAAGCCTGTCCATGCAAACAGGTAACAACCTAGCCTTTAGAAAAAAATATAGAACTGCATGTAGTTCAAGCTGTGAACAATTATGTGATAAAATTGAACAGATGCACAGGCTGATATGAACCTACACTATTCGAAAATGTCAACTTGTACCTTTTTTCATTGACAGGCCTTTTCCAATATTCCAGGTGTTACAGATTATTTCACACATGTATAAAAAGCAGACACTAGGTTTATTTTATTTTTTTGCTACATAGAATGTTTTTATGAAATTCTATGCCAATGAATCATTTATAATTTCCCTTTGAACATGTTCTTTGCATTTTAGTCCGATAGCATATATGCAAAGGAAAGGACCATTCACAACCTTTTGATATTTTTCATTGACTTTAAACGGTAAAGGTCAATTTGGTCATTAATTTAAGAGAATTTTATTTAAAAGATGTGGAAGGTATTGAAGAAATTGCCCACAATAAACAATATAGCTTCCTTTCTTAACCCTTTCCCTGATACGACAATTCTGCAGCAGACGACTTTAAACATATTTTGTCAAAACATAGAAAATCTCCATAATTGAATGGATAACCTATGACAAAAAGTGGAAAACATTGTGGCTAAAGGAGAAATTGCACGTTTTGTGCAATTTCTTCTTTTGTCACTATGTTTTCAAAAAGCCGTCTGCTGCAGAGGCGTCAGAAAGCGTCTATATGAGGGAAAGGGTTAAAGGCGCTGAACTCCAGATGGAGATCAAAATTGTGAAATGTTGAAACTTCAGCAAATATTGCTAATAGTGACAACAAAGTAAGTATTAAGTAGTTCAAAACTATTTTGGCAGTAAATATTGAAAAACAGTCAATTGAAAGTCATGAAAATGTACAAAATGTGTCTATACCCAGTAAAAATGAAGCATATATATATAAACAATCAATATTTAGATGTTTATGGTACTGGAAAGTTTATAATTATTACTCTAATTTAATCCCAGAATTATGATTCTAATATTTCAAGACAACTTTTGATTAGTTTAAAAACTTTTTGAGATACAAATGAATTTTAAAATAATATAGGTAAAGAGTTGAAAAAGGTTCTTAGAGGGATTAATAAAGGTCAGTAAGAACTTGGGTATCTTTGTGTTCTAATGACAAAACCAAAGTATTCATTTAGATACTATCTCTTTCCCACATACAGCAAAGCGGCATTTGACAAATTTGAAAAACTTCTTGGCAAAAGTATGCAAAATATAGAATTAACATTGAATATAGAGGTTAAAAAATCTTGACAAAAGAAGGCATTGCTCATTTTGGGCAATTTCTTCCTTTGCCACAATGTTTTCGAAAGTTTTCTGCTGCTAAGAGGTCAAAATGCATCTGCAAGTGAGAAAAGGGCTAACAAACTCTTATGATGTTGGTACTTGTTTTAAAAAATCATCCTTTTCAGACAGATATCATAGGAAGAATTGTGAAGAAAAGATCAATATTGAATTTTAACCATTTAGCTTTAATATGCAACATTTTTAACCCCCTTTTCCCACATACAGCAAATCTGCAGTAGACAACTCTGAAATATCTAGGCAAAAAATGTGAAATGTCTTGGTATAAGATATGTTGATAATTGATGTTTCAGATGAAAACATTGTGGCAAAAGGAGAAATTGCTCATTATGGCTAATTTCTTCTTTTGCCACAATCTTTTCAGACGTCCTTTCTGAGGTAAAGGGTTTAATGTGACATCCAAAAGGTTGGTTTTGGGGGGGAAAGGTCAAATGACAAATGAGCCATCCTGCGAGAAAACCAACAGCAGTCCACGCAGGCAAATCTGGGCCGACACATTCCATATCAGGGGGATAAAGGTATAGAGTAATGATTCCTGAAACAGAAAATCCACAGTAGGCGCAAATTGTCTGTCCAGGTTAGCCTGCGTGGCATGCTGAGGCTGATCCAGGTGGATGCTTTATGCCGAATCCGCAATGTTGTTTTATCACAGGACGGCTCAAATATAATATTCTATGAACCCTTTCTTTAATGGCATGGAGTATTCTTCATTAAGTTAATAATTCACTCAAAATATTTTGGTAAATGATTTATGCAGCTTAGTTAACACTTCTTTTGAATAGTTAAACCATTAAGCCTTTCCCTCATATAGACGCTTTCTGACGCCTCTGCAGAAAACAGCTGTTTGAAAACATAGTGACAAAAGAAGAAATTGCTCAAAACAAGCAATTTCTCCTTTTGCCACAATGTTTTCCACTTTAAGTTATAGGTTACTCATTCAACTATAGAGATTTTCTATTTATTGACAAAATATGTTCAAAGTCGTCTGCTGCAGAATTGTCGTATGAGGGAAAGGGTTAATTCAAACCAAAATGTTGTAGAAGCTTTTAAACTCCATTATTGAAGGCCAAACTTGTCAGTTCTATGTTGACAAGGGGATATTTTGAAATGTTCTGTCACAATGAGTTTGGTCTGTTGTAGTGGATGATGGTAGGTTGAATTTTATTGAGATGTACACTGTTTTCAACAAAACTTAAGTTTATATTTATAGCAGTACACTGATTGTCATGGCTCTGGATGTCTAGACAAAATAAACCCTTTCCCACTTGCAGGTGCAATTTGAGGCATCTGCAGCAGAGGACTTTTGCCACCCTTTTTAACCATTCTACTTTCATCGTAATTTTTAATGATGATATGTAGTCATTGGTTGCAGAATTGTTGCATGTGGGTAGGAAAGAGTTAAACCTTGGTTTGAGTCTTGAATCAAGTACACTGAGTGACTTGATGTACCAACAGTATAAACATTTTAAGTAACAGGATAGGGCACACATTTGTATTGAATATGGATGTATCAATGAGCACTCACTTTGTGAAACAGATTTCTGTAGTGTAATTAGATCAGGAATTCATGAGAATTCTTAGTCTTTGAACTATAATTCCCCCTTTTCTCACTTAGGATGTATATATTTTCTATACAATATGTAAACTAAATAGAAAGTTTCAGCTTGAAATGGTTACACTGTTTATTGATATATTAACATTTTCATTGAAAACAATTAACCATACTCCAGAATGTATCAATAGCCGATTTCTGACTGCTTTAAAAATATAGTAGGAAAAAGTGTAACATCTGAAATATTGGAAGTATAATTTGTTATCGAGGGTTAAAAACATGGATGGAATAAAAGATATTGCTCTTTTCAGCTCACCGGAGCACGAAGCATGATGTTTTCAATGTTTGTCAATGTTTGCATCTATATCCAGAGGATGGTAAAGCAGCAATATCAATTTTGTAAACAAAAATCAGCAATATTTTAGTAATTAAGGCTAGAGTGTGATGCAAAGGGTACACCAGGCATTGACGTCATAAAAAGAAATGTAGTCCAATATTGATTATTGAATTATTGTATTGATAAAGATTTGTAACTGGATATAATAGTTGTCACAGAGAGCTTGTTAGAAAAGCAGTAAGTTTGATCCTTTCCAATGCAGTGCACAAAATATAAAAAAACCATTTAAATGATTTTTCAGTAAGCTGGGATTGTGTCCGTAATGAGCAGGCTTCTTTTGAAAACATTATGGCGAACAGAGAAAACTCTCATGATGAGCAATTGCACCATTTGCCACAATGGATCCATGAGGCATCTTCATTCATTCATTACACTTCGTTGTATCTATGGAGATTTTTAACTGTTTTGACAAAATGTTTCAATTTCGTCTGCTGCAGATTTGTTGTACATGTCTGAAATGGTTATGGTTAGAAGTTTATACTTGCATGTTGAACTGTCAAATAAAATGTCACTTTTCCATTTACAAATCTTCAGCGGATGACTTTGAAGACTTCAATGCAAAACTAGGGAAATTCTGTATAAATGAAAATATAATTATTGAACAGTTTGAATCAGTTTGCTTTCATAGGCATCAGAATGCTTCTTTATGTGGGAAGGGGTTAGTTCAGTCAGTAATTATAATTCTATAATTATGTAACTGTTGAAATGCAATGCTGCTTAAAAGTTGTTTATTACAGAATAGTGGACAGTGTTTATTCATCAAACACCTTAAGGAAAGATTGAAAGTTTGACATCTGCTAATAAAGTGGACTGAATATTTTATAAACTTTGAAAAGTGAGACCAAACACTGAAGTCTATCATTAACCCTTTCCCACATATACACACATTTTGGCATTTTGACACATCTGCGGCAGACAAATTTTGAAGACATTGTGGCAAAGAAGAACCTTTTGCTACAATGTTTGCAACTGTTCAATAATTATACCTTCAATTATTGAGATTGTCCATATATTTGTCTAAATATTTTTTCAAGGCTGTCTGACGCAGATTTATTGTATGTGGGAAAGCGTTATCTGTATTATTTATATAATTGGACTTTTCCAATTTCATAGAAAATCTATCAAAATCTGATTAAAGGTTACAGTTTCTGATAATGGGTAATGGCTAAATGTTTCCTCAAAAATTATTCTTTAAAGATCATTTTTAATTTTCTGGCGACATAAAGTTTATATGTAATGACAATTTTTGATATTTCTAGACGCTGTATTTGATATCTTCCTAGAAAAACTAGGCTATCATATGAACATTAATTCCACATTGGAATCTCTTGTTGGTTTTTCTCCAACCCACAACAAAGGGTTGCTAATGAAATATATCATGCTCAAGTGCATTGTATAACATGCATGACACTATGAGATCTACTCATACCAGCTTTAAAGCACTAGGGATTATTTGTTTTAGATATTTTCCTGACAATTTGCAGTCATAATTTCTCACTGGAGTAGGTTTTGATTTGTATTTTTGACTTGATGGGGTGTAAAAAATGGGTACTCATACCTGCTTTAAGACACTCCTGGTTTTATAAAGTTAGGTAATAATTCAAACATGAATCAAAACATGATTAAAGTACTAATTTATCATCTGCACGTGTGCACCCAGCTGTTCAAAATACATTGCTTGAAATCGAAATTATTTAGTTAAAGTACTTAATCATCTGCACAGTTTATCTAAATTTGCACTGTTTCCAAATATTCAGAAAAGGTTCAGACTCTTTCCCATTTGCAGACACATTTTGATGCATCTGAAGTAGACAACTTTTGAAGACATTGTGTCAAAAGGCGAAATAGATTATAATGAGCCATTTCTCCTTAATTTGCAACACTGTTTTCTAATTATCCTTCCTTTCATAGAGATTTTTCCTATATGTCTAGATATTTTCAAAGTTGTCTGCTGGAGACTTTTTGTATGTTGGAAAGGGTTAAAGAAACTTTGGAGAAACATTGTGCATGGTATTTGTATCAGATAGCATGAAAACACAGACAAATCTTGTTCTACGCTTGATGTAAATGCGCTAATATTTAATTTTTCCTAAGCAGGCTCATATTTCAGTTTAAGAACTTTTTCCTCTCAATCAATTTTGGTAAATTGAATAAAAAAGTATTTGAACTGCCTTTCAGTGGGGTGTACCAGGTTGTATGATTGATACAAAAGTACTCGGCCAGGTCATACGAAAGTCTTTAAAAATGGTAGTGTTGGCTTTCCCTCCTTAGCCCACAGGATTGTTGGGTTAGCATAACGATTGGTCAGCCATGTCAGGTTAATTGACCAGTATTATTGGTTGCTTACCCATGAAATGCTATACAAAACCTGAAATGTTGTTGAAAGTAGCGTTAAACATGATGCAAACAAATAATTCAAAAGTAGAGGATTTGACATGGTACTTCGCTGTTTGCTAGTCTCTGCAATGCAATCTTAGTAACATGACATTGTACTTTAACAGACCTTTTTTTGAGGGCAAAAACAAAACTATGACATTGTGTTCCTTTGGCCACATTTGTCAAACATTTCTTCATTTTTTTCAAGTCAGTCCTGTAAAAATAATTAGATTTTGTAATGGGTAAATAATGAATGAACATTTTTATTTGTTGTGTAGCCTGCTTTAACACTTGGATCACTTCTCTGATGTCTTTCCGACTGTGTGTAATGCAACTTTGATTTTAATAACTGATTATTGGCAGGTGACATTTGGTTCATTCATAGTGATATAAAAAAGTACCAAAGGTAATACAGAGAAAGCCTCATCCCTGGTGCTTTGTTAACTTTGACATTGTTGTATTGCCTGCTTTTTGGGTGACAGAATCCACCTATGTATAAGGGTTAAGCTCGCTTGTTCATTCTGTCAGGTTTGTTTATGGAAGCCTCTTCATATTTTTTTGCTCGGATCTTTTCAAAGCAGACAACACTTAAAATATCATATCAGGTAAGCAGAACCCTTTCCTTCATACACCAAATCAACAGAAGATGACATTGAAAAACATCTATGCAAGATAAAACTGAAAATTCTATTTACTGTAACTTTCCCTCATACAGACACTTCCTGAATCTTGTACAGTAGACTATTTTTGAAAACAATGCAACAACAGAAGAAATTGCTCCTTCAATAATAGCATTTCCCATATTACTGCCTAGATGATTTAAAAGTAGCCTGCTGCAGAATTTTTTAATGTTGGAAATGGTTTATTAAAGTAAAGTTATTAAATAGATTTGAAAACAATATAACAATTTGAGAAATTGTTACAAATTTCTTCTGTTGTAACAACATTTTCCGAATTGCTTTGCTGCTGATGCATCGTCGTGTGTCTGCAGGTCAGAAAGGGTTAATGGAAACTATGTATTGGTTAAGTTGAAGATAGAATATATTCCGCCCACCAAGGCCTCACAGGGTATGGCATCGTAGCCTTTATTGAAAAAAGCCCTCCCATATTTTATGAAAGACAAATAAAGTTCTCATGAAGTTTGGAATTTATATACAGGGTGAATATGATATGATTGTATTTTGTGATTGAGTAGCAAAGTAGTGAATATATGATTTTTGTGAACTTGTGAATAAAGTAAACTGACAACTTGATCTTAATTCCTTCCTGTGAATGTTTGGACTTTTATTATCTAAAATATTAGTGGTAACATTTGTACATATATATCTTGTGATGGATTGTTTGTGTGTGAATGTCCCCATTTACCTCAGTTGAATGGTAGAAAGTCTTAAGAAAGTTAAATGGATGAGGTAAACATGTAGAATTATTGTCCACTCAGAAGGTTGAATTGAAATCAAGAGTTCAAGATCCATTTGCTTAATCCTTTCCAACTAGCAGATGCATTTTGAAATCATTGTGGCAATGGAAAAAGTGAGAGATATTTTCCATATTTTGCCAAGATGTTTTCAAATTCTTCTGCTGCAGCTTCGTTGTATGATGGGAATTACTCCTTTTGCCACAATGTTTTCAAAGCTCTTCTGCTGCAAACACAATAAAATGTATCTGCATGTAGAAAAAGTAATATTGAAACATTTAGGGGACCTGTTTTGATAAGAGCTGAGACTTGCTTGGGAAGATTGTTGTGTGGATACTGGTGTGAGAAAACCAGGAAGTGCATGAGTAGGTGAACTGGCCGCCGTGATATGACTGAGAAATTGTTAAAAACAGCGTTAAACCCCAATCAATCAATCAATTGATAAGAGCTCATGTCTCATAAAAGTACCATAGTAGTACAATGCAGTGCATGGAGAGACATATATCATGGTTGTCATTAGCGTGGGCATATCAATGGAACAAAAATTAAGTTTGAGTTTCGTGTAGCTATAACTCAGTCCCATTAAATAAACTGTCCTATGATAACTTAGTCCAATTAAATAAACTGTCCTATGACCACTGTCCACTGTTTATTATTGCCCCCTTCGAAGAAGAGGGGTATATTGCTTTGCATATGACGGTCCGTCCGTTGGTCACTTGTCTGAGTGATAACTCATCAATGCCTTGACCTATGGTCCTCAAACTTGACTTGGAGATTGGGGATGACCAGTAGACAAACCCTATTGATTTTGAGGTCATCAGGTCAAAAGATCACAGTGACCTTCAACTCGAAAAGCTTGTCTGAGTGATAACTCGACATTGTCTGCACCCATGGCCCTCAAACTTGACATGGAGGCTGAGGGTGACCAGTAGATGACCCCTATTAATTTTGAGTTCATTAGGTCAAGGTCACAGTTACCTTGAACCTGAAAAGCTTGTCCGAGTGATAATTCAACATTGCCTGCACCCATGTTCCTCAAACTTGACATGGAGGCTGGGGGGACCAGTAGATGACAAATATTGATTTTAAGATCATTTGGTCAAAGGTCAAGGTTACAGTGAACCTGAACCTGAAAAGCTTGTCCAAGTGATAACTCTACATTGCCTGCACCCATGGCCCTCAAACTTGACATGGAGGCTGGGCCTGACCAGTAGATGACCTCTTGATTTTGGGGTCATTGGTTCAAAGTTTAAGCTCACAGTGACCAGTAAATGACCCCTATTGATGTTGAGGTCATTGGGTCAAAGTTCAAGGTCACAGTGACCTTGAACGTGAAAAACTTGTCCGAGTGATAATATCGACCCATGGCCTTTAAACTTGACATGGAGGCTGGGGATGACTAGTAGATGACCCCTATGGATTGTGAGGTCAAAAGTCAAGGTCACTGACCTTTAACGCGAAATGTTGTCAGTGATAGCTCGACATTGCATGCACCCATGACCCTAAAACTTAACATGTAGGCTGGGGGTGAGCAGTAGATGACCCCTATTGTAAGGTCATCATGTTAAAGGTCAAGGTCACAGTGACCAAGCTTGTCCAGTGAACAAAACAATGCCTGGAACTTTAGTCCTCAAACTTGACTTGGAGGTTGGGCCTGACCAGTAGATGACCCATTTTGATTTTGAGGTCATCAGGTCCAAGGTCAAGGTCACAGTGACCTTGAATGCAAAAAACTTGTAAGAGTGATAACTCCACATTGCCTGCACCCATGGACCTAAAACTTGATATGGTGGCTGATTTTGAGGTCATAGGGTCAAAAATCGTCCAAATATTCCTGACAACATGGCGCTCAGGGGGGGCATAATGTTTGACAAACATAATTATCTTGTTTGACTTTTGACACATTGGTCTTAGGAAACTGTTATAGCCTTGCATTTAACCCTTTCCCACAAAGAGGCATGTTGCCGTTTTTTGAGATTTTCCAGAGTTTTGCCAAGCCAAGATGTTTCCAAAGTAGTCTGCTGCAGATTTGTTGTATGTGGGAAGGAATTAATTGTTGATAATGTACATAATATAATCACTGAAGACTACAGGTACAACTGTCATATTTGGACCCCACATTCATTCAGGTTCAAATTAATTAAGCCCTTACAGTGCCATAAGCCCCACCCCTCAGTTTTTGTCTTTTACCCTTGGTCTAGGCCATACTTAGAAATTTGTCGCCTCTTGGTGAGCTAGCTCTGTTAATTAAATAGGCAATATATATATATAACCTCCCGCTTTTCGATGCCATTGCAGCAGACAACTTTTGAAAATATTGCGGCTAAAGGTAAAATAGCTCATAGTGAGATTTTGTTGTATGTGGGGAAGGGTTTTCTCATGTAAACCTTGATAAATTTAGCAATGGCTTTACTCCTTCAGACCCTCAGTGTTGTGGGATAGCAATATGACTGATGCATCGGTGTCGGGGTAAATTATACTGATAGTTATGGTAAATTATACTGATAGTTGTGGTAAATTATACTGATAGTTGTGGTAAATTATACTGATAGTTGTGGTAAATTATACAGGAGACACTTTAATATAACTCAAGTAGAAGTTTACATATGATGATAAACACCCATTCAAACAAACAGACCTTTAAAACATGATTTAGCAATGGCTTCACTCCTTCAGGCCCTCAGTGTTGTTGGATAGCAATATATGACTGATGCATTGGTGTCCGCGTATTATACTAATAGTACTGGTAAATTACACAGGATATACTGCTATTACTGAAGTACAGTTACATATGTTGAAAAGCACACATTCAAACAAACAAACATTAACAAATGTAAATGAGTCTGGGACAAACTTTTCTCCATCTGATGATGGCTAAAAATAGAACATAATGATTGTCTTGTTATGGTTTCCAGTCAATGAAATATTACAGATCAATGCTGCTGGGTTAACATGGTGGGGAGAAATTGATTCATGGTAAATGTTTGTGATAGTTTTTAGCCTGGAATGTACTGTATTACACAATGTGTGAATACTTATAAGCCAATCAGGGTAAACCCTGTCAGTAAATAACAAGACAGGTTCACAGGAAAAGGGCATCAGCTTAATAATAATGTATAATATACTGACGAAAGAATGTGGTCTCAATAAAAAATTATGGCCAATTGTTTTATGACATCCTTTTTTTTGTAAATCATGAAACCTTCCCACATGTAGACTAATTTTGATCCATCTGCCACAACCAATTGAAAACAATGTGGCAAAAGCAGCAATTCTTCATTATGTGCAGATTAATTTCTCCTTTTGTCACAATATTTCAGCTAAAGTGAATAATTATACTTTCATATATAACGTTTCATATAAATATATCACAATATTTTTACAGTATATGTTCCAAAGTAGTCTGCTGTAGATTTGTTGTATGTGAGGAATTGTTATTTCATATAATAACCATTTACCTAATATGACATTTTAAAGTAATTTGAATAGAGAATTATGTGGCTGAAAGTTGAACATTTAGTGAATTTTATTAAATTGCTTGTTGTGTATAATTCATCGTCTCAGGTTTGATCCCTTGCCACGGGACTGTAGTTATGGTGGAGTGCGCTTGGGAAAGGCACATTTCTAGTACTGTTTTTTTTTTACCCAGCGATCATGAATAAGTGAACTGTTTCCCAGATATAACTGAAATAATATTGAAAACAGCCTAAAACCTGAACCAAAATAAAAAGAATTCAAAGTTGTCTGCTGCTGAGGTGTTGTCAGAAAGTCTTCTTTAATAGGGTAAGGAATATGGGATAAGTTGACCTACAGTAATGATTGGATATGGCGGTTAATTCATCAATGCAAACTTTCATTGTTAATTTATAGATCTATAAATAATGCAGGGAGAAATCCTTTAAACACATTGAAGTGAAAGATAGAGGATACCTTGATACTACAAATGGTATACATTTCACAGAGACTTACATAAGTAAAAGGCTCAGACTAATGCCAGATCCCCATACATTGTTAATGATTGGATACCAACTCAGGGTAGATAGCACACTTTACCCTTGATGAGATACAGATGACAGAAACTGTTGATGTGCCTTTGCAATAAAATAACTTTTGAAATGATTGTGGGAAAATTAAGCAATTGCTCATTTTAAGTAGTTCACCATTTTTTTCTGCAATGTCTTTTTCACCAGCATCATGACTACAGTGCTGGAACTCAGACTTTGTGAAGCCATTGAACCATTATAGAGCCAGGTCAGAAGGCACATCACTGCCATCTGACCTGGCTCTATTCTGTTAGCTGCTTGACTCAACATTTTTATCTTGATATTCCTAGAATTTGCTATGAACTCTTTCAAGTGCAAAGCTAAACAAGTTAAAAATTCAGCTTTAAAAAAGTTTGGACCAACAGGATATATTAAGTACCATTGATTCCCCCTTTATGGGAAAGGGTTAATAAAAGCACTGGAACATTATTTCGTCAAAGGTTAAATTGCTGTTCTAAATAATAAATGATAGACAGTGTTAATGGCCATTGTTTACTGGTTAATTGAATAGATCTGATTGGGATGTGCTTGACTTTAGACTATTGTTGCCATGGTAAACTTGAACAGGGATTCAAGGTGAAATAAACCACTGAACTATCTCAATCATTTTGACTTGTTGACACAACTGGTTCTTATTGTCATTTAAGAAATTCTGTAGTGAAAATATTTTTATTTTTTTCAACAAAAATGATTCATGAGTAAAATTGAGTGATGAGGATATAACATGAAAATATCTGACAACCTGTAATTTACAATTTTTGATAAAACTTGGCATAGTTACTTATCCATGGTGATTAAAAACCTCATAGAAAATTCTGATAGTGACTAAGTGCATTCATGACGAAAAGTGATACATGTATAAAATGCTTTCGGATGTGAAAATAAATTTAGAAACTTAATATGATTTATATTGGAACTTATGACCGGATGCCCATTCAAATGTGACTGAAATTGAAAGTGTTCCCATAAGATTGTTACTATTTTCTGGGAAAAACACCGTTTAGCCATCATGTGTCAGTTTCATGTTCTGCAAAGCTTGTTTGTATCCACAGATGAGCCAAAGTTTCCACCTAATGCCCTTCTGGCACCTTTACCTTACAAAGGTAAGTCTCAATGTTAACACTTTCACACATGCAGCGGCATTTTGTTGCATCTTCAGCAGACGAATTATTAAAGATTGTGGAAGAAGGAGAAATTGCAACTATTCAATTATCATGCTTTCATTTAAAGCGATTTTTCATATATTTGCTTATATTTATTTTTAAATTCGTTTGGTGCAGATTTGTTGCATGTGGGGAAAACAATGTTTTAAAACTGTTAATTTGATGTTATGAAAATCAATGATTGTTTTCCTATGGCTCGCCAATGTACTATTATTGCTTCTTTAACCATTTTCCTGAAACATTATTATGTTTCTGAAAGCATCATTGAAAAGGGATAAATTGCTGAATTTCCCCCCCTTTTCCATGACATTTTCAACTTTGTGTCAGGAGTAAACTTCTTATTTTGTTAAATATTTTTCATAAGATGTTTTTAAAGCTGGCAATGCTAAAAATGATACCAGGTAAATACTTCACAAAATTCTTGGTACAAAATGTTGAGTATTATACCAAATTTATTGTTTATGTTATTAAGAATTATGTTGAGATTTTTGTTGTTTAATTCACATGTTCAATCCTTATTCAATACAATTGAAAGTGTCACAGAATTGTTGTGTTTCAATGTTTGTTGACTGTTGTTCAGCAATTTACCTCAATATTCATTTCACAGGGATGCTGAGTTCTGTGCATTTCAAACTTATTTAATTGTCATTTTACAATACATCTTACAGATTGTTAAACTTTTTCCCACATACAACAAATCTGCAGCGGATGACATTGTGCTAAAAATTAAAATGCTGGTACAGTAAAATGCTGGTACAGTAATGGGAAATCTGATGTATTACTGAAATATTTTTGTTACTTAAAGGGATTAAAAAAACTAAAAAAAATGACTGCTCTTGCACAGATTGAAGTAAAATTATAGATCACAATTATGATTAAAAAAAGTTTGTAATTTTGTTTCCTATGGTATAAAAGAAGAAATGTAAAGGTTTGTTTGACAGAGCTATAGATTTTATAGGTGCATAAATACGTTAAATCCTTATTTACAATTAAAACCTTTGTTGTTGGTAGCCTCACTGAAAAAATTATATTTGCTATCCACAAGATAGGGTTTGGTTGGATAATTTGAGAGATGTGAGAAAATACCATTTGCAGCTCCATATTGAGACCTTAATCAGTGCAGTTTAACCCTTTCCTATATACAACATAATTGCAGCAGACGACTTCAAAAATTAGACAAGGTATGGAACATTTCCATAAATGCAAGGATCATTTTTTGAGTTGAAAACATTGTGGTAAAAAACAAAATTGCTCATTAGTTGCTCAAAAAGCGCCTGTTGCAGATGCATCAAATGCATCTGGAAGTGAAAAAGGGTTAAGCAATCAAAATTGAATTTTACAGACTGAGTTGAGTTTCATGATTATGCATTGAAATCTTTGCAATTCTTCAAGAATAAATCATTCTCCAATATTTCAACAGTATCAGAATTCTACACATTTTAATTACCCAGTCAATGTTTACCTTGTTACCTTAATCATTCTTCAAAACTTTTACATTTACAACAAATCTGCAGCAGACAATTTCAAAAACAGTGGACACATTTTCTGTAAATGAAAGAGCAGTTACTAAAATAAAGTGGAAAACATTGTAGTAAAAGAAATTTGCTCATTACAAGAAACTTCTCCTTTGTCCAAATGTTTTCAGAAATCGTCTGCTGCATAAGGCAGATCCAGACTGCACTCAGATGCGCAGGTTGCGCAGGTTGTACTGGTTACGCCGGTTGTACACGGGTTGCGCCAGCCTTATAGTTTGCTTACCTGGAGTTGAGCTCATGATTGTGAAAAATTACTAAGAAGCTGAATTCAAAGCGTCGGTATATATAATGTGCAATAAATGGTATTAAAAGCCAGTAATTTATTTAAATGGTCGAAAAATCTTAAGGCGGGATACCAGTGCCTTTTCACATATAGAGGTTTTGACGCCTATGCAACAGACTACTTCTGAAAATATTGTTGAAAAAGGACAAATTGCTCATAATGAGAAATTTCATCATTGGCCACAATGTTTTTTTAACTCTTTTCAATAAATAAACTTTCCCATATAGAGCTTTTTCCATAATTTTGTCTTGGATGTTTTTGCTGCTGCTTATTTGTTGAATGTGGGAAAAGGTTCATATCATACAGTTTATCATGACGCCATGCAGTCATATATAATGCTGACATAAGCATCAAGAATGGAAATCTGTTAATTTGAGCAATTGCCATTTCCCTGTAATGTTTTCAAAAGTAGTCTTCTGCTACAGTGTTAGATGTTGTGTTAATCAGGGAAAGTGTGAAGATATGAAATATTAACCCTTTGCCTCATATAGACGCCTCTGCAGCAGATGGCTTTTTGAAAACATAGTGACAAAAGAAGAAATTGCTCAAAACGAGCAATTTCTCCTCTTGTCACAATGTTTTCCACTTTTAGTCATAGGTTATCCATTTAATTATAGAGATTTTCTATTTTTTGACAAAATATGTTCAAAGTCGTCTGCTGCAGAATTGTCGTATGAGGGAAAGGGTTAAACATTAATTTTGTACTACTGTCTTCCATTCAATTCATATGTACTCATAATAAAATTAATGTCATGGACATGAATGCACTAAATGCAAGTACATGTTTGATAATCTGTAGGTATACAAAGAAGGTTTTAACGTGTTAACCCTTTCCCTCACAGGGCCTTTTTTCCAGAAATTGGGAAGAGGCCTTAGCCTTTCATTTTGGGAAATTTTAGCGCGATTTTTTGCCAAATTGGGAAAAGTTAGACATATAACATGTGGCTATATAAATAGTCCTTTTGTTTATATAATGCAATTAAACAATCATATTACCTTAAACAAGACAAATATATCTGTTAATAGTGTATTCCACTTCACTTCACTTAAAAAAACAAAAATTTTTTTTTTTTTTTTTTAGATTTTGGGAAATATTTTTTTCCAATTGGGAAAAAAACAACGTTTTTCCAATTGGGAAGACACCGTTTAACGGCGTCACTTATATAAGGTAAAAAGGCCCTGCCTCATACGACAATTCTGCAGCAGACGACTTTGAACGTATTTTGTCAAAACATAGAAAATCTCCATAATTGAATGGATAACCTATGACAAAAAGTGGAAAACATTGTGTCAAAAGGAGAAATTGCACGTTTTGTGCAATTTCTTCTTTTGTCACTATGTTTTCAAAAAGCCGTCTGCTGCAGAGGCGTCAGAAAGCGTCTATATGAGGGAAAGGGTTAATGTGGTTGAAAGTTTCTGGGATTAACCCTAGTTGTACTGAAGTGTTTTCTTTGACGGCAGATTAATTGTACCTCGATCCAAGCTAGGACACGGCTAGAATACAAATGTCCCTCGCACAATGCAAACCCTGGTGAACTGTTTACTTATCAATAACATGTCAATAACTGAGACACGACATGGGAATATAATCACCATGGGATATTTAAGATGGACTTAATTTGTTTTGGGTTAAACGCTGTTTCCAACAATCTTTCAGTCATATTACGGCGGCCATTTTGACCACCAATGTGTTTCCTGGCTTTCTCACCTATGTGTGTGCGCGGATTTTTTTTAAAATGGGAAATTTTCAAAAGAGATGGAGAACTTGTCGGTATGACGAGGTCCATGTCAATATTTACCATCCCATCTTGTTATTCAATTAGCCTTGTACAGTGAGAAGACATGGACATTGTTCAGTTACTGTTTTTAAATGTGTCATTGATCACAGATTTTTTTTATCCTTTTTCACATTATGGTCTTAACTTGATAAGATCATAGTCATAAAGTAAAAAGTTTGAGCTGTGAAAACCAAAATTTGTGTTTTCTGTTTAACCCTTTACCTCATACAACAATTCTGCAGCAGACGACTTTGAATGTATTATGACAAAAAGTGGAAAACATTGTGGCAAAAGGAGAAATTGCACATTTTGTGCAATTTCTTCTTTTGTCACTATGTTTTCAAAAAGCCGTCTGCTGCAGAGGTGTCAGAAAGCGCCTATATGAGGGAAAGGGTTAAATTGTTGAATTTGTTAACATTAATTCAATGTCTAATGTAGTCAATTGATCACTAGAAATTATCAAAGTAAAGTGGTTAAATTTGATACAAATGGGTTGTGCAGTCGTTGTGAACGAGAAATTCAATCATAAGCATGTTTGTATCTTTAATTTTGTACATCAACTATCTTCGACCAGTCATTAACATTATTTCAATTTGGAACACAGTGTTCATTAAAGTGAGATAAAAATTTCTGTTTATGTATTTATAGCTGTTCCCTTATATAGATGTCTTATAATTTCTTTGTATATAAGTTATATAGACACTGTTAAAAAACATTTTGGGAGAAGGAAAAATATTTTAAGTTAAAACATCTTTGTTTCCTATAATACTTTAAACTCTCATTTTCCCACACTGTTTTCAAAGCTCATTCTGCTGCAATGGTGTCAAGTGTGTTCTATCAGAGAAAGGGTAATTATCATTTGAAAGGATTCTTTATAGACCAGAGTAACTGGATAGCTATGTTATTGTTACCATTATGTGGACCACACTGCTATTTGGTACCTTTGATTTGTTTGCTCCTATTGGTTCAAATCCTCAATCGGTTTCATAAGTTGCGGATGGATGTTATACTGTAATGACTTAATGGAAATTTAGGGTTTTCATTTTCAAGTAAGATATTTTTGTCATTGTTGATAAAACGTTATCATCAAACAAATTAATTTCATAATCAGGCCACTCAGTGAGGCACTCGGATACACAGATAATATACATTCATACATTTTGAATGTAATTCATTTTCAATTAATTCAATCCGATTTATTTTAATCCTGTTTTGACTGTTTCCTGGAGAGACAATTTAAGCAGTCATTGTTGGTTTCACCCTACTAACCATGATGTTGAAACCTTCAACTTTTATAGGCTTGAGTTTAACCCTTTTCCCACATACATCAAAATCTGAGAAGATGAATTTGAACTATCCAAAGAAAAAATGTGTAACTTTTATGTAAATGAAGGCATGATTGTTTGATAAAGTCTAAAAATTCTCCTTTTGCCTTTGTGTTTTCAAATGTCGTCTGCTGCAGATGTGGTAAAATGAAATGTAGGTTGGTAGGGGTTAATTCAATGTCTCTCATACTAAAAATAAGAGGTAAAGTCAAGAGAGAATGAGGAGGGTTGCATCTATTGAGATATCTGTATCTTCTACACTATCATTATCATCAATTTATGTTTGTCTGTCTGTCTTAATATTTGAGTAAAATGTAAGTAGAGCTCCAGGGAACATGAATTGGTATACCTCATGAGAATTTAAAATTACTTAATATTCTGTATCTGAGGGTTCGTCATGATTATAGATTTGAATAATATCATACAGTTTAGATTTTACCAATGGTTTTAATTATTTTCTATCAATTTGTCTCATCTTTGTTTTCTTGCTTTGGAATAATAGAAAAGTATACACATGATAAAAAAAGGGTCACAGGTTTTTGTGTTTTTCAAGACAGTTAGTGGTATTATACTGTAATAAACAAGAATTAAAGTGAGACTCAAAGACGTGCGTTGATGGCAATTTCTGAGCTTATCTACATTGATTACTCTTTTCCACTTGCAGAGGCATTTTGATGTTTCTGCAGCAGATGACTTTTGAAAACATTGTGGCAAAAAGAGAAGTTGCTCATGATGAACAATTTCTCCTTTTGTGTAAATATTTTCAGCTTGATTGAATAATTTAATATTTTCATGTATAGAGATTTTCCATGTTTTTACCTAAATGTTTTCAAAGTTCTCTGCTGCTGGTTTGTTGTATGTGGGAAAGGGTTCAGTCATAAACAAGACATTATTTAAATCATTATGATACAGTCATGTACCTATCTATAATCCTTTATCAAACATGATAGCATCGGGGATTTGAAGCCGGGTGTCCCGGGTTCGATCCCCAGTCACAGCAAGACGGTCAAGGTGGAGTGCCCTTTAGCAAAGTACATTTTCTAGCCTAGCTCTGGTTTGTTTACCCAGGGATCATGAATAAGTGAACTGTCGCCGTGATATAACCGAAATAATGTTGAAAGTAGCGTAAAACCCCAATAATAAAAAAGCAAACATTTTTATCAAACGTGATGAGACTGAAATAGAAAATGCACATTTGGAAATGTATATAAGCCATTTTAACTGTGTAGGTCAATATTTACCCACATTGCAACAATGGTTGTTGGTTCAATGACATAAATTGATTAAAAGATATATACATATATGAAAATCTAAAGATAGTAACTATATAGGTTTCAATTATTTCATATTGTCTATTTCCTGATAAAAACATTTTGAAATTTTTTGTTTGAAAAATAGAATTTGTTCACCATGAGCAATTTCTCTGTATCCAGCAATATGTTATACCTTGTTTCAAAGTTCAGCTTGATTTCTTTAATCATTATTGAATGAAGTTTACAATAGGGTGACAAAAGAATAAATTGCTCATAATTAGCATTTACTCCTTTTGCCACAATGTTTTCAAAAGTTGTCTGCTGCAGATGGGTAAAAATGCATCTACATGTGGGAAAGGGTCAATATAAGCGAATGGGATAATAGGCTGGTGAAGGAAATGTAGAGATACTTGTATTTAACGCCATCATAGTGATGATATGACGTTGTTCAGTACCCTTGCGCTTGGCATTAATGCCATTTCGCGAGCAAACCACCATAGTTTGAAGTGTTGTTGCTTTTACACTACATGTATGTATTCAGTCACACTCTAGGAAAACAAACCAATAAGGCTGTAAAAAGTGCAAACCATTTAGGAAAAACTATGGACAGTTTCTATAAGAGAAAGTTTAATCATTGAAAAGGGTTGAAAACATTTTGGCAAAAGAAGAAATTGCTTTTCATGAGCAATTTCTCCTTTTTCCTCAATGTTCTCAACAGACGTCTGTTGCGGAGGCGTCAACATGTGTCTACATGTGGGAAAACGTTAAGATGGCAGATGCACATCAACACTTTAGAATAGACAGAAATGCCTTATGGGTGTTTTTTCCTGGAGCATGGCTTGGATTATTGTTCCCAGGCTCTTCCTACCACACACCACAATTAACTGTTGTTTTTACTAACTTTTCTGTTGTAGCGGACTTTGATTTGGACGATTTCCCCTTTAGCTCTGCTGAATCACCTGAGGATCTCAGACGAGGTATACATACTTCTTCTCCACTCTTCTTTACATTTCACAAGATTTCTAAGCACCACAAAAATAAGATAGAGCTTAACCCTTTCCCTCATACAACAGTTCTGCAGCAGACGACTTTGAATGTATTTTGTCAAAACATAGAAAATCTCAATAATTGAATGGATAATCTATGACAAAAAGTGGAAAACAGTGTGGCAATATGAGAAATTGCACATCTTGTGCAATTTCTTCTTTTTTCACTATGTTTTCAAAAAGGCGTCTGCTCCAGAGGTGTCAGAAAGTGTCTAAATGAGGAAAAGGGTTAATTTGGTTGGTAGAATTTACTTCCTAGCATTTGAACTGTTGAACTTTTTTTCTTGAAGACTGCCATGAAAACATATAGACAAAATTGTAAGATCTAAAACCTTAATTGTGAGTATATTTATGAAATGAGTTGTTTGAAAAGGAGAGATATTGCTCACTTTTGGCAATTTCTCCTTTTCCCACAATGTTGTCAAAAGTAGTCTGCTACAGAAGTGTCAAATGTCATCCATTAGGGAAAGTAAAATGAACGCTAACATTTTAGTCCATGCTTAGAAATGACTATAAGAAGTATTATCTATATATTTGTTGAGTTTGTTTTGTTAAATAAGAATTTTTCTGAGTCTAAAAAGCACAATGATGGCATTTTAACCTTTCCCCACATACATAATTATAAGCAGATAACTTCATAGGGGTAATCTTTATAAATGACAGTATCATAATTGAATACAGTTGAAAAATGTGGCAAAAGGAGAAATTGTTCAATATCAATTAATTTATTAATTGCTCACAATGTGCAATTTCTTCTTTTGACAAAATGTTTTCACATGCCCTCTGGTACATATACGTACATATACGTCAAAATGCATCTGCATGTGGGAAAGGTTGAAGGAATTGAATCAATTTATACAAATTATGGAGAAATTTCAAACTAGAAATTCAAGTAGGACTTTTAAATAAAGGTAGTTAAAATATATTCAATTTGTATTACAGTGAACATATATTAGTTCATCAGGTGCTTAGCAATCTTTAAAAGTTCTCTCAGAAAAATCTCTAATTGTTCTTGATTTCTCAATACAACCTTTTAAAAATCCTGTAGAAGTAGTATTTATTAAAAAAAACATCAAAAGAAAAGAGCATTTTTATTGCACAATAGCTTTACCCATTATACAATAAGGTTACGGTTTAGATTCTTCGTAATTGAAAACATCTGATGTGAGAAATGCAAATGGGGACAAATAAAAGTATCATACATAGACACAGTAACCTTGTTGCATAATTTCTATTTCTCTACAATGTTTCATACAATTATAATGCCACTGAAGGTCTGATTCCAGTTGTGTAATTAGGAGTTTTAACCATTTCCCACATACAACACATCTGCAGCAGACGTACAACTTTAAAAATGTCTAATTAAAAAAATGTAAAATCTCCATTAATGACAGTTTAATTATTAAATAGAGTTGAAAACATTGTGGCTAATGGTGAAATTGCTCATCATGAGCAATTTTACCTTTGCCACAGTGTTTTCAAAAGTCGTCTGCTGCAGAGGCATCTGAAAGCGTCTATATATGGGAAAGGGTTAACTCGTTTAGTTTTTCAAAATATATAGTGTCTACTAATATGTGTAAACAGTTTCTTGACCTTCTTTCAAATAAACAACATTTTCTATTGAAAACATAGAAGAGAAATTTATTAATAGGAACAGAAAGCGCTATGATGTTATTAATTGTAAATGTCAAATGTGATAGCTTTTCTCGTTGTAATATTAAGACATTGTTTTCAATGTTCCATGTTATATACTATTATGAGCTGTATCTTGAGATTTGGGGTCTTATTGTAACTCTGCATATAATAGAGAAGACAAAGTTGAGTCTTGCATACGCACAGTCACATCAAAGATTACCGCCTGTATGTATTTATCGACAAATATGCAATATATAGCCCCACTAGTTGTACACAACTGTATTTCCATATGATCTGTTACGGAGAGTCAATATGACCCAAAAGTGATAGATGCGGCTCATATATGCTGCCAGGAAGAATAGAATTATTCTTCGCAATTACTATGTACTTATGACAACAGTTCAGGTCCTGAAACTATTAAACCCTGAAATCATTCTATGTACTCAGAAATAAACTCTGTTCCAACTAAGACTTGTAATTAGTCTATTTCGAAATGGAATTTGCTTCTGACCAATCAAAAACTTGAGCATACATTCTTAGTACTACTTATAGAGTGTAACTTTGACAGTTTTGGCGCATATTCCCCCACCCGATGAGGACAGGCATTGATGATAAGTGCTAATCTCACATAGAATAATTTTCAGCAGATGGCTGAAAATATGAAAGACATAGAACGGAAAGTTTAATTATTGTAAGAGTTGAAATATTTGTAGCAAATGAAGAAATTACTAATTGTGAGCCACAATGTTTTCAAAAAGTTGTCTGTATGTGGGAAAACATTAAACAAGGCCAAGTATATTTTGTACCACCATACTTAGTTTTTGAACTTTTACATTTCAGGAAAAGACGAAGAATCCCCTATTCCTTTAAAGGCTACCCTAGCCAGATCCGCAACACGTAGAAATACGCGTAAAGTACCACCGATATCAGGCTCGGACAAATATAGTAGTAACCGTGATGATGACGTGGATAGTGCCTACCCAGCGTCGCTGGACAGCACCTTGGAGCGAGAGTCTCATGTGGAGGTTTGTAGAATAAACTAGTTGAGACGGTGATTTGGGGTCTGGTTCCATCTGCGAACAGTGAAGGCTTAGTGTGTGACTTTCTGCTTCGCACAATCTCACCTCAGCCTTCATTGTCTGTTTGTCATTTAATATGAGCCTCTCCATGGGAAAAGGTACAACTTGGCTTGAATGGAACAGTCTAGGTCCAGATCAACCTGTGAATCAACACAGTCTGAGCAAGATCCACACTTTTCAGATATTTCTTACCTTGGCTTGTTTGGAGCTTTTGTGAACTTGAGAACATTCTGATAAGAAGGAGCAGATGTATAGGCTGGTCTGAACTTACACTATTCACAAATGCCAGCTTGTGCCTTTTCACATTGATACACTTAAATGCATCTTCTGGTAACAAATTAGGGAGTGTAGTAGCCTCACTATATTTACACCAATTTGACCTGAGATGATGCAGCAGTAATATGTGACCCCAAATCACCAGAAGTGATGTTTATCTTCATAAAATTTGTCTGAGGTTGAAACGTCACAATGAGCAATGAGTATATATGCCTGCATATCAAATTGACAATTCCAAGTTAATCCAAACTTAAGGAATTAGGGACCAGTGAAGATCCTTTATCCAAATAGTTTCCATAAGTTGTTTGCTGCATTTAATTTTGCCTGCATCAATAAAGAATGTCATTGTTGCAAACAATTGTCATGGAAATGTCAAAGTAGGTTTTTAGGTACTTTGCTGCTTAGATATAAATAAGGATTCAATAATACTTTCTATGACCTTTAGAAATATAAATCCCAATAGAATTAGGCTTGAACTTTTTCCCACATACATTAGATATGCAACAGATGATTGTATTTACTTTTTTTGGCAAAAACACAGTTACTGATTATGACAGTTTTATAATGGAACTTGAACAATTCATGGCAAAATGAGAAATTGGTTTTATTGTGGAATTTCACCTTTTGCCACATTGTTTTAAAAGTTTACTGCTGCAGATGCATATGCATGTGGGAAAGTTTTCATTAGGCTTTAAAGTAAGACACCTGTTCCTTTAGCCCTTTAGTTAGGTGTGGGATTGAGAAATTGGATGATTTATTAATTTTCTTTATTAAATATTGATTTCCACAATATAATAAATTATATTAACCATTAATTTACTTCATACTACATTTTAATAGTTGCCAGCTTTGAAAACATCTAAGGAAAAAATTGAAAACACTGTGGGGAAAGGAGAAATGTCTTATTAATTATGATATAACATTGTGTCCTGAAACTTTTGGCAGAAGTGTATGTAAACACTTGATTTAGGAAATATGACAAAGAAAGATTGCATAATTAGGCATAGTATAGCAGTGTTGCAGAAATTTATACATCACTTGTGAAATTATGTCACATTCTATATAATAAATAGTAGAAATCATTGTTGAACAGGAGAAAATGCTCTTTTCAGCAAGGTGAAGTTTTCCCACAGTGTATAGGTTAATCCTTCCCACATAAAACAAATCTGCATCAGGCAACTTTGAAAACATGAAGCAAGCCAACAAATAACTTGAAATGAAGTTATAATTATTGAATAGAAATAAAAAAACATTCTGGCACAAGGAGACTTATACTCATTCTGAGCAATATCTCCTTTTGCCATAATGTTTTCAAAAGCCAGTCTGCTGCAGATACGTCTACAAGTGGGAAAATGAAATAATTTTCTGCAACATTGAGCTTTCTAAGGCTTTCACATACAGAGTGTATAAGTTCACTTATTAGTAAACAGATAAACCCATAAGAGGTTCCTTTTGAACACTGGTATGGTAAAAGTCAATTTTAGTTCAGCTGTTAACCCTTTCCCTCATACGACAATTCTGCAGTAATTGAATGGATAACCTATGACTATAAGTGGAAAACATTATGGCAAAAGGAGAAATTGCTCGTCTTGAGCAATTTCTTCTTTTGCCACTGTTTTCAAAAAGCCGTCTGCTGCAGAGGCGTCAGAAAACGTCTATATGAGGGAAAGCGTTAAAAGAAATAACTGAGTGACAATGCAGGAAAACCAACTTTAGAGCATTATCATCCCATGTAGATTCTGATCATCCTGTCAGGGCCTGATCAGCTTGAGGATTGATTGTCCGCCTTAAAAATGGTAGTAATGATCGACTCCCCTCCTTTGTGCTCATGTTTGCAGGGATAGCATTACACCTGATGTAAAGGATATAGTTATAGATACCGGTAGTACTGGTTTATTATCCTTAACCCTTTCTCACATACAGACGCCTCTGCAGCAGCGACTTTTGGAAACATTGTGGCAATGGTGATATTGCTCATGATGACAAATTTTACCATTTGCCACAATGTTTTCAACTCTATTTGATAATTAAATTCAACTCATCAATGGAGAGTTTTCACATTTTTGATAAGATGTTTTCGAAGTCGTCTGCTACTGATTTGTTGTATGTGGGAAAGGGTTAAATGCTGTGATATAACTGAAGTCCTGTTGAAAGCGGCATAAAACATCATCAAAACAAACATTTTGAGATAACTTGCAGACAGATTCAAGATGATATACTTATGATATATATTGTGTGTATTAATCAGATAGCATGGATGCAATGGCTAAGATTTATCTGCTCTTGCCATAAATACGCTAAGGTTGGTTTTTACTGAAGACAGGATATGTGACGTTTGATTGACCAGTGGTAGAAATGTACCCTTAGTTTAGTAAACCATTACCCCTTGATGAATCTCCCCTTATATTTTAACTACAGAAAATGGAGTCCCTTAAAGGGATTAGGACTCAAGAAAAGGTTTGTAGGGTTACCATAGAAACCATTTTTAATCTACCTACCTGACCACAGCAATATGGTACTAACACTGATATCTATTCTGACATGAAAATATTACCTTAATTATCCATCCTACCCTTTCCAACCCTAATCCTTTCCCATATTGGATGCATCTGCAGCAGGTGACTTGTGAAAATATGGTAGCAAAAGGAAAATTGCTCATAATTAGCAATTTCAACTATTGCTGCAATGTTTTCAACTCAATCTAATAATCATACATTCATTTATAGATTTTTGTTCACTAAATGCTTTCAAAATCTTCAGCTGCAGATTAGTTATATATGGGAAAGGTATAATCTGTCTCTGTTGAAAATCATGTTTAGAAAGCAATTAGATTACCTACAGGCTACAGTGGTAAAAGCAGCTAAGAACCCTGGGAATATATGATTTGAAAAAGGCAATTAGTGATCTGTTGCACCATGTGAAGACGGTGATGAGTCTGTACATCTGCACAATCTCTGCAGAGCTGTCTTTGGCAACTTATATATGTAGAAGAAACAAAAATGTTAATGCTGAAGAAAAAGTAGTAAAGCAGCCCCTATGGTTTCCCTGTTATGTGACCCCAAAACTGTGAGACACCTTTTTGAACAAATGTGGCTCAAATGTAAAATGGTTAGGCAATTAACCCTTTCCCACCTGCAGACCTATGTGCACCAGACAACTTTTGAAAACATGACGAATGGAGAAATTGTTCATGATGAGCAATATATCTTTCCCCACAATGTTTTCAACGGTATTTGATAAAGAACTTATTTATGCCTAAGATGACTTCAAAGTTGTCTGCTGTAGAATTGTTGTATTTTGAAAGGGTTGAGTTAAAATGCCATTCTAATACTAAATCTAAACTCACGAATTTAACAATATTTATGTTTGACTTAACTGTAATGGTTGTCAATTAGAAGTATGTATTGTTACTTTGAAATTTGGAATGTTTTGCAATTTAGAGTTAGAATTGATATAAAATTGCTGGTGAATACAAAATCTTAGACTTAAAATAGGGCCTCATAAATAATGGCATGTCAAAATCAATGGCTTAGGTAAAAATAGGTTTCCACTCTGATCCATTGTTTATTGTAGAGGTCCAGATAAGGAGGGGTATTCAGCTCTTTTTCCCTGAATTTCTCTAATTATTAAAGCAAATCCTATGTTGTGGGTACTCAAAAGAATCGTCTCACTGAAACGATTCTTTTGAGTACCCACATCATAAGGTAAGAGGGTAAAATAAGGATTTTAGAACATGCAAAACGCCCCTTATCTAAAGCTCTGTTATTGTGTTTAAATATTGCTGTTGGTCAGTGTAGGTGTCATAGATGTTGAAGTTTTTCTAGAATTAATGCATGGAGAATTGGCTTTCTTAACTTTTTAACCTATTCATCATTGAATTTTCAGCTTCAATTTTATGTTAATAATCATTTTCATCAGTGGAAAGGGAGGGGCAAAATGTGGTTATACTGATGAGGCCATGACTACATTGTTGTTGCATTATATAAATACATGATGAAGGATCACAACTGATATCTGGGAATTCCATTGTATTGATACAAAACTGATTTAATGCTATGAAAAAGAACCTTTATTTTCCCAGGAGTTGATTGGTGTAAGGCATGAAGTAAAAAACATGTTATTATGTTTAGAATTCAAATACGTTATTTTTATTTTTATTTAAAACCTTTCATTTTCAAGTTTCTTTTTTAGTGTTGGTATTTTAAGTTTATAGTGGAGAATTCTAAACAAGTAATGGAATACATTTGTGAGACTTTATTAATAAGGTCATAAAAGGGCTTATCAGAGCATTTTGTTAACCATTTAACATTTATGACGTTTGTGGTCTCAACAGACTGCTTTAAATACATTATTGGGAAAGCTATATCTGGACAAATGAAAAAGTAAAAATTCTATTAACCTTGTTGAAAATGTTGGATGAATAGAAATGACTTCTTCCATGTTTTCAAGTTGACTGCTGTAGAATGGCGGTGTTTCATGTAATCTGTTTAATTGTGCCATCAATCATACATTTACAATATCCATGCCTAGTAAATAACAACTCCATAACTCACTCATTTGTCATTCCTTCCTCTATTACATTTGAATAACAAATTGTACATTGCTGTTCTATTTTCATCTGATCAAATTAAAAATATTAAAACAGCCTTTTTGATGCTTAATAGAACATTCATGGCATGATTTTCAGCTAGGAGAATACCAAAGATATATTTATATAAAGTTTCTTTCTGTATAAAGCCTTTCTCTGAAAAAAACATTTTCAAAAACAAATGGAAAAAATAGAAATTGGATATGATGAGTGATTTTAACCCAAGCTATTTTTCTGCATAACGTCCATATTTGCCTTTCAGTTATCAAATTTTTCAGAGTAAAATAAGTGTATCGGCATATCTGTTTTGTCATTTTTTTAGAGACAAAAACAACCTTTTTAGAGGTTTAAATATATGTTTTTTTAATTGTTTGTTATCCATGTTTTGTGATGTCAATGTTGTAATTGTGTTAGGCTTCCCTTATAGTGCTGTCTTATAACTGTACGTGTTTTGAAAGCCAGGGCAGCTGTCTACATAGTCGCGTGATTTTCTTGTTGTTTATTTCTTAAATTTGATTTTTATAAGATATATTCAAATTGATTGTTTTTCTTTATTATGTCATCTGCTCTTAATTGATATGATAACAAATACTGTAAAATTGGGAGATTTGGAACTATGCTTTTGATACAGAGTTGAAAACATGGAAAGAAAAGGAGAAATTGCCGTTCTTTTTAGCAATTTCTCCCATTTCAAAGATTCTTGCTAGGGGTTTCTATTGTCCTAGCTAACGAACAGGGTTAATTGCTTTCAGTAGAGAAAAATTATAGTCCCTGATTGGACATTTTGTTGATATTTATTATTGTTTATGTAGTTTAGACAGTTTATATGTGTTGTCTTTTTAGACAAATTGTTATAGGAGAACCTATCAATGAAGTTTGTATTTATGTTATCCCTTATCAGAGTATATGTGACATTAGCCCTTTCCCACAATAAATCAGCAGCAGACGACTTTGAAAACATATTGACAAATAGGTGAAAAATCTCCATAAATGAGAGTTTAATTATTGAATAGAGTTGAAAACTTTGTGGCAAACAGAGAAATTGCTCATTCAATATGAGCATTTCTCTTTTTGCAACAATGTTTTCAAAAGTTGTTTGCTGTAAAGGCCTCGATCTATATGTGGGAAAGGTTTAAACAACATTTACATACATTGTAGCCAAAGATTATCTTGCACATTTATGCAGTCTAACCTTTGACTCATTTATTAATCTTAGAAAATAACTAGTTTATAAATGTGTAAGGACACGTCAAATTTCAAGGATGAAAATAAAAACACGTTTGCCGGAATTTAGAGGGATGAGATTAATAAGTGGGTTTTTTTTGCTCACCTGTCACATATTGACAAGGTGAGCTTTTGTGATCCCCCTTTGTCCGTCGTCCGTCATACGTCATCTGTCCACAATTTCTTGTGAACACGATAAAGTCATCATTTATTATCCAATATTTACCAAAGTTATACAGTAGCTAGATATACATAAGAGCTCGGTTCCTTTCGAAAACCATGCATGCATAAAGGGATTATGGCCCTTTAAAATTGGCAAAATTGCTATAATTGACCTTGTGAACAAGATAAAGTCATCATTTATTATCCAATGTTTACCAATATATGTGAGAGCTTGATTCCTTTTGAAAACCAGCCAGATCCTTCATGCATGGCTGAATTTAATGGCCCTTTAAAATTGGCAAAATTGTTATAATTGACTTTGTGAACACGATAAAAACTTCATTTATTTGTCAAATGTCCTTTACATTCGCTCCTGGAGAAGGTCAACGACCTCTCAGTATTTTTCAAGATAAAGATTCATAATGTTTCTTAAGTGACCCACTATCAGATTCCTTCAAGCCATGTTGATTGGTCGAAAACATGGCCACCAGGGGGCGAGGCTATTTTGCCTTATATGGCTTGAGTGAAAACTTAAAAAATCTTCTTCTCTGAAAGTGTTTGGCCAATTTTCAAATCATTTGATAGAAATATTCCTAGGGTGACCCTCTATCAGATTCCTTCAAGCTATGCTGATTGGTCTAAAACTATGGCTGCCAGGGGGCGGGGCTGATATGGCTAAAGTGGAAAAAAATAAAATCAGGTGAGCGATATAGGGCCATCATGGCCCTCTTGTTCTTGTTACTTTTTGTTAGAAAAGTGCAATAAAAATAAAGCCTTAATGTATTAACAAAATTCAACAATCATTAACAGCCTATTACAGTCAGAAAGTCAAATACTTTAAGAACTAAATGTTTTCTTTAAAAGAAAATACACCAGAAACTACATTACTCAAACTAGATAAAAGAAAAAGGATCTAATATAATGACTTAATAAAAGGATGGAAAAGAAGTCGGTCAGTTGTGAAGAGCATTATGACAACATGCACATCAATTCTCTTTTCATCAGCATTATTGGCATAAGCAATATCCGCTTTTTTAACCCATTCACTGATACACAATACTTAGTCTGTTTAAATCAAAATATATTTTGAGAAAGAACAGGTAATTACTAAAAAGTAGGATACATACCTGATTTAAAGAATAAAACATTTGTGGCCAATTAGGGAAAAATGGATTTTATGCAATCTTTAAATAATTTTTTATTTTTACAAAAGTTGTCTGTGACAGCAGAAGTATACAAAATGAGATTCTTTCTAGGTTCAGGATGACATTTTGCCATATACATAGCAAATCTACATAAGGTGACGTTGAAAACAAGTAGGCAAAACATTGGTTAACCATATTTCAAAATTCAATTTATTGAATCAAAAACATTGTGGCAAAAGAGAATGTGCTCATTATGAGCAATTTCTCCCCTTGCCACAATGTTTTCAAAGTCTCCTGCTGCAGATGCATCAATATGTGGAAAAGGGAAACATAATCTTCCCTTTTAAAGATTCTATTGATGAATGAAACTTGATCATCATTACATCCTGTATAGGAGTCCAAACATATGAATTCGGTCAATAGAGTTGCTCCATCTCAGCATGAAATAATGGTGTCAAACATCAGAGGCTGCAGGTTTGAATCTGTGGCATTTCAGAGATGAATCAGTCTTGGTTTTTTTATCTTGAGTTCAATCCCTGATCATGATGGTCATGGTGAGGAGTCACCCTTGTTGCAAAGCACAGTTCCTAGCCTTGTACTAGGTCATCACCCAGGAATCACAATAACCCTTTCCCACATACAACAAATCTGCAGCAGACAATTTTGAAAACATTTAGTGAAACATATGCAAACTCTCTATAAATGAAAGGACAATTGTTGAAAAAAGTTGAAAACATTTTGGTAAATGGAGAAATTGCACGTTTTGAGCAATTTCTCTTTTTACCAAAATGTTTTCAATAGTTGTCTGCTGTGGAGGCGTCTGATAGCGCCTGTTGGCAAATATAATGCATTTGGCTTTATGAATTGTCAGCATATCGCAGGAAACCCCAATGGCCAATCAGCATGGAGTATGTAAAGCTGGGTTCGTTCTTCACTGGGTTGTGAGTTAAGGTTGGGGGTCCTATTTATATGCCATGGTATACCTGAATTACTGGGTAATACCCAATAAATAATGAGCACGTACATTAGTGAGATGAAATTACCTGAAATTTAGAAAGGACTTGATGACAACTTTATAACAGATGACTTTAGAAAATGTAAATTCTTAATTACCAATCGGATAACAAAAAAATATATATGCACATTTGAATGACTAGACAAACTTCATCTGGAGACTGTAACATTGAAATTTATCAACCCATAAAGATATCAGCAGGTCAATTATTTGAGGATAAAATGATTGAAAGTCTAAGAAATAAAAGTAAAATCAATTGGAATGAGAAACTTTTATGATAGAAATAACATTTGTGTGCTGTCTAAGTTGATGGGAATAATACAAAAGAAGACTATATATATATATATAAAGTATATTTAAGATTCTGTACAAATATTTGAAAGAATAAAAAGGTTATAATAACATGAATAGCTGCCTTAGATCTTTGGTTTTCTTATTTTTCCCATTCAAAACACATTTTAGATAAAACCCTTTACCTGTTGAAAATGATAAATAAAAAAATTATAGGATTAGACTTGACCCTTTCCCACCTACAGACGTAGTTTGACGCAATAGCAGCAGGCGACTTTTGAAAACATTGTGGCCAAAGGTGAAATTGCTCATGATGAGCAATTTCTCCTTTGGCCACAATGTCTTCAACTTTATTTAACAATTAAGCTATATTTTATGGAGATTTTTCATGTTTTTGTCAATAAGTTTTGAAAGTCGCTGCAGAATTGTCGTAGGTGGGAAAGGGTTAAAGATCTTAAAAAATAATAAAATTTATAAATAATAAAAACATGCCTTACTTCAGCAATATAACTTAATGGGGCTGTACATCTTACTTTAAATTGGATCATGTCCATGTTAAAATTTAATTATTTCTCACATACAACAAATATTGCAGCTGACAACTTCAAAAACATTAAGACAAAACTATGGAGATTCAACTTATTTGAAAGTACTTTTTGAATGGAGTTAAAATTATTGTAGCAAGATGCATAGGAATGTAGGAAAGAGTTTAATGTTAATGAATTGAAGACAACAAGGCTTTGGCATTGGGTGTATACACAGGCTCATCTTGACCTTAACATTTTCCCTGATAAAGCTTATACTTCTTATATTCCTGTTAATACAGTTTCTTCCATACATGTTTAACCTTTTCCCTGATACGACAATTCTGCAGCAGACGACTTTGAACTTATTTTGTCAAAACATAGAAAATCTCTATATATAATTAAATGGATAACCAATGACTAAAAATGGAAAACATTGTGGCAAAAGGAGAAATTGCTCGTTTTGAGCAATTTCTTCTTTTGTCACTATGTTTTCAAAAAGCCGTCTGCTGCAAAGGCGTCAGAAAGCGTCTATATGAGGGAAAGGGTTAATGCCTTTCTCACATACAGCATATCTGAAGCCGATGACAATCAATGCAAAAATATCGAAAAATGTCTATTAATGAAAACATAATTTGAATATATATAGATAAAAAGTCTTAAGAGGCAAATTGAGAAATTGCTTATGAGCAATTTTCTCCTTTTGCCACATTGATTTTAAATGTCATCTGATTTGTACAATCCAGAATGTGTCTGTATGTGGGAAAGGATTAAAAGTAGACAACCCTAAATTTATCCGTATCAGGTAATCACATATGTCAGAATTAATTAAGACCTACTTTACTTGCCATGTCTCATTCAATCATGAATTCAGTTACAAATTCCAATAGTCTATATTGACAAGTCTGAATTAAGAATGAAAAGTAAATAGTAAAACATTTTATAAAGTTTGATATGACATGTTAGTGATCATCATGTATTTGGTCAGGAGAATTTTGGGCCATATTTATGATTTTTGAGTCTGAAAAAAAAAAAAGATCTTAAATCATAATTGTTTTTCTGTTTGCCAGCTTTTTAAACTTCTTATGAAGAAAATAGAGAAAGCTAATAAAAGTATAATTTAGCTACAGAGGTGAAAAAACATTTTGTTTAAAAGAGAAAAATTGCTGGGGGAGGTTTCTTGTGGAGAGGTTTTGACAGGTTGTTTACTTAAATTAAGACATTCACTTTATTAAATCTGTTTGAAAAGATAAACTCTTTTTTTAACAAAATAAAGTATTTCTTAATTTTCTTCTACGGCATTTCTCATTATTATTGTGCCTAATAAGTAAATACATTGCGTAATCTTGCATTAGCTCCCTGTATATTAACCCTTTCCCTCATATAGACACTTTCTGACGCCTCTGCAGCAGATGGCTTTTTGAAAACATAGTGACAAAAGAAGAAATTGCACAAAACGTGCAATTTCTCCTTTTGCCACAATGTTTTCCACTTTTTGTCATAGGTTATCCATTCAATTATGGAGATTTTCTATGTTTTGACAAAATACGTTCAAAGTCGTCTGCTGCAGAATTGTCGTATGAGGGAAAGGGTTAATGCATATAAATAGAGAAATATATATATATATGAGCATTGCTCTGCAAAAACCAACCTTCTGGCTTTTGTGACCAGTGTAGATCAAGATCAGCCTGCACATCCACACAATCTAAACTGGCTCTGCACTGTTCACCAATAAGTCCTCCAAGAAACATCTGTAAAGCAGTATCCATTTGGATCGTTTCATATGGATGCTGATGCAAGTCTATTTCCTCTAAATATAGTAAAGTATTGTTAATGAATGATGACAGTAATACTCTCTTGTACTGATATAATCAAATAAAATGAAGAATAAAAAGCTTTTATGTCTAAGTTTCATTTCTTAACCACATGAATTCACATATGCAGCAGTTGAATTTGACAGTATTGCAGCAAAAGGAGAAATTAACAATTTCTCTTTTTGCTTTATTGCTTTCTACTTTTAAATTTGTTTATACTTATTTTTGATTAGATGTTATAAATATCAAAATAGCAGAAGATGACTGAAAACGTTTTTTGAAAAATCTTAGTAAGTCATTGTTTAATTCTTGAAAACAGCTTGTTGCAGGATTTAGAAATTGCTCATTATGAACAATTTCTCCTTTTGAAACACTGTCTTTTGCTGTAGATCGAGGCATCAAAATGCATCTGTATTTAGCAAAAGGTTAAGCAAATTAAAGTCACTGGTCCATTCATACACACCTCTGTTAAAACTGAAGCAAGTCAGAACAACTGGTGATTAGTTTTATCATAGTAACTTTAAAATTATATCAGCTCAGCCTATGGTGCTCCTGAAAAAGTAACCTAAATTTAATTGTTAACCCTTTCCCACATACAAAAGATCTGCAGCAGACGACTTTGAAAACGTCTAAGCAAAAGCATAGAAAATCCCTTTAAATAAAAGAACAATCATTGCATAGAGTTGAAAACATGGTGACAAATTTTAAAGGAGAAATTGCTCGTCAAAAAGCTGTCTGCTGCAGAGGCATCAGAAAGCATCTATTGAGATAAAGTGTTAAACATGTGGCAAAAGACCTGCCTGCACATTAATGCTGAGGATCCAAATTAATACTGCTTTCAGAAGTTTCTTGGTACCTTCTATGACTTGACTAATAAAGGAACAGAGCAAAGCTAAACAGACTGCCCAGAAACACTGGCTGATTTGGTTCTACATTGGTCATAAAAGCTTTGCGGTTGGTTTGGTTAGTTTTCGTAGAGCATTGCTCAAATGAACCAAGCTGTTTTATGTGATCCGATCAATTTGGATCATAACAAAAGTAGGACTCTAGATGTGTGTGGGTGGGTGAGTGTGTTTCAAAAAGTTGAAATATTTTATTTCCAATATAAATCCGGAGATAATCGAGTTTTACATAGCATTTAGTGAAAAAATAGGCAAACATGTGATATGCGAGATCATTTTTCAATTATTCTAGGTAAAATAATTTCTTTTTATAAATTTGTCCTTTTTTCCAATATGTTTTCAAACAAGATGTTTTCGCCTGCTAAGGTACCAGAAATGATTATCTGTTCCATATAAAGGATAACTGATATACAGTAGCCACTAGCGACATCTATTATTGCCTGGTAAAATTCATTTTTCTCTGATATTTACCACACAGATGATGAACTCATTGATGAGTATACGCAGCAGTGCAACGAAAAAGAAGGAAAAAATCATAGAACAGCATAGTAGCTCATCGAGTCTGATTTCACGATCACCATCACCAGATACGCTAAAAGAGAGTGGAATTTGGAGTAACGCATCAAATACAGACTCGGAGTCAAGTAAAAAGAAAATGTGAGTATGAGCTTTGAATATTGTATTTTATATTTATTGTTTTAACCTTTTGCCTGCATTTTCAGAACTGCAATTAGGAATACACTTCTTTTGTCTGTTTCTGTATCTGTAATACTTTGGCTTATGAAAAAATGTAGTAGGAAAAAGGAGAAATTGCTCAAACAGGCATTTGATTGTTTATTGCCTTATTCCATTTTCCAGTGTTTTCAAATCTAAATCTAAATCAAAAATATATTTTCACATTTTAAGATTGTGGCGAAACAAGAAATTGCTCATAATTGCAATAATTTCAACAAATATGCTTTCTCTTACATAGACTTTCTAATTAACTAAGTCATTTACTAGAGATTTGTTGCATTCAGGACTTGGTTAAATGTTATAGGATAAGGGATTGTGGGGGTTGATGCTTTCATTAGGAAATAAACCTTGTAATTATGTATCTGGTAGCTATATCATTGATTTACCCTTTCTTACATACAACAAATTGGCAGCAGACAAATTGAAAAACATCTAGGTATAAATCAGGCAAATCTATATATGAAATTTAGTTATTCAATACAGATTAACCCTTTCCCTCAAACGACAATTCTGCAGCAGACGACTGAACATATTTTGCCAAGAAATAAAAAATCTCTATAATTGAATGGTTAACCTTTGACTAAAAGTTGAAAACATTGTGGCAAAAGGAGAAATTGCTCGTTTTGAACAATTTCTTCTTTTGTCACTATGTTTTCGAAAGGCCATCTGCTGTAGAGGTATCAGAAAGCGTCTATATGAGGGAAAGGGATAAAACATTGTTGTGGCAAAGGAGAAAATCTGTTTTCTTTTTTTTTGGCCACAAAGTATTCCCATCTAAGCAGTATGCCTGCATGTATGAAAGTGTTTACCCTTCCCCCCTGTAGACACATTATGATGCTTCCTTAGCAGACAACATTTGAAGACATTGTGGCAAAAGGAGAAATTGCTCATGATGAGTAATTATGTCTCCCCCATTACATGGGGGTGACATATTGTTTTTGCCCGTTCCGTCCGTCCTTCCGTCTTTCCGTCTGTCACACTTGTTTCCGCTCAATAACTGAAGAACGCTTGGGCGTAGGAACTTCATACTTGGTATGCAGGTTGGTCATGACCAGTAGCTGACCCCTATTGATTTTGATAACAGAAGGTCAAAGGTCAAGGTCATGGTGACCTTGTGAGGTAAAAAATGGTTTCCGCTCAATAACTGAAGAACGCTTTGGCTGAGGAACTCCATACTTGGTATGCAGGTTGGCCATGCCTAGTAGAAGACCCCTATTGATTTTGAGGTCAGTACGTCTAAGGTCAAGGTCACAGTGACCATGAGCTTGAAAGGTCACAGTGACAATGAGCTGATAAATAGTTTTTGCTTGGGCCTAGGAGCTTCATACTTGATGTGCAGGTTGGTCACCACCAGTAAATGACCCCTATTAATTTTAAGGTCACTAGGTCAAAGGTCAAGGTCACAGTGGTCAAGGTCACATCCGTCACACTTGTTTCCGCTCAATAACTGAAGAACGCTTGGGCATAGGATCTTCATTCTTGGTATGCAGGTTGGTCATGACCACTAGATGACTCCTATTGATTTTGATGTCAGAAGGTCAAAGGTCAAGGTCATGGTGACCTTGTGAGGTAAAAAATGGTTTCCGCTCAATAACTGAAGAACGCTTTGGCTGAGGAACTCCATACTTGGTATGCAGGTTGGCCATGCCCAGTAGAAGACCCTATACATTTTGAGGTCAAAGTCAAGGTCACAGTGACCTTGAGCTGAAAGGTCACAGTGACAATGAGCTGAAAAATTGTTTTTGCTTAATAACTGTAGAATGCTTTGGCCATGGAAGTTAATACTTATTGTGCAGGTTGGTCACCACCAGTAGATGACCCCTATTGATTTTGAGGTTACTAGCTTGAAGGTCAAGGTCATGGTAACCTTCAGCTGAAAAATGGTTTCCTCTCAATAACTAAAAAATGCTTATGTTGAGGAACTTCATACCTGGTGTGCAGGTTGGTCCTAACCAGTAAATGACCTTTATTGAATTTGTTTGATTTTGAGGTCACAAGGTCAAATGTAGAAGGTCACGGTAACCTTCAGCTGAAAAATGTGTTTTACTCAATAACTCAAGAACGCTTATACCCAGGAACTTCATACTTGGTGTGCAGCTTGGTCCTAACCTGTAGATGACCCCTATTGATTTTGATGTCAGTAGGTTAAAGGTCAAGGTCGTGGTGACCTTTGGCTGAAAAAACGCTCAATAACTGAAGATTGCTTGGGCCCAGGAACTTCATACTTGGTGTGCAGGTTGGTCACCAGTAGCAAATGACCCCTATTGATTTTGAGGTCACTAGGTCAAAGACCAAGGTCATGGTCACCCTTAGCTGAAAAATGGTTTCCGCTCAATAACTGAGGATTGTCACTGTTGCTTCATCTCCAGTCCAAAACTAAAAAAATCATCTCCATCATTTCTTTTCCTCCCCTACGACCACACAAATGGGGAGACAAGTGCTTTTTCAAAAAAGCAATCTCTAGTTTGACCTTTTGCCACAATGTTTTACATTACTCCTTTTCATTTATTACACTTTGATTTCAAGAGACTTTCCTCATTTTTGCCTACATGCTTTCAAAGTTGTCTTCTGCAGATTTCTTGTATATTGGAAAGGATTAATACCATTTACAATCCTCTGATTCAAAGTAATTTTTATCCAGTTCCTTCATTTTGCTGCTTACTTTCCTTGCCCCTTCTGAGATGATTGAGTTTCAAAACAATGAGGAAAAGAGAGCCATTGCTCTTATTCGCTAACCTGATACCATTTTACTATTTTTGAAATATCTTAGAATGATGTTTTGTTTCATATGGAAGCACTCCGGGGAGCACTCCATTCTAGTTCTATTATCTTATAGAAAAAATCTTCATTTACCCTTTCCCACCTGCAGATGCATTTCAAGGCAACTATAGGCTTTTGAAACCATTGCTACAAAAGGAGAAATCCTCAGTATTTTCAACTTTATTCAAAAATCATACTTTCATTTATAGAAAATATCCATAATGGTTGTCAACATGTTTTCAAAGTCATACGTTGCAGAGTTGTTGTATGTGGTAACGAGTTAAAGGTTCAGGCTTCGATAACGAGAATATTTACAATAAGGCGACTATGTTTGGATATAAAAGAAGACATTTATGGATGGCAGTTACAATTAAATTGCACAATAATCCCCTGTACTTTAGTGTTGAGATAATGAAACCTATTAGTGTCATCACACCAATATTTCAATTCTTGAATCCTTTCCCACATACAATAAACCTGCAGCGAACAGCTTTGAAGTTATCGAGGCAAAAATATAGAAAGTTTCTCTCTATGAAGTTGAATTGTTGAATAGAGTTGAAAATGTTTTGGCATAAGGAGGAATTTGAGCATTGGCAGCTTTTACCTTAATGTTTCCATTATGTTGTCTGCTGCATGTGAATTATATTTAAATGAGACTGCATGCAGGAAAGGTTAAAACCTGTAGACAGTTACTCTTCTTAACAAGAATTGTTCCACTGTCTTGAAAACACTTCTGAAATTCACGTTAACTGAAATTGTTTGTAAGTAAGGAAATGACAGTCTAGTGGCAGCTTTGTCCAACCTTATTAACCCTTTCCCTCATACGACAATTCTGCAGCAGACGACTTTGAACGTATTTTGTCAAAACATGGAAAATCTCCAAAATTGAATGGATAACCTATGACTAAAAGTGGAAAACATTGTGGCAAAAGGAGAAATTGCACGTTCTGTGCAATTTCTTCTTTTGTCACTATGTTTTCAAAAAAGCCGTCTGCTGCAGAGGCGTCAGAAAGCGTCTATATGAGGGAAAGGATTAAAAGATATTCAATTGTTTTCTTTGCCAACACTTGTGGTGCAAAACCTGGTCAGATTTCAAGGAAGCAATTGGAGTGTTTGTTTGAGATGAGCTTAACATTCAATACTTATTTACATCATTCTATTCATCCAGGAAAATATAGAATAACGTTAACCCTTTCCCTCATATAAACGCTTTCTGACGCCTCTGCAGCAGACGGCTTTTTGAAAACATAGTGACAAAAGAAGAAATTGCACAAAACGTGCAATTTCTCCTTTTGCCACAATGTTTTCCACTTTTAGTCATAGGTTATCCATTCAATTATGGAGATTTTCTATGTTTTTACAAAATACGTTCAAAGTGGTCTGCTGCAGAATTGTCGTATGAGGGAAAGGGTTAAGTGACTTACAACTCAATATTGATAAATAAAGGGTCAATTGTTGACTTCCTGCTACTACAAAATGAGGAACAAGACATTGTCGAAAGAAACCTGAGCAACGATGAAATTATACTGGACTTCAAAGGGGCATCATTCTGTAGTTGGCAACTTTTGAAAAAATATGGAAAATGCAGAAATTACTCATAATGAACAATTTCTCCTTTTACCATAATTTATTTCAACATTCTTCAATAGTTCTACTTTTGTTTATTATAGAGACTTTTCATATTTATGTCTAATTGTTTTCAAAGTTGTGTGCTACAAATTTGTTATATGTGGGAAAGCTCTAATAAAGGGTCAACTGTTGACTTCCTGGTACTACAAAGGTCTGAACAATACATATTTGAACGTACCTCAGCAACAATGAAATTATACAGGACTTCAAAGGGGTTACCTTAAGATTGACCTATTGATGGATTGGATTTTGTTATCACTATAAGTGCAAAAGATTTTAAAAACAAGTTTTGACTTCCCACTGTGACTTTTATCGAATATTTCCTTTTTTAAAGGTTACTGGGTAACTGGTCTAGGTTGTGTTTGATGGATAAGATTAATAAGACTATTTTTATGGGTGTTTTTGTGTCATAGCCTTCATTGGGGAGACACTTAGGGATCTCATCTCCAACGTCCATCCAACACTTACCACTTTCTGAACAGCCTCGGTGATGTAGTGGTAGACCATCTGCCTCGCGTCAGGGAAAATCTCTATATATGAAAGTTTACTTACTGACAAAAGTTGAAAACATTGTTGCAAAAGGAGAAATTGCTTGTTTTGAGCAATTTCTACTTTTGTAACTATGTTTTCATAAAATCATCTGCTGCAGAGTCGTCAGAAAGCGTCTATAATTATGTGGAAAAGGGTTAAAGTATAAGCTTTTATGCATTGGCTGAATGACAGTGCATAGCTTATTTTCTAGGGCTCATTTTCATATAAGAAACAGAATGTATGGTCTGTTAATGTCTGTATCAATGTGTGATTTTTCACTCCAAATATTTTATAACAAGTTTTTTAGACTATTGGGTAGCTTTTCTCATCAATTTAACATTTTTCTATCAGGAGAGATAGGTAATGGTATAAATACAAAGGTAGAGGGCGAGAGATAAGACTATGTTGTCAGTGTTGTATACCCATGATTGCAGTCACTTGGGTGGTATCCAAGGGTTGATGTCATCCCATGAATAGGTCTGATGGGTCATTTATCTTGTCTCTAAGACACGCAATTGACATGCTGTTATCCAGTATAAAAGAAGGTCAAAGGAAACTACTTTGTATAAAAACTTCTACTTTTATCTTGACACTTAAATTCTTTTTTTTCAAACTCATATGTTTTCAACTCCATTTAATGATTGTACTTTCATTTCAAGAGATTTTCAATAATTTTATGGTACCATTTTACAAAGGCGTCTGCTGCAAATTTGTTGCATGTGAGAAAGTGATAACAGGTCAAATAATGAATTTTAGGACATGAAATATGCATCTTATTGAGAGCTCTGGGTCTATGAAAGAAGTCTTCACAATGTTATATAGTGAAAGAAATCTTCAACCTATTCCATAACAATTTAATGCCTTTGGACTTTAACTGGAACCACCTGAGCTCAAAATGTGCCAATTGCCTGTTTACTTGACATAATTTATCCCTTTCCCTCATACAACAATTTTGCAGCAGATGACTTTGAACATATTTTGTCCAAAATTAGAAAATCTCTATAATTGAATGGATAACCTGGGACTAAAAGTGGAAAATATTGTGTTAAAAGGAGAAATTGCTTGTTTTGAGCAATTTCTTCTTTTGTCACTATGTTTTCAAAAAGCCGTCTGCTGCACAGGCGTCAGAAAGCAGCTATATGAGGGAAATGGTTATAGAGTTGGCTACTTTCAAAACATCTGAGGAAGCTAATTGTAAGAACTGGAAAATTGGATGTATAATGCTGATGATTAATATGAAGCTGAAAACATGGTAGGAAAAGGAGAAATTACTGATATTGAGCGATACCTTCTTATCCCACTTTGTTCTACTACCAGGATTTCAATTGCGGTCTGAATAAGGGAAAGGGATAATTATTATGTGGAATATAGTAGTTATTGATTTCATCTTCATTTATCTTTCCCATTAAGTATCTATCTATGTCTCATTAGCAGTGTTTCTTCCATAATGCCCTAAGTTGAAAAGGATAATTCAATTTCTAGAATTGCATAAACCCTTTCTCACATATGGATGCATTCTGATGCCTCTGCAACTTTTGAAAACATTGTCCCAAAAATAGAAATTGCTCATGATGAGCAATTTCCTGTTTTGCCACAATGTTTTCATTTTTATACGCCGACGGAGGCGGTCTTATAATGGTGTCATCTTCTCCGTCTGTCCGTCCGTACGTCCATTTCTTGTGAACGCAACTCCTCCTACGTTTCTGACCGTATCTTTTTAAAACTTGGTCAATGTCATAACTATAATGGGTAGATGTGCATGAAGCGGCGATTTTTCTGGTTCATTGATATTTGCAAGATTTATGTCCCTTGTAACTTAGTCTCTGTAGCTGATTGATATTGCAGCCTTGTGAACGCAACTCCTCCTATGTTTCTGACTGAATCTTTTCAAAACTTGGTCAATGTCATTACTATAAAGGGTAGATGTGCATGAAGTGGCGATTTTCCTGTTCATTGATTTTTGCAAGATTTTTGTCCCTTGAAACTTAGTCACTGTAGCTGATTGATATTGCAGCCTTGTGAACGCAACTCTTCCTATGTTTCTGACCGAATCTTTTCAAAACTTGGTCAATGTCATGACTATAATGGGTATATGTGCATGAAGCGGCGATTTTCCGGTTCATTGATTTTTGCAAGATTTATGTCCCTTGTAACTTAGTCTCTGTAGATGATTGATATTGCAGCTTTGTGAACACAACTCTTCCTATGTTTCTGACTGAATCTTTTCAAAACTTGGTCAATGTCATAACTATAATGGGTAGATGTGCATGAAGCGGCGATTTTCCGGTTCATTGATTTTTGCAAGATTTATGTCCCTTGTAACTTAGTCTCTGTAGCTGATTGATATTGCGGCTTGTGAACGCAACTCTTCCTACGTTTCTGACTGAATCTTTTCAAAACTTGGTCAATATCATTACTATAATGGGTAGAAGTGCATAAAGCAGGGATTATCCGGTAGAGTGATTTTTGCAAGAGTTATGCTCCGAAGGAAAAAAGGATACATATCGACACTGCCATTTGACCTACCTTCATATCGGAAGCCTCTATAGGGTTCTATCTCTGTTTATATGTATCCTATTTTCTCTCTGACTGAAATAATTTGTTGAATGGGACATTAAGCTCCAACAATCCAATCCAATACTTTGTTTGCTGTTTCTTTTCCATTAAATGATTGTTCCCCATAATGGTAGTTTTGTGATTTTTATTCATGAAATTACCATTTTTCGGTTCGGCCATTTTGATAGAGATTCCAATGGTAGTTTTGTGATACATGTTAAAAGCAATAATTAAAAGGACCAATCTTGATCTTTATATTTTGTGGCGGCACTGGCACTCTTGTTATTCAATAGTTATTCTCATTTTTTAGCTCACTTGAGCTTTGCTCAAGGTGAGTTATTGTGATCGCCTTTTGTCCGGCGTGCGTCGTGCGTCAACTTCTTCTCCTCAGTAACCAGTGGGTCAATTGGGATGAAACTTCACAGAAAGCATCCTCTCAATGACCTCACCAGAATTCCTTCAAATTTTTGGGATCCATGCAGAATTCTGGTTTCCATGGCAACGATACGAAAAAACTTCAAAATTCTTCTTCTCCCAAACTGGTTGGCAGATTTTGAAATTATTTGTAGAAATGTTCCTTGGGTGACCCTCTATCAGATTCCTTCAAGCCATGTTGATTGGTCGAAAAACATGGCTGCCAGGGGGCGGGGCTTATATAGCTAAAGTGAAAAAAAAATAAAAATCAGGTGAGCGATTCCAGGGCCATCATGGCCCTCTTGTTTAGAGATTTTTTTCATAAATTTGCTTAGATGTTTTCAAAGTTGTCTGCTGCAGTTTTATTGTATTTTGGTAAGAGTTAAGAAAATTAGAATCGATGCAATTAGGCCAATATGAATACATAATATCCAAAGCTTTAATTGGCTCATATTAAGCATATTCTGAAACAAGAGCTTTAGATAAGGTGTACATTTCATGCTCTTACATTTTAATCCCTCCATGCTTCATACGGTACTTGAGTAGACTATTCTTTAGAATACCAACAACATAGGGTTAAATTGAGTACTAAGGAGGTTGTAAAAAAACAAACCAAAACAAAACTCTCCCCCCCCCACACACACACACACACACACACACACACATTTTCTGAGCTAAGTCTTTGATGTACATCATTTGCCAATATCATTTATGTTTTCTGTCCTGAGTAATTTTGTGAGAGAAAAAGTGTTGTATGGAAGAGGACAATGGTTTGTGTTTGATTCAGTGAGGCAAAAGGTATTGGCCTTCTTTTGGAGGTACTTTGAAAAATCATTAATGTTGAACATAATTTTAGAGCTTGTAAAGAAATGTATTTGTTGCTCTTTTTTTTTTCAAGCTGATATGTTATCTTCAATAAGATGATAAAAAGTTAATTCATTATCATTGCAGTATTGAATTCTTCAATCAAAATGATTTTCATTATATATTGTATATATTTAGTCGAATTTATTTATTATCATTGCAGTATTGAAATCCTCAATCAAAATGATTTTCATTATATCTTGTATTTAGGCGAAATTTGGCACTAACACTAAGGTAGTATTTGCCTTTGTTGTAAATTGTCAATATGAAAATATGCCCTGGAGCTATTCTTAAAATAATAACGATGTTTTAATTAACAGAAATTTTATTAAATATTTTTGTTCCTTTATTTTCAGTAAAAAGTTAGATTCACCTTTTGATTCCAGACCGAAAATTCCTCGGGAGTCACCGTTTGAATCGAAACCCAAATTAGCAAGGACATCATCATTGACTAATAAGAAAAATATTGAGAACACTGCGGAGGAAATATTATTTGTGGATTATAATCCTTCAAGTGGTGTAACGTTCCGTGAAAATCGTAATCCAGATGTGCAAATTGTTGGTAAAGGATACAATGATGAGAATTCTCCGACAGATACAAGATCTTTAAATAGTATCAATAGTAAAGCTAAAGAACGGCGGAGAGTGACAAAAGGTAGGGGCTTTGTTCTTGTACAGTTTACTTTTAATTTCTTGATGGTCAAAAATAAAACCAATCTTAAGAATGATTGATTGGTTTCACATCCAATATTTAACCCTTTCCCTAAATACGAAACGTCTGCAGCAGACGACTTTGAAAATATCTAGCCAAAATTGAAATAGATCACACTCAATGAGTGTATAATATTTGTTAAGAGTTATGAGTAATTTCACCATTTGCCACAAAGTTTTCTAAAGTTGTCTGCTGCAGATGCATCTTAATGCATCTACAACTAGGAGAGGGTTAACCCTTTCCCTCATATAGATGCCTTCTGACGCCTCTGCAGCAGACAGCTTTTTGAAAACATAATGACAAAAGAAGAAATTGCTCAAAACAAGCAATTTCTCCTTTTGCCACAATGTTTTCTACTTTTAGTCGTAGGTTATCCATTCAATTATAGAGATTTTCCTTTTTTTGACAAAATATGTTTAAAGACGTCTGCTGCAGAATTGTCGTATGAAGGAAAGGGTTAAGAATATTGAATGTGTATTTGAAAATAAGGTAAAACGTTGCTATTCACAGCTCGACTTAAGCTTACTCATCATGTTTTGTAAAGAGATAAATAATGCTTTTTAAAAAAAAAATTAACCAATATGTTTTTGAATGAGTAACAAATTGAATGCTATTGTTTAATAATGAATTTTATAAAATTATTTATATCAGCCATTCCATGTTGGAAATCATCTGTTAATGTTAACCTGGCATAATATTTCGCTGATTTAACCCTTTCCCACATACAACAGATCTGCAGCAGACAAATTTGAAAATATAAACACAAACATGGAAAATATTTTTGAATGAAAGAACAATTTTTGAAAAGAGTTGAAAACATTGTGACAAATGGAGAAATTACTCATTATGAGCTATTTCTCCACTTGTCATAATGTTTTAAAAATTCGTCATTTGAAGTAGGGGTTACAAACCATATGTATGTTGGGTTAGGTTAAGAGTATCTTGGGCAAAAAATGTATTATCTAAAATTGTAAATAATTATTTTGATTTAAAAACATTATCGGAATAGAAAAAAAAATCTCAATTAGAGCAATGTCTTCTAAAGATGAGTGAAGACCAAACCCAGTTTAGTCGTTCTGCAATGTCTGGTTTTGTTTTCTTGTTTAAGAGAATTTTGTCCGACATGCCTCTTGTAGGGTTGTTTATAAATACTTCTGATTATTTGGTCATGTTACACTAATACCTACATTTTGGACATTGCAGAAGGTGAATATCCAGACTAGCCTGCCCCACTCAGGCTAATCAGGATCTTGCCTTTTCGTAGTCTTGTCATACAAACATGGTGGACGCTTCTGGGAAACCATCAATTTCTTAAGAATAATTTTAATTGTGAACATGGAATGGTTGAGCCAGTTGTAAAGCACAGCACAATATTGAGACCTTTTCTGTTAGTCACTGTCATTTTCATATATTGTTTCTATTTTCATACATCATTCTAAATACCATCATATCTCCTCCCCTGAAGCAAATCTTAAGGTTCAGCCATTATCTCATGATTGGTTATTTACAGAATGACTGTGATTTGGGTTTTTCTCCTTCAACCATTAGACTTCACTCTTTCCAACATACAGACGCTTTCTGACGCCCTAGGAGCAGAAGACTGTTAAATGTTGTTACACAAGATGAAATTGCTCATTTTGTCTTTTGTCTCAATGTTTTCAAATTTATTCAATAACTGTTCTTTTATTTAAAGACCGTTTTCAAATTTCCTGCAGATTTGTTGTTTATGGTTTAAATGTCAATGTTGGAAGGTAACCTGTTGTCTTGGCACAAGGCTGTGTGGAATTACTGGTGAGAGAAATCCAGGAAACACTTTGATAGGTAACTGACTGGCATGATGTCATTGAAATACTGTTGTCGAATGGTGTACATGGCCAATCAATTTAATCAGAAAATCTATTGTGAAGGTCTTTTTCATGCATTTCATTATCATCAAAATGGCAATGTTTATTATCATTCCATCAGTCACCAGTTCATCAAATTACACTGAGTGTATTGCAATGTCGTCTTCTTTTCTGAGTTCACTTTGTGATGGCTGTTTTGTATTTGAATGCCTTTATTAATTACATTTATTAAAAAGGTTTCATTAATAAGATAAATTGTTAAGTTATTGTGCTGTCTTTACACAATTGTTTTTATATGTTAGTTAAACCATCAGCTTTATGAGAATTAAATTATACTGCATGACCATTTTTAAAAATAATGTTGGCCAATATATAGTCATCAATGTAAAGCTATAAATGTCATTCTAAATTGTATATCATTTATTTGTTTACTTGAAATATAAAGTAGACCAATGATAGCTCAGTCGTTTTTCATTCTGTTAGTTAACCCTTTCCCACATACAACAAATCTGCAGCAGACGACTTTGAAAACATCTCAACAATAATACGGAAAATCTCCATAAATAAAGACATACTTATTGAATAGAGTTGAAAACATTGTGTCAAAAGGAGAATTTGCTCGTATTGAGCAATTTCATCTTTTGTCACAAAGTTTTCAAAAGTCGTCTACATGAAGGAAAGGGTTAAAATCCTGGCTCCGCCGTTCATTCTTTCCAATGATGTTAAAAATCATTGAGACTTTAAGGGTCATACATCGTCCACCAATGGGCATTGGGGAAGGTAGCCAGTTATGTGTAAAGAATGTTTTGTGGAATACAGGTGCAAGAAATCCAGGAAATGGCTTATTTCTACAATCAATCAAATCAGTCAATTCTTATTAAAGTTAACGATATATTTTAATGTTGATGGTTAAACTAAGTTTGTACTTGCATGATGTTTGTTTGTAAATGGGTCTGTTGACCAACCTTTGTTCATCCACCTAGATTTTTCTCCCAAACACTTATTCCTGCTCCTCCTTGACACAAATCTTGTCCTGAAATTATTCCTCATTCCTGCATTGTTGAGATATTGACTTTTCATTGATTTATATGTGAGAAAAAATTACTAGCGCCAATCCATCAGATTACAAGACCAAAAATTGTATTTTGACCCATCTATGCAGACAATTTTTGACAACATTTTTGCATAAGCAGCAATTGTTCATTATGAGCAACTCCTCATGTTGCCAGACTGTTTTCAATACTATCCAGACTTTCATTTATCAAGTGTTTTCATATATTAGCCTAGAATGTTTTCAAAGTTGTTTGATAACAGCTAGTCCATTCAAGACATTCTGGTGCCTCTGCAGCAGACAGCAATGTTTTCAACTCTATTTTATGGTTTTACTTATTTATACAGATTTTCTACACTTTTGCCTAGGCATTTTCAAAGTTTTCTTCTGAAAATTAGATGCATGTGGGGAAGGGTTAAAGAAAACCCTACTTAGTGCAACTAGAACTTGCTGTTTCCTACTGGAACTCTGTCAAGTTGCAAATACTTAACACTTGGACATTTTGTAAATATTTCAATGGTATAAACTTTAAAAAAAATATGAAATTGCCCACTTTCAGTTAAGTCATGCATTGTCAACATTTGCAGAAATTTAGCTGATGTCCCTAGTTACAGGATAAATTGAATACCAAATTCCACAGTAAGAAAACCTTTCGAAAACATGGTGGCAACGGAAGAAATTGCTCAAAATGAGCAATTTTGACTTTTGTCATGATGTTTTCAACACTTTCAAATAATTTAAGTTCATTTTTTTTATATTTTTGCGAAGAGGTTTTCAAAGTTGTCTGCTGCAGGTTGATAACATGTTGAAAAAGTAAGGAAATGGGAGGGAAGAAGAATCTTAAGGTCTAACATGGATGAGCAAAAGTTGGTCTAAGGCCGATGCTGTTAACACTTGTTTGTTGCTGCATCTCAATCACACTGATCAGGCTATGTGTTGTCTATTGTGTATGGTGAGAGTTCTCTCCCTTGTTTGCAGGCTCTGCACTATCACCACTAGGTGTAGCATCTATGCACAGTTATGGTTCTCTAGAATTGGAGGATGAAAAAGCTCACGCCCCTAGTCCAGAGGGAATAGGTGTCATTGGAATTGGTAGGTGATCACAAACATTAGTGTAAACAAGTAGTGAATAGTATTTGACAGAAGTTGTTTATCGAAGATAGGCAATGATTGAATTTGACAGCAGGAACAACAAATCATAGGTATCCTTAGGTGATAATGGGAAGTAATTCTTGGATCCTGGATCTTTAAATCCCCCTCCCCCTAAAGCATAAAAAATGGAGACCCCAAACTGTTTATTTAAAAGCAAACTACATGTTTTTAAAACAAATTGAAATGGCTATGAAGGATTATGATGGCAACAAATTTAAAGGGGAAGAAATTTAGTGAAGTGCATATTTCATTTTCCCAGGTAAACACATAGGTTTGAATTCCAACAGGATTCTTATTACCCGCACAAATTAACCCAACAATTTATTCCTTCCTTTTTTCCTCACCTACCTTCTTTCAAAAATCCGAAAAAACCCTGTCCTATTGAATTTAGATTCCAGACTTGCCCATTCATATATTGGGTAAAGTTCTAGCATTTTGAATGGTTATTTTGCCTAAGATTTCAAAGGGAAGAGGGCACAGTTAAACCATTGTTCATAGCTCTCAAGTGTCCAAGATTGTACTTCTTTTCTTCCAACAGTTACATAACCACTCATTGCCAAATAGTATTTCCCAAATTTTAGATAATTAGTTATGGTAATTTTAATTGTGCATATCATATTCGTCCACTTATGAATGAGAAAGAAAAACAATTTAGCTCTTGCACACTTGCAGGCGCATTTGAATTCATCTGCAGAAGCTTACTTTTGAAAACATTGTGACAAAAGGAGAAATTGCTCAACATGAGCAATTTCTTCATCTAGCTCCCAAAATGTTTTCAACTATTCAATTATTCAAGTTTCATTTAAGAGATTTTTAATATATTTACCTTGTCGACTGCTGCAGATTTATTTGTTTTATGTTGGAAAGGTTTAAAGGTCTGGTCTAAACAGTTCAGTGTTATTTTGCATGTTGCTATTGTATTAACACAAACAACTAACAAAAATGCTAAGAGGTTTTTTAATCCTTTACAAATAAGCAATTCATTGAGTTGCTATAAATCATGTGTTTACTCCCAAGGCCAACATAACCACTACGCATTTCGGTTTAGATAAGAAGTGTGCTGATATCGTACTTGAATAATGTTGAAGGAGGTTTGGAAAAAGAGCCTTTTCTGTTTTTAAAAAAATGATTTGGTTTTTTATCATACTCACACTCAATTTCATTTAAATCTGATCATAACTTCGCTTGCTTGTATATATAGATCTGATGACTGCCTTATACAGGTTGTCTCATTTTGACCTTTGCCTCAGTCAATGAAAATGTCGCTTACAAAATTGGGAGATATAAAGCAGGGGAGATAATCCACATAAAAAGTGATTGCTTACGCTTTAAAAAAGTCACTGTGATAAGTATGATTCGTCCCCCCACCAATTGGCTAAAAGTCAATGTGGAAAAGTAGCCAGTTACTTTGAAAGTCTACCAAGAAATACATGAGTAGGTGAACTAGCTGGCCGCAGTGATGTGACTGAAAAGTTGTTGAAAACTGCGTTAAAACACAATCAATCAATCCTTTGTTTCTTTACTTATACCTATATTGTTGGTAATGAGATAATTCTTATGCATACCCTCAACATAGAGTTTGTTCAAAAATAAAAATCGTTGCATTGGAAACTGTGCCTAGATCTCCATATCTGTTTATTCAATCACTTTTATGTGAACGTCTAAATAAGTTATATTTTTTGCAATAATTTTAACGATCATTAAAACTTCAAAGAAAAACGTCATTGATGGGTTAGGCACGCTAATAAATTGTGGGCGCATCATGTTACTGCAGTTACACAAATGTTTGCAGTGCTCTTCACCATAGATAATAACCTCAATTGACAGTAATTGTTTATCACTCGACCCTTTTAAAATTGGAATTGCTGTCTGCTGAATATTTCTGCATTTTGATTGCTATCCCTTCCCCATATGCAGACGACTTTGAAAGCATTGTGGCAAAAGGACAAATTGCTGATAATGAGCAAATTCTCCTTTTGGTGTGGCAATGATTCCAAACCTTTTCAATAATAATTCTTTCATTTATAGAGATTTCAATATTCTTGCCTTTATGTTTTCAAAGACGTTTGCTTCAGAATTGTTGTATATTGGAAAGGGTTAACAAATATTCATATTCAGTATTTTGTAGTGACTTATTTACTAAACAGAAATATGAAGGTGAGGTAAATGCTCAGAATTTGGAAGAAATGCAGATGAAGTGTCTGCTTTGAAAACATCTGTTGATGAAATAATAAAATCCGGACAATTAAAATTGAAATGAAAGATTTATAATATTGCGGAGAAAAGTCTTTCTGAAAGTCATCTACGGCAAAACTGCCAAATATTGTCTGTAACAGATAAATGGATAATGCCTTCAAGAATAAAGAGTGAGATTACCTTGCCCATAATAACTTCTTATATTTCTTATTGAGTATTCTTCATTAATTGTTTATACATTAACTATTTTCCACATACAACAATATTTAAAATATATCTGGTTAAAAATGTTGATTATTTGTCTTAATGAAAGTTTAATTATTGAATAAAAAATGCATAACGAGAAATTTCCACTTTTGCCATAATGTTTTTAAAAGTGTCTGTGTCAAACTGTGTCTGCAGATTGGAAGGGTTTAAAAATCTACCATTAATTCTGTTTAAAAATTATGTCACTTGATATGCTTCTTTTAGGCTTTTCCATAATTATTGAAAACAAAAAGAAAGACACAACAAGTAATTGCATAATATTTAGAAAATATTTTGGGAATACTGGAACATTTTTGATATGATTATTTCTCCAGGAATAAATTAAATGCATACACTGCTATAATGATGTTTATTGGAAAACTTTCAAGCCACTAGAAATTACTTTAAATTTAATGATTTTATAATCAAATGAAACAGTTTTGTAACTTCATCCTTCCCACTATTATCTCTCTTGCACAAATGAGCCATGTCTCTCAATAAAGGGTCCTCATTGCATAAGTGAATGACGAAAACACCGGAGAAGCCTGTGCATATGCATGGTCTCACTAGAGTTTGGCGTTTCACCAACACTAAGAATAAAAGAGCAATCAATATAACTTTCTTGGAAATAATAGAATTCAAGCTCCTGATTTTAAATTCACACCCCCCCTTCATTTGATGCAAAATGGCCTCCTCATCTGACAGGGTTAAAACTATTTGTTTATTGTTTCAGGAATGTTTGAGAATGTGAATGGTTTGGAGCACGCTATAAACGCCGGTAACTCCCAGTCTAACGACAGAAGCGACAGAAAGCCAATGAGGCAGGATAGGAAGGACTTCACGAGTGGAGTGGTGGGAGTTGGAATGAATAAACAAGGGTCATTGGACGACCCTGGAATGGATATTTTAGATGATATTGAAGATGTGAGTTATAAGGGAACAGCTTTGTTAGACGACTTTGAAAACATATTTGTAAAAACATGAAAAATCATAATAACTGAGAGTTTAATGATTAAAAATAAGTTGAAAACATTATGGCAAAAGGAGAAAGTGCTCATCATGAGCAATTTATTCCTTTGCCTCTTATGTTTTCAAAAGTTATCTGCTGCAGAAGGGACAGAAAGCATCTGTTGTGAAAAAGATACCAAAATGTTTCAGTTCTGCAGCAGAATGCTTTGAAAACATCTTCAAAAAGATACGGAATATTGAATAGGTAGTGGAAAAAGGATGAATTGCTCACTATGTCTATCTGTTCATCTGTGTGTCTCTGTCAATCACACTTTAACTTTGGTTAAAGTAATTGGCTATGAGCAAGCGTCACAGTCGTGTTTGCCATTGTATGCTTTAGGGTTGCGGACTGATATATCGGTGTCAGGATAAATGATACTGTTAGTACTATTGATACAACTTTCAAATCCTTTGAATGCTCTTGTATTAACCCTTTCCAAACTGTAGATGCATTCTGATGTATCTTCAGCAGATGACTGCAGAAAAAATCGCGACAAAAGGAGAAAATCTTCTTTTGCCTCAAAGGTACCTTCATTTATAGAGACTTTTTATTTATCATGTTTTGAGAATATTTAAATGCGGCATAAAACACCATTAAAACGAATGCTTTGAATGGTCTTGTATTAACCCTTTCCCTCATATAGACGCTTTCTGACGCCTCTGCAGCAGACAGCTATTTGAAACCATAGTGTGACAAAAGAAGAAATTGCACAAAACGTGCAATTTCTCCTTTTGCCACAATGTTTTCCACTTTTAGTCATAGGTTATCCATTGAATTATAAAGATTTTCTATTTTTTGGCAAAACATGTTCAAAGTCGTCTGCTGCAGAATTGTCGTATGAGGGAAATGGTTAAAGCAGACGGCGTTTTGAAAACATAGTGACAAAAGAAGAAATTGCACAGAATGTGCAATTTCTCCTTTTGTCACAATGTTTTCCACTTTTAGTCATAGGTTATCCATCTGACAAAATATGTTCAAAGTCGTCTGCTGCAGAATTGTCGTATGAGGGAAAGGGTTAATACTCTTATATTCTGTTACTAATTATTTCCGTTTCCCACATCAGGACCCCAATAATCTACGGATGAGTCAGAAACTCAGTGACACAATAGCACAGAAGAAAAGACAAATGGAGGAGGAGGCTGAACTGAAGCGAGTGGAACGAGAGAAGAAGAAAGAAGAACATGACGAGAAAGTGAAGAAAGAAAGAGAGAGGCAGCAAGAGAAATTGAGACGGCTCAATACCAGTGAAAGTTTAGGTATAGATTGTAAGTGTGCTGTGAATTTTAACCCTACTCCCTTCACAAAACTTGTCACCTTGAAAAGAATGTAGTAATAGTTTTGATTGTACGAATTTGCAGTTGATTTCAGTGAAAGTTAATCCTTTCCCACATACAGAAGCATTTTGACGCCTCTACAGCAGACAACTTATAAAAATGAACTTTCATTTTTAGTGGTTTTCCATATTTTTGTCTAGATGTGTTCAAAGTCATCTACTATAGATTTGTCGTATGCAGGAATGGATTAAACTAGTGAGTGGAAGTTTGCTGTGAATGTCTAGCGCTTCTCTCACAAAACAGTAACTTTGAAAAGGTTGTACATGTATTACATGTTTGTATAAGTTGTCTGTTGCAGAGGCATATAAAGTTGTAAATTGTATGTTTCTGGTTAAGGTATAGAGTATTTGATAAACCCCAGTTTTCATGGATTTCAATGAATGCTTTGTTAATGTTTTGATCTTGACTGGTATTTATTAAATCATATCTTTTCATTTGGAACAGACTCATAGGGGTGTGCCACTCATTTCAAATCCAAATTGTCTAACTCATTTTATTTCCCAAATTGACAACAGCTGTGTATTCTTTTACTTGGACCAAACTTGAAATAAAACTCACTTTAACCCTTTCCCTCATATAGATGCTTTCTGATGCCTCTGCAGCAGACAGCTTTTTGAAAACATAGTGACAAAAGAAGAAATTGCTCAAAACAAGCAATTTCTCCTTTTGCCACAATGTTTTCCACTTTTAGTCATAGGTTATCCATTTAATTATAGAGATTTTCTATTTTTTGACAAAATATGTTCAAAGTCGTCTGCTGCATAATTGTTGTATGAGGGAAAGGGTTAATATAGTCAATCTAACTAAATGCAAATGGATTATAAGGAAGTTATCGAATTACGAAAAAAAGAGTATAAAGTAATATTATGTCACCAATTTATGTGTCGCCTGCACTGGCACCGTGAAATATGGTGCTCATCAGTTTGTCAAATCGACTTATTGGCAGGTGATTGATGTGTTCCTTCAAGCACTCTTGTGATTCTCAAGTGTTGACTTGAATTGTCTTAATGGATTGGTTGCACTTTACTAACTAACAAAATTATATTTTTATTGGCTTTAATATTTTTATATGTTAAAATTTAACAAATTTAATTTATTTTTATGAGCTTTTTTGTTTGAATTACCCAAGCACATTATTTTATGCATAGTTTGTGTTTCAAACATGATCATGTGTTGTCAAATTTACAAATTTTCTTTAATTCTGTGACAAACTTGAACCAAGTGAACACTTAATATTTCTATGTAAACTTACAGTGGTATGTATGTATGTTTTATATGACTATGAGCTTATATGCTTAATGTCAATTAAAATTTCTGTTCTGTTCTGTTCTGTTCTGTATTTATAATGTGACAGTTCAATTTAAATTAATTATAAAATTATGTCAAACTATTTGACTGTAGGTGATATTAAATGTCAACTGATACTTTTGGTAACTATAATTTGGTAAATGCTTTTTCACGTGCAGTCTACTTTGAAAACATTTAGAAAAAGAAAAAAACAAACAGCAAAAAAGGAAATTACACAAAATGTTCATATGTTTTCTGCTGCAGATGTATCTGATTTAAATTAATTTGGTTGAATTTAAACTAAGAGCCATAACCCATTCCCTCATATAGACACTTTCTGACGGGTTTTTGAAAACATGTCGACTATAAAAGAAGAAATTTCTCAAAACAAGCAATTTCTCCTTTTGTCACAATGTGTTGTTTTTTTATTCAATTATTGCACTTTCATTTAAAGAGAGTTTCCAATTTTGTTCATGGTATGTTTTCGAAGTCGTCTGCTGCCAATTTGTTGTAGATGGGAAAGCCTTAAATGATTATCCTCAATATCTCATTATTGATTTTTTTGTATTTTCAGCATTATCGATATCTGGTGCAGGATCAGGGTCACAATCAAGCACTAGTATTCAAACACCCAAAACACAGTCATCCCCATCTATAACTCCGAGGAAAAAGAGCAAACCGTAAGAAAACAAACCATTCTCCACATATGCCAGTTCGTAGAGTCGTCTGCTTTGATACCATCTGAGGAAAAATATTTAATCTGAGCATTTTTGAAGTAAATGTTTTAAAACACATTTGAAAACATTAGGAAAGAGGAAAAATGGCTAGTTTTAATCAATTTCTGTTTTTTCTCACAATGTTTTCATAAATAATCTGCTTCAGAGGCACCCAGTATTGAACTGTATTAGGTAATTGGTTAATTCCAACTTTTTCTACAATTTGATAACTTTCAGATAAAGTGCAAACAAATGATGGGGTAAAGCTTCGAGGATTAAACTTCCATGAAAAGAGATTTCCCATATTATTGTCCAGATGTTTTCGTCTGCTGCAGATTTGTAGTTTGTGTGAACGGGTTGCTCTTCACCTCTTCCCTTATCCCTTTCCCATATACAACAATTCTGCAGCAGACGACTTTGAAATCGTCTAGATAAAAATCTGGAAAAACTCTTTAAATGAAAGTAAAGTTCTTGAATAAGGTTGATAACTTTGTGGTAAAAGGTGAAATTGCTCATAATGAGCAATTTCTCCTTTTGTCACAATGTTTTCAAAAGTCATCTGCTGCAGAGGCGTCAGAAGCATCTGTATGTGGGAAATAGATTTATACAACAAATCTGCAGAAAACAACTCTGAAAACGTTAGGCACAAATATTGAATTCTTTATAAATGAAGGTGAACACTGAAAATATTAAGAAAATGCTCAATATGAGCCACATACACATTTTTCTATGGCCACAATGTTTTCAAGTGGAAAGGGTTAAATTAAACAAAATGTTTAGTGTGTTTACTTTTCTCATTAGGTTTAAAATAGCTCTTGCATTGCATATGTTCTATTAAAAGTGTCTTTGAACAGGACTCCGTATATGTTTCCTAATCAAACAACATGCCCTTAGGTCAAATAGCAACTTCAAGTAAGAATACTATTAAATAACAAAGGTACATTTCAATAAGTTGGATCTTCAAATTTTATTTGAGGTTTTACTAAAAGTTAGTACAAGTAAGAAAACTCTTAACACTTATTCAACATACAACAATTCTGCAGCAGAAGACTTTGAAAACAGGTTGCCAAAATATAGAAAATCACTTGAAATCAAAGTTTAGTTGAGAACAGTTGAAAACATGGCAAAAAGAGAAATAACTCATTATGATCAATTTCTTTGTTTGCCACACTGTATTAAAAAGTTGTCTCCTGCAGATACGTCAAAATGCAGTTGCATGTGGACAATTTGTAAAGTAAAACATGTACATTTCAATTGTTGAATTTTGAAAAATTTCTAATGATTTTAATTTCAGTCAAATGGATACAGATTCTAGTCACCCATTGTCTGCGTCCACTCGTACACCTCTTGACTCGGACAATCCTGCCGAATGGAAATGCTACAAGGACCCAGAGGCTGCTTTGAGATCCGCACTGAAACATATGGCACAGGAGGATTGGTAAGTGTAATACGAAAAAAAAACATAAATGGGTTTTTTCGCTTTAATATAGTTAACAGGTGTGAGATTTTTTTTTTTTTTTAAATTTTTTCAATAACCCATGAAGCTTTCTGAAATGAAACTGGAAAAATCCATGGGGGCCGCCATTTTGGATATGTATAAAAAGCAGACGTAACACACAGATTGAAAATTATTGTCGGCTTTTTAATCATTTTTTTTAAAATCGATATTTAAGATCATTTAAGTGCTGTGTTATGTGGCAATTAACATTTGTACGAAAAGTTAAAAATAAATGGAAATCTGTAAGAAATATGTTTTCCCGTTGTCAAAAAAAACGACAGCATTAGCCTTCTACGCCCGAAACTAAATTTTGACTGTATCGTAGCCAAAGAAGGAGTCAATGGAGCGACGTCATTTCCCGCAAAAAAGTGGTATCAACATGAAAGACCCCAAATTCCTATACATGAGCTATTGACTCACTCATTCAAAGTATAATTATTTATCAAACATTGTGGCAAAAGGATAACTTTCCCATAAGAAGCAATTGTTCTTGTGGCGACAATCTTTTCCTAAATCGTCTGTTGCATAGGCCTCAGAAACCGTCTCTAATAGGGAAAGGGTTTAGCAGAAATGTGACCCCTTACATAATTTGTTCGAGTCATATTGACTGGTTGAAAATGGCAGTCGCCAGGTGGCATCAGAAAAGGGCTGATCTAATTTGCTTCTTTGCCATAATGCAGGTGATCGATTAAGGATCATCTTGGCCCTCATGTTTTAACCTCGTTCATTATAAATGTATTCCTTGATTGTCTGAAAGTCTTTACTTTATTATTTTCTGTTCAAATAACAGACAACATCAATATGAATTCCAAATATGTTTTAATAATGCAAGAAACATGACATTAACATTATTATTGTCTAGTCAATAACTTATAAATCCTTTTTTATGGCCAAAGTATGCTCTTTAATTTTTGTTTATAATTATCTTGCGGTTTTTTTTTCGTAAATAGGTAGCACCTATAGATATATTAATACATAATCTCTATATTAGGGATTCTTAACCATTACCCACCTACAATGATTCTGCAGATGACCTTGAAATCATTATACCCCCTTTGAAGAAGAGGGGGTATATAGGAGTCACTGTGTCGGGCAGTCTGTCGGTCGGTCGGTCGATCAGTCGGTCGGAAGCCATATTTTGTCTGACCTATTACTTACAAACCACTGGGTAGAATTCAATAAAATTTTACATGAAGCTTCTATACCAAGAGGAGATGTGCATATCCTAAAGGGGTTACAATTGCATGATATTTTACAGAGTTATGGCCCTTTTACTAATTAAGTTATGGTGTAGGTCAAGGTGCTGTTTAGGGGGTATTTATTATCTTCAGTGATAGTTCTAGTTTAGTCAGATTTAGGACAAAATCTCCGAGTATTAAAAGATAAAATTTTAATATAGAGTTGAACATTTCGCCTTTTGTTACAATGTTCTCAAATGTCGCCTTCTGCAGATGTGTCATAAAGGGTTTGTATGTGGGACACATGGAGAAGCATGTTTGTAGACAAGATCCATATTATTACCAACATGCTTTCAAAGTTGTCTGTCACAGATTTGTAGTATATGGGAAGAGTTTAATCCTTATTTGATCTCCAAATGTTTCATAAATGATAACTGAACATATGAGAAGTCTTTTCATCATGGTAATTATTGTCTTTATTTGTTTTCAGGGAAATTAAGTGTAATGGTATTAACAGCATACGACGATTAACCATGTATCATCGAGATGTTCTCTTGTCTAACCTTCATGCCGTCATCGTGGCACTTCTAACGGAAATAAGAAATCTCAGATCACAGGTTTCACGTCTTGGCGTCGTCTGTATCGGAGAGATGTTTCAGGCTCTGAATAAGAATATGGACACTGTGAGTTTTATCTGCTATCTCCCATCATCTGAACTCCCAAATGTTTACTTTATCCCCTTTCCACATGCAGATGCAATATAACTCATCTGCAGGAGAAGAATTTGAAAAACATTGTGAAAAAAAGGAGACCGACGCACAAGGGATCACTTCTTCTGTCAAACATTCAAACACACCTGTTGCTTAACCCTTTACGTCATATGACAATTACCAGCTGACGACTTTGAACGTAATTTGTCAAAACATAGAAAACTCCATAATTGAATGGATAACCTATGACTAAAAGTGGAAAACATTGTGGCAAAAGGAGAAATTGCACGTTTTGTGCAATTTCTTTTTTTGTCACATGTTTTCAAAAAGCTGTCTGCTGCAGAGGCGTCCGAAAGCGTTAATATGAGGGAAAGGGTTAATGAAACCCTATATTTCAATGAGATGTTTATGAGTACCAACAATAAATGTTTTGAGGGTCAAATTTTGATATAAGAATACAAAATGGACCTCTTATCTGTTGCTGAGTTAAGTGTTAGATTGCAAATTTGGTACAATAATGTATTTGTTCTTAAAAAAAGATACATATTAGCATATTTCAGAAACCATACTGCCAAATTCATTTTCCTATTGTCTTATTTAATTGTTGTTTGTTACCAGGACCTAGATTTGGTTGTTAAAGGTTTGCTTCAAAAGAATGGAGAGAGTAACATGTTTATTCGAGAAGACTCGGAGAAAGCTCTAGCATATATGGTAGAAACAGTCACACCAAACAGGGCTCTTGTTGCTCTCATTGCTGGTGGAGCTACGTAAGTATCACTTCTTCTATCTTTAGCTCACTTGAGCACAATGTGCTCAAAGTGAGCTTTTGTGATCATCATGAGTCCATTATAAGTCATGGGTAGTCATCAATGTCTTTAGCCCTTTCCCACATACAACAAATCTGCAGCAGACGAGTTTGAAAACTTACCGAAAACATTTGGAAACTCCCTTTTAATGAAAACACTATAATTTAATTGAGTTGAAAACATGGTTACAAAAGCAATTTTTTTCTTTTGTCGCCATGTTTTCAAAAAGATGTATGCAGCAGAGGTGTCAGAAAGCATCTAAATGAGGGGAAATGTTAAAGATCATTTCTTAATTCCACAGGTGTCCCTAAATATCTGTCTGCATGTAGGAAAGAGTTTCACCTATTCACATTATAATGTGGGATCCAACAGACTATAGAGGATCCCAGGTTGTGACATAGCTCTTCTAGCTTGCAGATCGACCCGAGTTGGAAGGGTGAACAAATTGCTACTAATGGAAAGTTGGAAGTATGATTTTGAATACAAAATTAAAAGCATTTTGGGAGCATATAACTATCTCAGATAAATATCATGTATACATTTAATAGAAAATGCAAGAGTTAACCCTTCTTCCCCCACATACAATAAATTTGCAGCAGGCGACCTTGAAATCATCTAGTTTAACATTCATCTAGTTAACATATTGAAATTCCCTGAAATGAAAAAAACAATTATTGAATAAAGTTGAACACAAAGTGGGTAAAAAGGAAATTGCTCGTTATTTTTCCTTTTGCCACAATGTTTTTAAAAGTCGTCTTCTAAAGAGGTGTCAGAAACTTGTAATGGGTGAATTCAGTGTTAAACCATATTAATACTATTATTTCAGCCATAAGAACATACAAGTTAGGAAGACTACATCCCATTTTCTGGTGATTGTCACAGAAAGGCTGGGTCCAGGTAGAATGTTAAGTGGTGTGAAGGACACCACAGATCGTATTATACCCGCTATAGCCGCGTTCAGTATAGATAGTTCTCCGGAGACGAGATATAATGGACGTAAAATGATGTATATGATGATGTCACATCAGGACTTCGATAAAATGTTGGCCAAACATCTGCCAACAAACACTTTACGAAGTGTGAAAGATACTGTGGAGACATTACGTGTTAAGGTAAGTTAACCCTTTGATTGCTTGAATCAGTTTGGTGAATCCTGTACATCCAGTATAGAGCGAAGCCAGCTGACCAGGCTCTTTAATGTTGGATGCTCAACTCAACGATTATATCTTGATATTTCTAGTATTTGGCTACTAACTCTTCCAAATGCGAAGCTGGACAAGTCCATTTTAAAGATTCAACATTGAAAGAATCAATACTAAATTTCAGTAATTGAAATAATTTTGAATAAGCGTGTCATGAATTGCCCATGGTTAAGGCACATTTCCTAACCTAGTACTGGTAAGTCACCCTGGGATCATAACCCTTTCTGTTGCCGACAAATTTTGAAAACTTTGTGGCAACGTTTTCACCATTTTTCGACAATAATCCTTTCTTTGATAGAGATTTTTCATATTTTTGCGTGTGAGAACGGGTTAAATAAGTTTTCCTGTCGCTATGATATAAATCAAATACAGTCTAAAAACTCGTAAACCTAAATAAATCATATAGATTAATAAGAACAATTTCTTCCAAGTAAGTGTGTCATATTTTGTAGTTGATAGAAAAACCTTATCTATTTTGGCAACAATTTATTTCATAAAGTAGTTTTTTGTGTCACCTGCCTTAGCAGATCTGGTAGACATAATTTTTAGGATTACATATTTGTCATCTATCTGTATTTTTTTTAAAGATATCTCTTACTCACATTTTGGTACGCAACACATAAGGATATATTGGCTTCACATGTTTTCTGTATCAGAGAAAGGGTTTTATTATGTTATTAGATTAATCATGACCATTGTACTGTTTTTAGGGTATTGGTGATGGTCCCAATGAGACAACGTCTGCCAGAGGTTGGAGGTCGGGACATGGTAGTCGGTCAAGTTCTGTGGTCAGAGGAAGCTCTGCTAACAGGTAAGTCAGTGTTTGTCTTATTGTGTCACCTACATAGGCATCAATTCTCAGTCATCTATTAATCTCTGTATGTTCGTCAGGTTTTCACTAATTAGAAAAATGGTTGCAAAGAAAAGGAGTTAAATTTGCATAAGGCCCTTAATGCACTAAACTTTGATTCATTGTATCCATAAAACACCCAAATGTAAAATTCTCTGTTTCATTAAAAATTCAAGTTATCCCTTTCCCACATACAACAAATCATCAGCAGATGACTCTGAAAACATACCCAAAGAAATAATTTCATCATTTTTAGCTCACCTAAGCACGAAGTGCAAGGTGAGCTTTTGTGATCACTCACCGTCCGGCGGCGTCGGCATCTGTTAACAATTTCCTACAAATGACTTCTCCTACTAAACCAATGGACAAATTTCAAAATAACTTCACAAGAATGGTCCTTAGGTGGTCCTTTTTCAAAGTTGTTCAAAGAAATTAATTCCAAGTAGAACTTTGGTTGCTGCGGCATCAGAAAAGGGGGAAATTGCCAAATCTTAAAAAATCTTCTTGTCCAAAAGTACTGGCTCGATTTGAAAATTATTTTGCACAACTGTTCCTTGGGGTACCCTCTACCAAGATTGTTCAAATATTTCCAATCCGTTGAAAAACATGGACACCAGGGGGCGGAGCTTATTTTCCTTATATGTGCATTGTTAAAACTTTAAAAATCTTCTTGTCCAAAAGTACTGGCCGGATTTGAAAATTATTTTGCATAAATGTTCCTTGGGGCACCCTTTACCAAGATTGTTCAAATATTTTTGATCCATTGAAAAACATGGCCGCCAGAGGGCGGAGCTTGTTTTCCTTATATGTGCATTGTTAAAACTTTGAAAAATCTTCTTGTCCAAAAGTACTGGCCCAATTTCAAAATTATTTTGCACAAATGTTCCTTAGGGCACCCTTTACCAAGATTGTTCAAATATTTCCGATCTGTTGAAAAACATGGCTGCCAGGGGGCGGAGCTAGTTTTCCTTATATGTGCATTGTTAAAACTTTAAAAATCTTCTTGTCCAAAAGTACTGGCCCGATTTAAAAATTATTTTGCACAAATGTTCCTTGGGGCACCCTTTACCAAGATTGTACAAATATTTTTGATCCGTTGAAAGACATGGCCGCCAGGGGGCGGAGCTTGTTTTCCTTATATGTGCATTGTTAATACTTTAAAAATCTTTTTGTCCAAAAGTATTTGCCTCAAAAGAGTAAAAACTTTGAAAACATGAAGTTCTATTAAATCAGGTGAGCGATATAGGGCCATCATGGCCCTCTTGTTTCATTAAACCTTTCCGACATACAAGAAATCATGTTGAGCAAATTCTCCTTTTGCTATAGTGATTTCAAAGTCTTCTGCCTACTACAGATGCGTCAAATTGTGTCTATTCATTGGAGATGGTTACGCTGCATCTAAAGAATTCACTGGTCAGATTGACTAGATTTTTCCAGCCTTGACTTAGAATGAGTGCAATGATAAATTATGTTACATATGCCACATATTGTGTGCTAAATGCAAAATGGTTGTTACTACAACTTGTTACAAAATGTAGTTACAACCATTTTACATTAAGTTTTCAATTTATATATGCACTAACACTAGAATAACAGAAATGGATAATCCATTCACATATTCAACAAATCTGCTGCAGACAACTCTGAAAACACTACATAAATGACAGTTCAACTATTAAATAAAATTGAAAATATTGTGGCAAAATTTAAAACTGCTCATTATGAGCAATTTCTGCTTTTGTCACATTGTTTTCAAAAGTCTTCTGCTGCAAAGGCGATAGAAAGTGTTGATACATAGGAAAGTGTTAACTCATTTTGAAATTAACCATTTACAGTGAAAACAACCACACAACACCTAAACGTAAAAGCAACATGAGGATGGACGAAGCTACAATGGATGAGATCAAGGCGATAACCAGTTCATTAGCGGCCAGTGATTGGAGAGACCGATACCAGGGAATTACTAACTTACTGGAAATGTGTGAAGTCAACGCAAACCTTGTGTCATCCAATATCATTAAGGTAAGAGAAGCTTGTACTCCCTATTTGTTGTTGCCTACCTTAGAAGGGAGACACATCTGTCTTTCTATCTCTGTTACGTTTTTACTAACTTGTTTATGTGAAGACAACATGCATGTTCCTTCAAACACTGTTGTAAGTAATTAAGTACGAATCTCTCTCTCAAAGAGATTCACTTCTTGTTGCTTTAAGTTTTTGTTTTTTACATTTTTATTTTGTCACATGAAAACTGATCTTCAGAGTTTCAGGCTAATGTGTATCTTTACTGGTCGCATAGACCCAAAGCTTCGTTGTTGTGTGATGTGGCCAAATTAAAAAGACACATCATAATTATAGGTTCAGAATATTATGAATTTTAATTTTTGAAACCTTCTGTTTGTAACAGTAATGTGTTCAAAAAACCTCATAAATAAACAAAATAGATTTTACCAAATTAATCATTAAAAAGTCCTGTTTGGGAACAACACATATTTATGTTAAGTCCCCTTTCATCATTTTCAACAATTCTCGTCCATGTTTATTTCAGATATTTGACAAGTTCTTGCCCAGATTACAAGATCCCAACAGCAAGGTGAATCTGTATGCATTACAAGTAATGTTACAGATAATCCCCATACTAACAGACTCACTGGCATCTGTCATTAATATGGCCGTCGGTAACGTGGCACCTAACTTGTCTTCAAAAAATAAAGAAATTAACACAACAGCAATGGAAATCATTGGTTCTCTCATTGACAATCTAGGTAAGATTTTATAGTTTTACATTTTAAAACTTATTGCAGAAGAAAGTTGGCTGATTTACTTTATAAAGCTTGTTTAACCCTTTCCACATACAACAAATCTGCAGCAGACATCTTTAAAAACGTCTAGGTAAAAACACAGAAATCCCCTTTAAATGAAAGAACAATAATTGGATAGAGTTGAAAACATGGTGACAAAAGGAGAAATTGCTCATTTTGAGCAATTTCTTCTTTTGTCGCCATGTTCTCAAAAAGCCGTCTGCTGCAGAAGCGTCAGAAAGCGTCTATATGAGGGAAATGGTTAACCTAAATGAACTCTTCTAAATTGAATGCCTGAATCAGCCATTGATTCTTTCCGATGATAGATTAAGGTCATTATGACTTGCGTCATTTGTATGAATTCCACAAATGGTTTAATTAGTTTATGTTGGAAGGTAACAAGTTGCTTGGGAAGAATGCTGTTTGAAGTACTGGTATGAGGTAACACATGGCTAGGTGAACTGGCCATCTTGATATAACTGGAAAAACTGTTGAAAAGGACATTAAACTTTTAATCTTACTAAATTGACTCCTTTTTAAGTGAAAATTCTAAACAAATGTAGCTGTAGTTTTAACATGTAGGAAACGGTGTCAATGCTTATTATGAGCAAATTTTCCTTTTCCTACAATGTTGACAAATGTTGACTGGCATTGGTTTACTTTATAAAGAAAGCGAAAATGAAAATAAGAAATTTAAAAAAAAAAATAAGAAATTAAAAAAAAAGATAAAGAAACCAAACTACTTCCCAACCAATATTTATTTATTAGCACAATGTTTTCTATAATTTACTTTCATTTATAGAGATTTTCCATAAAGTTTTCAAAGTTGTCTGCTGCAGATTTGTTGTAAGAAGGGAAGGGGTTAATGAAGGGGGCTATCATCTATAAAATAATACAATTCTCATGTCTATATTGTCATTTTCTTTTTGCAGATGGAGCATTATTAGTACAGCCTATGGCAAATCAAGCCCAGTCCGCGAGTGCAAGAAGTAAACCTCATTTAGTACAGAAAGTGGCAGGTTTGTGTTGACTTCATTTTGACTTTCTGTTCACAATTCTTAGGTCGAACCCCCAAAGTTCAGTCAGTAATATCCAGGTTTTTTGTTTTTTTAAGCTCACCTCAGCACAAAATGCTCAAGATGAGTTATTGTGATCGCCTTTTTCCGTGCATCAACATCTTCATCTGTGTAACCAGTGGGTCAATTTGGATGAAACTTCACAGAAAGCATCCCCTCAATGTACTCACTATAATTCCTTCAAATTGTGTTGATCCATGCAGAATTTTGGTTTCTTCTTCTCCCAAACCAGTCAGCCAATATTCAAATAATTTTGCTGGACCTTCGTTGACCCTCTATTGGATTCCTACGAGCCATGTTGATTGGTCGAAAAACATGGCCGCCAGGGGGTGGGGCTGTAGCCTTATATGGCTTTAGTGAAATCTAAAGATTTAAAAATTTAAAAATCTTCTCCTCAAAAAGTATTTGGTCGATTTCCAAATAATTGTTTAGAAATGTTCCTTGGGTGACCTTCTAACTTATCCCTTTAAACCATGTTGATTGTCCAAAAAATATTTTGTAGGATGTTCTTTTGTGATTTTGGGATTGCCTTTTGTCCGTTGTCATAAGTGCTTCGTCAATAATTTCTTTAAACAGCATCTTCTAAACCATCGTATGGATTCTGACCAAACTAGGTAGGAATGATCCTTGGGTAATCCTCTTTCAAATTTGTTCAAAACAATTAATTTAATGCAGAACTCGGGTTGCCATGGCAACAAAAAGGATTTTTAAAAAAAATCTTATTCTGAAAATCTTCTTATCTTAAATCGAAAGGTTAGAGTTGAGGTATTTGGTGTGTAGCATTTTCTAGTGGTCCGCTAAAAAGATTGACATCGTCCCGGGGATCACCTGTTTTACATAGAGATATATATAGCGAAAATTTTGTAAATATATTTGTCTGAAACTGAAAGGCCTAGAGCTTACGATATTTGGTGTGTAGCAATGTTTATTTGTCCTCTTCCAAGGTTGTTCAAATTATATCACTGGTGTCAAAATTGGCTCCACCCCAGGGGTCATCTGTTTTATAAAGATATATATATAGGGAAAAACTTTGAAAGTCTTCTTGTCTGAAACCGAAAGGCCTAAAGCTAAGATATATGAGGAGTACAATGGTCTAGTGGTCTTCTACAAAGATTGTTCAAATTTTACTCCTGGGGTCAAAGTTGGCCCCGCTTTGGGGATCACCTGTTTTATATAGAGATATATAGGGAAATCTTCTTGTTAAATACTAACTGGTAAATAAACATTTCTTTGGTGACCTTCTAAGTCATATTAACTTGACAAAAGACAGACAACATAGGGTGTGGGTTTTTCACTCTGTGGCGGTGGAGCTATACTGGTCCACTTGAGCATCTTGTATTGGCTTACCTGACCATGAGTTATTATACCCCCTTTGAAGAAGATGGGGTATATAGGAATCACTGTGTCTGTTTGTCTGTCGGTCGGAAGCCATATTTTGTCCGGCCTATTTCTTACAAACCACTGGGTGGAATTCAATAAAATTGTACATGAAGCTTTTATACCAAGAGGAGATGTGCATATCCTAAAGGGGTTACAATTGCATGTTATTTTACAGAGTTATGGCCCTTTTACTTATTAAGTTATGGTGTAGATGAAGGTGCTGTTTAGGGGGTATTTATCATCTTCAGTGATAGTTCTAGTTGTGGTTGGCATGACAAATCTCATAACAAAACTCAGGTGAGCGATCAAGGGCCATCATGGCCCTCTTGTTTAATTCTCGTGTTAGAAGAATGTTGTTTGGAAAACTGGTGCATAAAAGCAAGGAAAAAGCACATAAGGTGGACTAGCTGCCATGATATAACTGAAATACCATTGGAAATGGCACTAAACTCCAATCGATCATTGGGCTTTTAAATTTTGGAATTTGAAAAGCAATTGCTACTAAATATTTGAATACATACAACTTACCACTATGAAAGAATGAGCACTGGAAACTTCTGATGAATAGCAATATATGGAAGATTGTAATTATTATTTTGAAACCGGGTTAAAAGGTAGGGAAAGGAGAAATTGCTTGTTTTAACCGTTTCCCACATATGAATTCTATCTAACCCTTTCGCAGCAGATTTTTGAAAACTTTTGAGACAAAAGTAGAAATTGCTTAAAGCAAGCAATTTCTCCTTTCGTCACACTATTTTCAACTTGATCCAATTATTACACTTCAATTTAAAGATTTTTGCCTAGGTGTGTTTAAAGTTAGTTGTCTGCTGTAGATTTGTTGTATGTGGGAAAGGTTTAAGCATTTGTCCTTTCTCTACAATGTTTTCAATCATCATATTTTTATTAGGGAAATGGTTAAAACATGATTGTTGATGTTTACTTCCAGAGTTGGCAGGTAAAGTCTATCCAAAGAAACAGAAACAGGTCATACTGCATGTCCTCCCCTTGTTATGGCATCTACTTGGAGCAACCAACAGCAGTGGGTCATTTCAGGGAGGGAGTTCAGATATCCGAATAGCTACAGGACGACTTGTAAATGCCCTCTACCAACATATGGGGCACGCACTTATAGAGCGGGCTTCGTCGGACGCTAATGTAACGCCGAGACATATACAGCTCTTACAGGATTTAGTAGAGCAATGATGACTATCGTGACGAGTGTTATTGTGATATTTAAAGTTGTGGCATTTATTTTTTATCAACAATGAGCATGCTGCTACAGACAGCATAGTTATTGATAACAGGGGATCAGTGCTTTTCTGTATACGGGAAACGGATTGAATCATGTCGGTGATAAAAAGTTATTAAGGATGAATGATAAATAAATAAAAGGAATTTTAGATGGCCTTGTAACTATGGAAAACTTACTATCAAGAATGAAAAAAGTGGATATAGTATTTCAGTACAAGAGAAGAAGCTTGCTGATTTGAAACGTCATGTGATTGGATTGTCTGTCTTTAAAGTGTTGCAAGATAAAAGATTAAGATTAAGAGAAAAGAGTGATATTATAACTATAAAGATGTAACTCTTTCCTACATACAACAAATCTGCAGCAGATGACATTTCTCCCTTTGCAACAATGTTCTCAAATGTCACCTGCTGCAAATTAGTCAAAGTGCATCTGGAGGTGGGAAATCATTAAAGAAACATGAATTTTTCTTGCCTGTTTATTTAATGTCTTAAAAACTGTCCGACACAGAAACATAGAAAAGCTGTTTCATGTAGAAATCAAGTCCTTTATGTGATCATCATATAATAAAGATATTAACAGGTCAGCCATGGAACACTGCAAACAGGCCACATACAGAGGATACCTTCCAGGATGTCATATGATGAAAATGTTGGAATTTATGTAAAAATTAAGTGAAATATAAAAAGAAAGATGTCTTCTTATAGTAACTATGATTTGTTTATTTTGAAAAGTTGATGTTTAAAACATTATCATTGTGATGCGAGTCAACATATACAGAGAGGAGGTGATAAAGGCATCAAATCTTGTTAAATATCATTTTAAAATTCTGACATTGAACAGGTGTCATTGAATATCACTTTTTAGCATTGTGGATTTTATTTATTACAGGTTGTGTATTTCTGCCTGAACATCAACAAGTGGATGGATGTTGCTATTTATTTGTAAATTATTGTTTATTGTACATACCAGATTTTAAAAGTTTTATTACTTATGTTACTTTTATTAGAATACAGTGTTTAATATGGACAGAGAAAGAGTAAGTTAATATTGGTTCCAGCAAGGAATAATTGTTTAGTTGTGTGGTATGGAATTTTGTTTGTTTGATTTTTCAACAAGTGTAACCCTTTCTCTGATACAAACCACTGACATTTGACACTCCTGCAACATACACTTTTTGAAAACATTATGGAAAAGGGTGAAACTACTCAAAATGAGTAATTTCTCCTTTTTCCTCAAGTTTTTCAAAAAGTGTATTCCATTCTTTATCCAAATGATGCTCCCAATTTTTTCTTGATATTGTGTCAGTTAAATGGTTGTGTTTAGTGTCACATAGGTCATACTCCTGTTAACATTACATAAGCGAAGTTATGATCAACTCAATTTGCATTTAGGTTCTGTTGGAAAGTATAAACATTTAGAAAATTATGATATATTATGAGACAGAATAGGTGATATAGGAAAAGAAGTAATTTGTCATCATGTTCAATTATCGTTCATTATCCAGAGCTCGAGATAAGTGGCGCTTTACATATTCTAAAATCATTATATGACCCTTTAACCCTATGTTGTGGGTATTCAAGAGAATCGTCTCAATGAGACAATTCTTTTGATTACCCGCATCATAGGGTTTGTTTGGATAATAAGAGAGATGTTTTGGGGAAAAGAGCTGTAAACACCTTCTTATCTGGACCTCTGCTTATCATTATCTAATGTCTACCAATATGTTCAAAGACGGTCCCCTGTATTGAATGGTAGATTGATATTTGGATCAGTTGTAGAAATATATATATGAGTGCTGACAATTTTGTCAGTAAACACGAGAACATATCAATATGTATTCGAAATATGTATTGGACAGTAAGCTAGTTGTAGAATAGATAATGACTGATAGATGAGCTGCTTTTGTAAGCCATGTCAGACAGAAACCGACCATAGGGATTATTTGACCAGCAAAGATCATGATCAGTCTGCTCCCTTACACAATCTGATCAGAGTTTTCCCTGTTTGTTGTTATACAGGCATGTGAAGATTTGGTCTGACCAAAAAAATGAATAATTTACAATTTTATCTGTAAATGTTATTGCTGTCCAAACATCAGAAGGTTGGTTTTTGTGTGGCCTTGCTTGTATGATCTTGAAGTGCTTACCCTGACATCAGCTCATCTTGCAAGCATGTTGCTGGAGAATTTTATCTCGGAAGCAACCCTTTTAATGCAGAATTTAGCATACGGTTCCCACTTTAAGTTTGTATTCTTTTTTTTTTCATCTTATATTATTTTATTTAAATGAAATTATACTACATGTACTTTTCATACAAACAATAAATCTGCAGAAGACGTTTTTGAAATTACAAAATGTGGAAAATCTCTTAAGTGAAAGTATTATAAAGAGTTCAAAACATTGTGGCAAAAGTTGTCTGCTGCAGATGCGTCAAATTGCGTCATCTAAGGGAAATGGGTTGAGAGCATAAAATTAATTCCTTATGTGAAGTTCTACTATACTTGATATTGTTTTTTCAATAGAAGTGCCCATTGATATTAAAAGTAAGTGCTGAGAAAGATTATGCTATTATCAATTCCAAGCAGATTGAAAGCGTTTTATCTATAACATTCCTGTGATAGCATTATGTGCTTGTAACATCATTCCTACATACACTATGAAATGTATTATCTTATTGCAATTTAATAGTTTTAACTGATGAATATTGTCTTGAACACTAATTTGATCTAACAACACCATGTGAAAACTTATCTCTGCTCCAATCTAATCAGATTAGTTTATTTGAGTTGGAACATCATTTCAAAAGAATTTTAGATATAACTCGGCAGAGCCTCTTCCTAGCTCACTCAAGCTCCCCTCACAACATTTTTCCAAGGCATTCTTTACTCTTTCTGCAATTTTACTTTGGATTAGGAATACCCATTGGACTAATTAGCATTGTATACATTTTGTATGTAGGAATATGTTTTTTTCATTACGCTGGTCATTCAAAAATCTGTGATTTTATGTATTATTATTTCAATAGTCTGTGTTATTTCTTGGAGTGCTATCGGCATATGGGGTATGCCATTTTTATTCCTTTCCCTGATACAAAAAACTGTTGATGCCCCCTGCAGCAAATTACGCGGCATAAGCAAAAATCAACCTCTCACTCAATGATTTCTAAGTAAAATTTCATTTCTTCAGGTTGTCAAGTAGGAAATGTCTAAAATTTATCAGGTATTGATTCAGTCACTTCAAACCACTGTTATATACATAATAGCATACTAGAGGCATGGCAGTATTATTATGCCCCCTTCGAAGAGGAGGGGTATATTGCTTTGCATATGTCGGTCATTCGGTAGGTCAATCGGTCTGTCGGTAGACTAAAGCTTGTCCGAGTGATTTTAAGGTCATCAGGTCAAAGGTCAAGGTCACAGTGACCTTGAACATGAAAAGCTTGTCTGAGTGATAACTTGACATTGCATGCACCCATGACCCTAAAACTTAACATGTAGGCTGGGGGTGACCAGTAGATGACCCCTATGGTGAGGTTATTATGTGAACGGTCAAGGTCACAGTGACCCAAGCTTGTCCAAATGATAATTAAACAATGCCTGGAGCTTTATTCCTCAAACTTGACTTGGAGGTTGGGCCTGACCAGTAGATGACCCATTTTGAGGTATTCAGGTCAAAGGTCAAGGTCACAGTGACCTTGAATGCTTGTCAGAGTGATAACTCCACATTGCCTGCACCCATGGCCCTAAATCTTGACATTGAGGCTGAGGGAACCTCTATTGATTTTGAAGTCATCGGTTCAAAAATCATCCAAATATCCTGACAACATGGCGCTCAGGGGGGGGACATAATGTTTGACAAATATCTCTTGTTCTAAATTAAGGCTAGGAGGATGAACATATCTTAGTATGAGTAAATTCATATGCAAAAAATGAAAACAAAAACATGATAAATGAAAGTAGCAATTTTTTCCTCTTTTTGCACAATATTTTCATGTTTTCTGTGAAAGGCTTAAACTATAGATTCAAGCAGCAAATAAACCATTTTGTTGCAGATGAACATCAACTGGTAGTTTATGACCTGGTCATCTGCTTTGGATACATCTAACATTGTAATGTATTATTTGGAATGTTGGATGGGTTATTTTGGTATAGAAAGAAGTAAAGACCGTTTTAGAAAAGTGTTATGTTTTTAACAATCTTTCCTTTTTCCAATATGTTTTTAAAAGTCGTCTGTGTGACAGGTGCAAATGTTGTCTGTATCAGGGAAAGGATGATATCAATCAACTTGAAATTTAGTTTCAAATTCATCTTTTCATTTTTCGTGATGCATAGCTGCTTGTTTTAGTTCCCGTGTGCAAGATAGCTCAAGTGTTTATTTTATTTTTTATTTGCTTATATGTCTGTGATATCTTTGACATAGCCAGTAGAAGATAGTTAAGGTCAGTTTTACATTCCTGCATCGGTAAGTGTTGGCTTTCACTTTATAAAATATTTTAGCAACGTAGTCTAGATGAAGTAGCCATAGTTTCATATAAGGCCTGTATCCATATCATGAACTCATCCTTATTGGAACCTCCGAAACCGTATGTTGTAGGTAGTCAGAAGAATAGTTACACTTAGAAACTGTTAACCCTTTCCCTCATACGACAATTCTGCAGCAGACGTCTTTGAACGTATTTTGTCAAAACATAGAAAATCTCCATAATTGAATGGATAACCTCTGACAAAAAGTGGAAAACATTGTGGCAAAAGGAGAAATTGCACGTTTTGTGCAATTTCTTCTTTTGTCACTATGTTTTCAAAAAGCAATCTGCTGCAGCGGCGTCGGAAAGCGTCTATATGAGGGAAAGAGTTAAGTAATTGACTATCCTTTTGAGTACTCACAGAATAGGGTTTTAGCCTTTCCCTCATACAGCAAATCTGCAGCAGATAACTTTGATAACATCTTGGCAAGGATGTGGAAAATCTCGATACTTGGAGTATAACTATTTAAACTGTTAAAAATGTTGTCGCCAAAGGGGCAATTGCTTGTTTCAGAAAGCGTCTACAATTGGGAAAGGGTTTACCCTTTCCCACATACAGATGCTTTCTGACTCCTCTGCAGCAGACAACTTTTGAAAGTTTTTGGCAAAGGTGAAACTGCTCATGATGAGCCATTTCAACATTTGCTACGTTGTTTTCAACTCTATTTAACTGTCATAAATGGAGATTTTTCTCATTTTTGAAAAGATGATTTCAAAGTCATCTGCTACAGATTTGTTGTATGTGGGAAAGGGTTTAATTGAGTAATGAAGATGATACTGTGAGTTTACTGCACCTCAGAATCAACTTGTTCCTTTAGTTTTGAATGATGCCTTTCAGAGCAGTACTAAATTGAAAACAGAGGGAAATACTGCTTTTAACTGCTGTTGCCTTTGAAATTGGCTGATGACAAAATTAGAAAATATGAAAATTTGAATTGAGACATTTGAAAGATTTGAAGGTATTGTTGGAAAAGGAGAAATTGTTCAGAATTGACCTTTTCCTTACAGTATTTTCAAAATTTCAAATGATGTCTGTATCATGGAAAGGGATAACATTGATTTCAAAAAAAAATTGGAAAATATTTTCGTGTGAAAAATGGACAGTTGAAATAACGAAATTGTGATGTGATTCGTAGTAAGAAGAATTGTTCTAATTATTTGTAATTCAGTTTACGAATGCACCTTCTAATTGTAGATAGATAAAACTGAATTCAAATGTAACTATATGTATATTATCATATTTTATGTATATAAACTTGTGTATTTTAATTTCCTTTGGTATATGGTTTTAAACCATACTGTACACTGCATAATTTACAATGTTTTTTAAAGGACAATTATTTTAAAATACCTGTAAAGTGCTTGTATGGCTTTAGATTGAATGAGGTTACTTGTAGTATGAAAGTATAGAGATATTTAGAAACCAGTTTTTAGACATATATTGTCATTGAATTAAAATCTGTTTATTTCTTGGCACTTTGCTGGTGTTTTACATATCAGGTTTGTCATATTATTCTTTCTCACATATGCCAAATCTTCAGCAGACCACTTTCAAAAGACCTTATGGAAAATCTCTATTTATTGAATAGACTTGTAAACATTGAGGAAAAATGAGAAATTGCTCATCTGGATCAATTTTTGCTTTTGCCACAATGTTTTCTAAAGTTGTCTGCTGCAGATGTGTCTGTATGTAGGAACGGGATTAAATGTTATAGGAATTTCATACGTCTTAAGTTAAGTGACCCGTTGAACATTACCATAAATGGCGTACATAACCACTATGTGTTATTTTTTAAAATGACTTGGTAGTTAGTTTATTTATATCTGATACATAATTATGGTAGATACAAATTGATTCCATTCTAGAACATGTCAAAGAGTGAATTTAGCATTAATTACAAGATCTATGAATTGAACCTTTTGATATTTTGCTTTTATTTTGAGAATGTCAAAGGCAAAAAATGTAACATATGTAAAACTGGAAATATTATTTTGATAGTAATATCTTTTGACTATTTTCTTTTTTTCGCAATAAATCCAAAAGTTATGTTGTAGAAGCAGAGTAGATATTTTATAAATATCTCCGTAAAGCAATGCACATGGCTGGGACCAAGCATATATGCAGTCTTACACACTGACATTCTATTTGCAATTATGTGGAGTCTACTTAACAAGTAAACCCCATTTAATTGTAAACCTATTAAATGGCCATTAATTGCCAGGCAAACGTTCAAGGTTTTAATCCATCTTCATTTTATGCATCTATTGTGATTGCATGAAACAATATTCTGTAAAAATCGTTATCACAAAACTTATATGTAAATACCTAGATGTACATTAGCATTTTGGTTTTATTTTATTTTATCCTCTAATGGTAGTCCGTCCAAATTTTAATGTGATTGTTAATTTTTATATTTCATGGACATAGTAATTTAACGAAGTATGCCCTGACATTAGAATAGTGTAGCTCCATGTTTTTATGTCATATTTGCACTCGCATTACATACATCTACTTCATGCCTAAGGGTATGCATTATTTACAAACATCTTGATAGATTAAAGTACTTTAGACAAAAAGAGTTCTTGTTGCATCCATGCATTGGCGTCTCATGAAGGGGTATGGATCACAACCCTTTCCCACATACCTCAAATCTGAAGCACTGAAAACATCGGGCGAAAATATGAAAACCCTATAAATGAGAGCATGATTTAATAAATAGAGCTGAAAACATTGTGCCATTATGAGCAATCTCTCCTTTGCCACAATGTTTTTAAACGCCATTTGCTACTTATGCATCAAAATGTGGCAAATGTTTAAATAAATGATGCTACAATTCTAGTTCTACATCAGAAGTTGTCTAATGCTCTTCTAGTTTCGGAGGAGAGTGTACATTTGTGTACATGTATACAAAGTTATGTTCACCTGAGTCTTCACTGTTTAAAGATGCAATAAGTTCTCTTTCTGTGTGACACAGCTGTATTGATAGAAAGCATATTGATGTCTTTCCCCTTTTAGAATTCATATGCCACCTTTTTCCTTTGTTATCCATGCTTGTTTCTTTTCAAATCAATACTGAAAAAGATCCCATTTGCTCAAATGGAACAAACTGTATCTTTTTAAGCAATGTTTTTTATCAGAAAACCAAATTATTTGCAAAAGGGGGAAAAATTGTATAAAAACAGTGAAGCACGAAAGTTAATTAACCCTTATACAGTATAATTATCTCGCCAAGATATGTCAGAATATTTTTGTTTATGTAATTGAAAACTAAATGGCTAGGGATTTAGAAATGAGTGAGCTTTAATAAAACCCAACATATGAGTTGTCCCGCAAGAAAACCAACATTGTGGACTCTGCATAAAGTATCGACCGGATCAGCCTAAGCAGGCGAACCCGGACAGACACTTTTTGCCTGCTGTGAATTTTCTGTATCAGGAATCATTATTCTATACGTCTATCTTCCTGAGACGGAATCTGTCGGCCCGAATAAGGCTGATCTAGGTCGATACATTACGCAGAGTCCATAATGTTGGTTTTCTCGCAGGACAGCTCATGAGGCATTTGAGACCTGTGTAGAAAAGGATCTGCCTGCACATTCATGCTATGTGATACAATCGAACAATGTTGAACAAGAGTTCCTTAAACTCTTCTGAAAATGATTAGTAAACTGTGCAGATCAAGATCTGATTAGGATCTACACGGCTTGCAAATGCCTTATTGATGGTTTTCTGGAGCTTTACTCAAATGTAGCTGTATTACAAAATGAGGAAAGTTATCTTTTAGAGAATAATCATTTTAATACTATCACAGCAAATTTGATATCTTTAAAGAACTATCTTAAAAAACATTATCTGCAATTTCAAATGCAATGAAGTGTCCAAAATCTTTGAATCGTAAAAGAAGTGTTAAACCATTGCAAGAAAGGCCAAGTTTATAGTTAATAACTGTTATCTAAATCTTTTAGCCTGGACAGCTTTGAAATGTAAACCATATATAATATCATACATTAAATTCATAGGCTTTATGATGTCTGAAGAATTTTAAATATAATATTCATACAGAATTGAAAACATTTTGAGAAAATGAGAAATTGCTCAGTAGTATTGAAAACATTTTAAATTAAATCCTAATTAATGAATAGAGATGAAAACATTGTGGCGAAAAGAGAAATTGCTCTATATGAGCAATTTTTCCTTTCCCCACAATGTTTTCAGAAGTCATTTGCATTAAAAGGTGCTTATGATCCTCTGACTCAAGTAAGACATGAAACATTGATTGTAAATTAACAGTTTCTTGATTTCCAAAGAGCAGCAAGGTTGCTAAACGTGGCCTATCGGGGAATGGATAAATAAGGTTGTTAAAGATGAACATATCAACTATCTCCCTGTGCCTTTGTGTTGGATGTTTTAAAAGACTCGACTTTCTCTCACCTATGAAATAATTTCACAAAGTGTATTATGTTTACCTATGTATGATGATGATTCATTGCTGTCTACTTTATGAAATATTTTATAAATCTATTTGTCTGACTTTGACTTGTCTCCTAATTTGATATTTCCAAGGCCTGTTTGTTTTGATTTGTGAACATTGACAGGTTGCCCTAATATAGAAGGATCTCTTCTCTGTGACACTTTTGTTCCATCAACAGTCTTGTCACATGTTGCTGTTGCAATAAAACCAACCTCTTAACCTTTTCCCTCATACGACAATTCTGCAGCAGAGGACTTTGAACACATTTTGTCAAAAATTGGAAAATCTCTATAATTGAAGGGATAACCTATGACCAAAAGTTGAAAACATTGTGGCAAAAGGAAAAATTGCTTGTTTTGAGCAATTTCTTCTTTTGTCACTATGTTTTCAAAAAGCCGCCTGCTGCAGAGGCGTCAGAAAGCGTCTATATGAGGGAAAGGGTTAAAGTTAGGAAATAAATCGCCAAAAATCTGAGTGTCATCTATTCTTAGGGAGAAAAAGATTTTTAAAGTTTTCATATCAGGAAAAACAGCCCCGTCCCCTGTGGCCATGTTTTTGAAATAATCAACATTGCATGAAGGAATCTGATAGAGGAACATTTCTTAAAAATTATTTGAAAATCAGCCAACCAGTTTGGGAGGAGTCAGTACAGATGAGAGCGAATGTACAGATGCACAGGCTCTCCCTAGTTTTCACTGTGTGTAGATGCAGTAAGACTGGAAATAACAAGACACTACTTGTATCATTTCACGTAAACAGATAAATGAGATCCAGTAAAATGAAGAAAAAAAGGTTCTTACACTCATCAAGGAGAGGAAAAGATAATATTAGTTTACTGTAATCAACAGACACCCCTTTCCAACACTTGACAAATCTGCAGCAGACGACTGAGGAAAACATGTAAATATCAAATATAAATGAAAGTATAATTATTAAAATATGTTGAAATATATTGTGACAAAAGTATAAAGTGCTCATCATGAGCAACTTCTATTGCCACCATATTTTTACTTCTTCAGATACGTCTTATTGTGTCTGCAAGTGGGGAAGGGTTAAAAATTACCTCATGCTTTCAAGTCTTAACCCTTTCCCTCATACGACAATTCTGCAGCAGACGACTTTGAACATATTTTGTCAAAAAATAGAAAATCTCTATAATTAAATGGATAACGTATGACTAAAACTGGAAAACATTGTGGCAAAAGGAGAAATTGCATCTTTTGTCACTATGTTTTCAAAAAGCTGTCTGCTGTATAGGCATCAGAAAGCGTCTATATGAGGGAAAGGGTAAATAGGCGAACGAGAGTCGAGAAATCTGTAATTAAGTATGTAAACCCTTTTCCACTTGCTATAATACTTTGAAATTGAAAACATTAACAGAAAGAATCATTTTTAGAATGTAATAATAGAAGAAAATGAAATTACATGATGTACACATGTATAATTTCAGGACTAGACAACATCTTCCAAAAAGGAGATATTACTTCTGTTGAGCATTTTACAACAATAATTTCCTTTAGAATTGTCAGAAAACTCAAATCTTAGAAGAAAAGATTCAAGACAGTAATCTTCTTGCTATGACGTCAGCATGGTATAAAGTTTGTTCCATACACATGTAATCGGTTTTTAGTTTCCTACATACAAGTGAGCGTGAATGTTTTGAAGTTTGCTTATCAAACGGAATTTGTGTTATAAATTATTCTGTTTACTTGAAACCCTAGACATAAAACACAATTAACCAATTCCCATATGTATATGCATATTAACTCTTTCCCACATACAATGAATCTGCAGCAGAAAGCTGAAAATATCTAGACTAAAACATGTAAATCTTTATAAATGAAGGTATAATTGCTGAAAAAAATTGTTCGTTTTGATCAATTTCTCCTTCTGTCAGATTGTTTTCAAATGTCGTCTGCTGCAGAGGCCTCAGATAGCGTCTATATGTGGTAAAGGGTTAAAACATTCTGCAGCAGATGACTTGAAAATATTTTGACAAATGTATGGCAAATCTTCATGAATGAAAGTAATAATTATTGGATAGATTTTTTGTGAAAACATTATGACACAGGGAGAAATTATTCATAATGAGAAATTTCTCCTCTTTAATTCTATTTAATAGTGATATTTTCTTTTTTAAGTGGTTTTCCATATGTTTTTACCTACAAGAAGATGTTCCAATTTGTCTGCTTTATAATTGTGTTATGTGGGAAAGGATTAGTCCGTCTTGACTATTTACCACATGCAGATGAATATGACACCTCTACAGCGGACATCTATTTCTCCTTTTTAGCTCCACTGGCTGAAAGCCAGTTGAGCTTCATGGCGAATTGTCCGTCGTGCATGCGTTAACTTTTTGCTTCAAACGACTTCTCCTCCCTAACTACTTAGCCAATTCGGATGAAACTTCATAGGAAGCATCCTCTCAATGTCCTCTCCTCAATTCCTTCAAATGTTTTGGATCCATGCCAAATTCTTCATCTTCTCCGAAAGTGTCAGGCCGATTTTCAAATAATTTTGTAGAAATGTTCCTAGGGTGACCCTCTATCAGTTCCTTCAAGCCATGTTGATTGGTGAAAAAACATGGCCATCAGGGGGCGGGGCTGTTTGGAGATTCAATTTTGCCTTATGGCCGAGGAGCGATACTGGCCCTCTTGGGCCTCTTGTTCCACAATGTTTTTATGACCCTATATCAGATTCCTTCAAGCCAAGTTAAATGGTCGAAAAACATGGCTGGCAGGGGGCAGGGCTATTTTGCCTTATATGGCTATAGTGAAAACTTCTTCTTCCCCGAAAAAGTCAATTTTAAAACAGTTTTGTAGAAATGTTCCTAGGGTGACCCTCTATCGGATTCCTTCAAGCCATGTTGATTGGTCGAAAAACTATGGCCGCCAGGGGGCGGGGCTATTTTGCCTTATATGGCTATAGTGAAAAATCTTCTTCTCCGAAAGTGCCGGGCTGATTTTCAAATAATTTTGTAAAAATGTTCCTAGGGTGACCCTCTATCAGTTCCTTCAAGCCATGTTTATTGGTGAAAAAACATGGTCATCAGGGGGCTGTTTGGAGATTCAATTTGTGCCTAAAGGCCGAGGAGCGATACTGGCCCTTTTGGGCCTCTTGTTCCACAATGTTTTAAACCCTATGCAATAATTATGTCTCCCCTTCTCCGAAAGGGGGGACATGCTGTATTTGTAGTTATTCTTATTACGATTCCCCAACAGAGTTGGGAATCGTATTGTTTTTCTATTGTTTTTTCTTATTATTATTATTGTTTATTCTCTTTCTTCTATCCAAATTTTTGTCCGAGCGATATCTCATGAACTAATGGTCAGATATTATTGAAACTTGGAACATAGATAGATGGCAATGTGAAGTTGTGCAAGAGGCAAAAATGATAACTCTGAGCCCCTTTTTTGCAAAGTTATCTCCCCTTTTTCAATATTTAAATCAAGTTTTGTCCGAGCGATATCTTGTGAACGAATGGTCAGATAATATTGAAACTTGGAACATAGATAGATGGCATTGTTAAGGTGTGCAAGATTGAAGAATGATAACTCTGAGCCACTTTTTTGCAAAGTTATCTCCCCTTTTTCATTATTTTAATAATTTGGTGATTAAAGCTTGTATAACTCGATAACGAAAAGTGATAGAGACTTGAAACTTAGTACAAGTGTTCCCAATTAAGTGACCTACTTTCTCATGTGTATTTGAGCATGACCGAATACTCGCTTCTGATTGGTCGATTTTTCGGACTTGTATAACTCAAAAACGACAAGTGATAGAGACTTGAAACTAAGTATATGTCTTTCTAATCAAATAGTACTACTTTCTCATGTGTATTAGCGCATGACCGAATACTCGTTTCTGATTGGTCGATTTTTCTGACTTGTATAACTAAAGAATGACTAGTAATAGAGACTTGAAACTTAGTACATGTGATTCTAATCAAGTAGTACTACTTTCTCAAGTGTATTAGCGCATGACCGAATACTTGTTTCTGATTGGTCGATTTTTCTGACTTGTATAACTCAAAAACGAAAAGTGATAGAGACTTGAAACTTAGTACATGTATTTCTAATCAAGTGGTATTACTTTCTCAAGTGTATTAGCGCATGACCGAATACTCGTTTCTGATTGGTCGATTTTTCGGAATTGTATAACTCAAAAACGACAAGTGATAGAGACTTGAAACTTAGTACATGTGTTCCTAATCAAGTGGTACTACTTTCGCAAGTGTATTTGCACATGACCGAATACTCGTTTCTGTTATCTCCCATTGTTAAATAAAATGGCAAGGGAATCGTTCGTAACTGTTGCTACAGTTACAATCTCTAGTTACGATTCCCCAACAGAGTTGGGAATCGTATTGTTTTTCTATTGTTTTTTCTTTTTATTATTATTACGATTCCCCAACAGAGTTGGGAATCGTATTGTTTTTCTATTGTTTTTTCTTTTTATTATTGTTTATTCTCTTTCTTCTATCCAAATTTTTGTCCAGAGCAATACTCATTAACTACTTGATGGAATTGATCGAAACTTGCAACATAGATAGATGGCAATGTGAAGTTGTGCAAGAGGCAAAAATGATAACTCTGAGCCCCTTTTTTGCAAAGTTATCTCCCCTTTTTAGCTCACCTATGCACGAAGTGCAAGGTGAGCTATTGTGATCACATTTTGTCCGGCGTCCGTCCGTCGTCCGTCGTCCATCGTCAACATTTGAGCTTGTTAACACTCTACAGGCTACATTTTGCATCCAATCTCCATGAAAGTTTATCAGAACGTTCATCTCCATAAAATCTTGGACAAGTTCGAAACTGGGCGATATGAGGTCAGAAACTAGGTCACTAGGTCTAATTGAAGGAAAATCTTGTTAACACTCTGGAGGCCACATTTTCAACTTGAGCATATTGAAACTTTATCAGAATGTTTGTCTTGATGATATGTAGGTCAAGTTCGAACATGGGTCACGTTGGGTCAAAAAGTAGGTCACTAGGTCAAATTGAAGGAAAATCTTGTTAACACTCCAGAGGCCGCAATTTTTGCTTCAGCAGTTTGAAATTTTGTCAAAATGTTTGTCTTAAAAATATCTAGGTCAAGTTCGAATATGGGTTATGCCGGGTCAAAAACTAGGTCACTATGTCAAATTGAAAGAAAATCTTGTTAACACTTTTGATGCCGCATTTTTTGCTGCAGCAGCTTGAAATTTGGTCAGAATGTTTGTCTTAAATATATCTAGGTCAAGTTCAAATATGGGTCATATTGGGTCAGAAACTAGGTCACCAGGCCAAATTGAGGGAAAATCTTGTTAACTCTCTAGAAGCCGCATGTTTTGCTTCAGCGGCTTGAAATTTGTTCAGAATATTGAGCTGAATGATATCTAGGCCAAGTTCAAATATGGGTCATGTCGGGTCAAAAACTAGGTCACTAGCCCAAATTGAAAGAAAATCTTTTTTACACTTTGGATGCCGCATTTTTTGCTTCAGCAGCTTGAAATTTTGTCAGAATGTTTGTCTTAAAGATATCTAGTTCAAGTTCAAATATGGGTCATATTGGATCAGAAACTAGGTCACTAGGCCAAATTGAGGGAAAATCTTGTTAACTCTGTAAAAGCTGCATTTTTTGCTTCAGCAATTTGAAATTTGGTCAGAATGTTTGTATAACTGATATCTAGGCCAAGTTCGGATATGGGTCATGCCGGGTTAAAAACTAGGTCACTAGACCAAATTGAAGGGTAATCATGTTAACACTCTGGATACTGCATTTTTAATTTCAGCATGATAAAACTTTATCAGAATGTTTTTCTTGATGATATGTAGGCCAAGTTTGAATATGGGTCATGCTGGATCAAAAACTAGGTCACTAGATCAAATTGAAGGAAAATCTTGTGAACACTTTGGATGCCGCATTGTTTGCTTCAGCAGCTTGAAATTTGGTCAGAATGTTTGTCTGAATTATATCTAGGTCAAGTTCAAATATGGGTCATATTGGATCAGAAACTAGGTCAATAAAGGAAAATATTGTTCAAACTCCGGAGGCCGCATTTTTACTTTGAGCAAGTTGAAACTTAGTCAGAATGTTGTCTTGATGATATCTAGTCCATGTTGGAATATGGGTCATATCAGGTAAAAAATATAGATCACTAGGCCAAATGAAGGAAAGTATTGTTAACACTGTGGAGGTTGCATTCAGAATAATTGTCTTGATGTGTTTTGCATTGCAGTACATTGTATAATTAAGGTGAGCGATCCAGGGCCATCATGGCCCTCTTGTTCAATATTTAAATCAAGTTTTGTCCGAGCGATATCTTGTGAACGAATGGTCAGATAATATTGAAACTTGCAACATAGATAGATGGCATTGTTAAGGTGTGCAAGATTGAAGAATGATAACTCTGAGCCACTTTTTTGCAAAGTTATCTCCCCTTTTTCATTATTTTAATAATTTGGTGATTAAAGCTTGTATAACTCGATAACGAAAAGTGATAGAGACTTGAAACTTAGTACAAGTGTTCCCAATTAAGTGACCTACTTTCTCATGTGTATTTGAGCATGACCGAATACTCGCTTCTGATTGGTCGATTTTTCGGACTTGTATAACTCAAAAACGACAAGTGATAGAGACTTGAAACTAAGTATATGTCTTTCTAATCAAATAGTACTACTTTCTCATGTGTATTAGCGCATGACCGAATACTCGTTTCTGATTGGTCGATTTTTCTGACTTGTATAACTAAAGAATGACTAGTGATAGAGACTTGAAACTTAGTACATGTGATTCTAATCAAGTAGTACTACTTTCTCAAGTGTATTAGCGCATGACCGAATACTTGTTTCTGATTGGTCGATTGTTCTGACTTGTATAACTCAAAAACGAAAAGTGATAGAGACTTGAAACTTAGTACATGTATTTCTAATCAAGTGGTATTACTTTCTCAAGTGTATTAGCGCATGACCGAATACTCGTTTCTGATTGGTCGATTTTTCGGAATTGTATAACTCAAAAACGACAAGTGATAGAGACTTGAAACTTAGTACATGTGTTCCTAATCAAGTGGTACTACTTTCGCAAGTGTATTTGCACATGACCGAATACTCGTTTCTGTTATCTCCCATTGTTAAATAAAATGGCAAGGGAATCGTTCGTAACTGTTGCTACAGTTACAATCTCTAGTTACGATTCCCCAACAGAGTTGGGAATCGTATTGTTTTTCTATTGTTTTTTCTTTTTATTATTATTACGATTCCCCAACAGAGTTGGGAATCGTATTGTTTTTCTATTGTTTTTTCTTTTTATTATTGTTTATTCTCTTTCTTCTATCCAAATTTTTGTCCAGAGCAATACTCATTAACTACTTGATGGAATTGATCGAAACTTGCAACATAGATAGATGGCAATGTGAAGTTGTGCAAGAGGCAAAAATGATAACTCTGAGCCCCTTTTTTGCAAAGTTATCTCCCCTTTTTAGCTCACCTATGCACGAAGTGCAAGGTGAGCTATTGTGATCACATTTTGTCCGGCGTCCGTCCGTCGTCCGTCGTCCATCGTCAACATTTGAGCTTGTTAACACTCTACAGGCTACATTTTGCATCCAATCTCCATGAAAGTTTATCAGAACGTTCATCTCCATAAAATCTTGGACAAGTTCGAAACTGGGCGATATGAGGTCAGAAACTAGGTCACTAGGTCTAATTGAAGGAAAATCTTGTTAACACTCTGGAGGCCACATTTTCAACTTGAGCATATTGAAACTTTATCAGAATGTTTGTCTTGATGATATGTAGGTCAAGTTCGAACATGGGTCACGTTGGGTCAAAAAGTAGGTCACTAGGTCAAATTGAAGGAAAATCTTGTTAACACTCCAGAGGCCGCAATTTTTGCTTCAGCAGTTTGAAATTTTGTCAAAATGTTTGTCTTAAAAATATCTAGGTCAAGTTCGAATATGGGTTATGCCGGGTCAAAAACTAGGTCACTATGTCAAATTGAAAGAAAATCTTGTTAACACTTTTGATGCCGCATTTTTTGCTGCAGCAGCTTGAAATTTGGTCAGAATGTTTGTCTTAAATATATCTAGGTCAAGTTCAAATATGGGTCATATTGGGTCAGAAACTAGGTCACCAGGCCAAATTGAGGGAAAATCTTGTTAACTCTCTAGAAGCCGCATGTTTTGCTTCAGCGGCTTGAAATTTGTTCAGAATATTGAGCTGAATGATATCTAGGCCAAGTTCAAATATGGGTCATGTCGGGTCAAAAACTAGGTCACTAGCCCAAATTGAAAGAAAATCTTTTTTACACTTTGGATGCCGCATTTTTTGCTTCAGCAGCTTGAAATTTTGTCAGAATGTTTGTCTTAAAGATATCTAGTTCAAGTTCAAATATGGGTCATATTGGATCAGAAACTAGGTCACTAGGCCAAATTGAGGGAAAATCTTGTTAACTCTGTAAAAGCTGCATTTTTTGCTTCAGCAATTTGAAATTTGGTCAGAATGTTTGTATAACTGATATCTAGGCCAAGTTCGGATATGGGTCATGCCGGGTTAAAAACTAGGTCACTAGACCAAATTGAAGGGTAATCATGTTAACACTCTGGATACTGCATTTTTAATTTCAGCATGATAAAACTTTATCAGAATGTTTTTCTTGATGATATGTAGGCCAAGTTTGAATATGGGTCATGCTGGATCAAAAACTAGGTCACTAGATCAAATTGAAGGAAAATCTTGTGAACACTTTGGATGCCGCATTGTTTGCTTCAGCAGCTTGAAATTTGGTCAGAATGTTTGTCTGAATTATATCTAGGTCAAGTTCAAATATGGGTCATATTGGATCAGAAACTAGGTCAATAAAGGAAAATATTGTTCAAACTCCGGAGGCCGCATTTTTACTTTGAGCAAGTTGAAACTTAGTCAGAATGTTGTCTTGATGATATCTAGTCCATGTTGGAATATGGGTCATATCAGGTAAAAAATATAGATCACTAGGCCAAATGAAGGAAAGTATTGTTAACACTGTGGAGGTTGCATTCAGAATAATTGTCTTGATGTGTTTTGCATTGCAGTACATTGTATAATTAAGGTGAGCGATCCAGGGCCATCATGGCCCTCTTGTTCAATATTTAAATCAAGTTTTGTCCGAGCGATATCTTGTGAACGAATGGTCAGATAATATTGAAACTTGCAACATAGATAGATGGCATTGTTAAGGTGTGCAAGATTGAAGAATGATAACTCTGAGCCACTTTTTTGCAAAGTTATCTCCCCTTTTTCATTATTTTAATAATTTGGTGATTAAAGCTTGTATAACTCGATAACGAAAAGTGATAGAGACTTGAAACTTAGTACAAGTGTTCCCAATTAAGTGACCTACTTTCTCATGTGTATTTGAGCATGACCGAATACTCGCTTCTGATTGGTCGATTTTTCGGACTTGTATAACTCAAAAACGACAAGTGATAGAGACTTGAAACTAAGTATATGTCTTTCTAATCAAATAGTACTACTTTCTCATGTGTATTAGCGCATGACCGAATACTCGTTTCTGATTGGTCGATTTTTCTGACTTGTATAACTAAAGAATGACTAGTGATAGAGACTTGAAACTTAGTACATGTGATTCTAATCAAGTAGTACTACTTTCTCAAGTGTATTAGCGCATGACCGAATACTTGTTTCTGATTGGTCGATTGTTCTGACTTGTATAACTCAAAAACGAAAAGTGATAGAGACTTGAAACTTAGTACATGTATTTCTAATCAAGTGGTATTACTTTCTCAAGTGTATTAGCGCATGACCGAATACTCGTTTCTGATTGGTCGATTTTTCGGAATTGTATAACTCAAAAACGACAAGTGATAGAGACTTGAAACTTAGTACATGTGTTCCTAATCAAGTGGTACTACTTTCGCAAGTGTATTTGCACATGACCGAATACTCGTTTCTGTTATCTCCCATTGTTAAATAAAATGGCAAGGGAATCGTTCGTAACTGTTGCTACAGTTACAATCTCTAGTTATTATTCTCTTTCTTCTATCCAAATTTTTGTCCAGAGCAATACTCATAAACTACTTGATGGAATTGATTGAAACTTCCAACATAGATAGATGGTAATGTGAACTTGTGTAGTTTTCAAGAATGATAACTCTGAGCCACTTTTTTGCAAAGTTATCCCCCCTTTTTCAATATTTTAATCAATTTTTGTCAGAGCGATATCTTGTGCACGAATGGTCAGATAATATTGAAACTTGGAACATAGATAGATGGCACTGTGCAGTTGTACAACATGCAAGAATTATAACTCTGGGCCACTTTTTTGCAAAGTTATCTCCCCTTTTTCATTTTTTTAATAATTGGGTGATTTGAACTTGTATAACTCGATAACGAAAAGAGATAGAGACTTGAAACTTAGTACAAATGTTCCCAATCAAGTGACCTACTTTCTCATGTGTATTTGAGCTTAACCGAATACTCGTTTCTGATTGGTCGATTTTTCGGACTTGTATAACTCGAAAATGACTAGTGATAGAGACTTGAAACTTAGTACATGTGATTCTAATCAAGTAGTACTACTTTCTCAAGTGTATTAGCGCATGACCGAATACTCGTTTCTGATTGGTCGATTTTTCTGACTTGTATAACTCAAAAACGACAAGTGATAGAGACTTGAAACTTAGTACATGTGTTTCTTATCAAGTAGTTCTACTTTTGCATGTGTATTAGCGCATGACCGAATACTCGTTTCTGATTGGTCGATTTTTCGGACTTGTATAACTCAAAAACGACAAGTGATAGAGACTTGAAACTTAGTACATGTGTTCTTATCAAGTAGTACTACTTTTGCATGTGTATTAGCGCATGACCGAATACTCGTTTCTGATTGGTCGATTTTTCGGACTTGTATAACTCAAAAACGACAAGTGATAGAGACTTGAAACTTAGTACATGTGTCCCTAATCAAGTAGTAGTACTTTCGCAAGTGTATTAGCGCATTACCGAATACTCTGGGCCATTGTGTTATCTGCCCTTGTTCAATAAAATGGCAAGGGAATCGTTCGTAACTGTTGCTACAGTTACTATCTCTAGTTACGATTCCCCAACAGAGTTGGGAATCGTATTGTTTTTCTACTGTTTTTTATTATTATTCTTCTTCTTCTTCTTATTATTATTATTATTATTATTTTCTTTCTCCTATCCAAATTTTTGTCCAGAGCAATACTCATAAACTACTTGATGAAATTGATCGAAACTTGCAACATAGATAGATGGCAATGTGAACTTGTGTAGTTTTCAAGAATGATAACTCTGAGCCACTTTTTGGCAAAGTTATCTCCCCTTTTTCAATATTTTAATCAATTTTTGTCAGAGCGATATCTTGTGAACGAATGGTCAGATATTATTGAAACTTGGAACATAGATAGATGGCACTGTGCAGTTGTACAACATGCAAGAATTATAACTCTGGGCCACTTTTTTGCAAAGTTATCTCCCCTTTTTCATTTTTTTAATAATTGGGTGATTTGAACTTGTATAACTCGATAACGAAAAGAGATAGAGACTTGAAACTTAGTACAAATGTTCCCAATCAAGTGACCTACTTTCTCATGTGTATTTGAGCTTGACCGAATACTCGTTTCTGATTGGTCGATTTTTCGGACTTGTATAACTCGAAAATGACTAGTGATAGAGACTTGAAACTTAGTACATGTGATTCTAATCAAGTAGTACTACTTTCTCAAGTGTATTAGCGCATGACCGAATACTCGTTTCTGATTGGTCGATTTTTCTGACTTGTATAACTCAAAAACGACAAGTGATAGAGACTTGAAACTTAGTACATGTGTTTCTTATCAAGTAGTTCTACTTTTGCATGTGTATTAGCGCATGACCGAATACTCGTTTCTGATTGGTCGATTTTTCGGACTTGTATAACTCAAAAACGACAAGTGATAGAGACTTGAAACTTAGTACATGTGTCCCTAATCAGGTAGTAGTACTTTCGCAAGTGTATTAGCGCATTACCGAATACTCTGGGCCATTGTGTTATCTGCCCTTGTTCAATACAATGGCAAGGGAATCGTTCGTAACTGTTGCTACAGTTACAATCTCTAGTTATTATTATTATTCTCTTTCAGCTATCCAAATTTTTGTCCAGAGCAATACTCATAAACTACTTGATGGAATTGATCGAAACTTGCAACATAGATAGATGGCAATGTGAACTTGTGTAGTTTTCAAGAATGATAACTCTGAGCCACTTTTTTGCAAAGTTATCTCCCCTTTTTCAATATTTTAATCAATTTTTGTCAGAGCTATATCTTGTGAACGAATGGTCAGATATTATTGAAACTTGGAACATAGATAGATGGCACTGTGCAGTTGTACAACATGCAAAAATTATAACTCTGGGCCACTTTTTTGCAAAGTTATCTCCCCCTTTTCATTTTTTTAATAATTGGGTGATTTGAGCTTGTATAACTCAAAAACGACAAGTGATAGAGACTTGAAATTTAGTACAAATGTTCCCAATCAAGTGATACTACTTTCTCATGTTTATTTGAGCATGACCGAATACTCTCTTCTGATTGGTCGATTTTTCGGACTTGTATAACTCAAAAACGACTAGTGATAGAGACTTGAAACTTAGTACATGTGTTTCTAATCAAGTAGTACTACTTTCTCAAGTGAATTAGCGCATGACCGAATACTCGTTTCTGATTGGTCGATTTTTCGGACATGTATAACTCAAAAAGCACAAGTGATAGAGACTTGAAACTTAGTACAAGTGTTCCCACTCAAGTGATATTACTTTCTCATGTGTATTTGCACATGACCGATTACTCGCTTCAGATTGGTCGATTTTTCGGACTTGTATAACTCAAAAACGACAAGTGATAGTGACTTGAAACTTAGTACGTGTGTTTCTAATCAAGTAGTTCTACTTTCTCAAGTGTATTAGCGCATGACCGAATACTCGTTTCTGATTGGTCGATTTTTCGGAATTGTATAACTCAAAAACGACTAGTGATAGAGACTTGAAACTTAGTACATGTGTTCCTAATCAAGTAGTACTACTTTTGCAAGTGTATTAGCGCATGACCAAATACTCGTTTCTGTTATCTCCCATTGTTAAATAAAATGGCAAGGGAATCGTTCGTAACTGTTGCTACAGTTACAATCTCTAGTTACGATTCCCCAGCAGAGTTGGGAATCGTATTGTTTTTCTATTGTTTTTTATTACGATTCCCCAACAGAGTTGGGAATCGTATTGTTTTTCTACTGTTTTTTATTATTATTCTTTCTTTCTTCTTTTTCTTCTATCCAAATTTTTGTCCAGAGCAATACTCATAAACTACTTGATGGAATTGATTGAAACTTCCAACATAGATAGATGGCAATGTGAACTTGTGTAGTTTTCAAAAATGATAACTCTGAGCCACTGTTTTGCAAAGTTATCTCCCCTTTTTCAATATTTAAACAATTTTTGTCAGAGCGATATCTTGTGAACGAATGGTCAGATAATATTGAAACTTGGAACATAGATAGATGGCACTGTGCAGTTGTACAACATGCAAGAATTATAACTCTGGGCCACTTTTTTGCAAAGTTATCTCCCCTTTTTCATTTTTTTAATAATTGGGTGATTTGAACTTGTATAACTCGATAACGAAAAGAGATAGAGACTTGAAACTTAGTACAAATGTTCCCAATCAAGTGACCTACTTTCTCATGTGTATTTGAGCTTAACCGAATACTCGTTTCTGATTGGTCGATTTTTCGGACTTGTATAACTCGAAAATGACTAGAGATAGAGACTTGAAACTTAGTACATGTGATTCTAATCAAGTAGTTCTACTTTCTCAAGTGTATTAGCGCATGACCGAATACTCGTTTCTGATTGGTCGATTTTTCTGACTTGTATAACTCAAAAACGACAAGTGATAGAGACTTGAAACTTAGTACATGTGTTTCTATCAAGTAGTTCTACTTTTGCATGTGTATTAGCGCATGACCGAATACTCGTTTCTGATTGGTCGATTTTTCGGACTTGTATAACTCAAAAACGACAAGTGATAGAGACTTGAAACTTAGTACATGTGTTTCTTATCAAGTAGTACTATTTTTGCATGTGTATTAGCGCATGACCGAATACTCGTTTCTGATTGGTCGATTTTTCGGACTTGTATAACTCAAAAACGACAAGTGATAGAGACTTGAAACTTAGTACATGTGTCCCTAATCAAGTAGTAGTACTTTCGCAAGTGTATTAGCGCATTACCGAATACTCTGGGCCATTGTGTTATCTGCCCTTGTTCAATAAAATGGCAAGGGAATCGTTCGTAACTGTTGCTACAGTTACAATCTCTAGTTCTTCTTCTTCTTCTTATTATTATTATTCTTTATTCTCCTATCCAAAAAATGTGTCCAGAGCAATACTCATAAACTACTTGATGGAATTGATTGAAACTTCCAACATAGATAGAGGGCAATGTGAACTTGTGTAGTTTTCAAGAATGATAACTCTGAGCCAATGTTTTGCAAAGTTATCTCCCCTTTTTCAATATTTTAATCAATTTTTGTCAGAGCGATATCTTGTGAACGAATGGTCAGATATTATTGAAACTTGGAACATAGATAGATGGCACTGTGCAGTTGTACAACATGCAAGAATTATAACTCTGGGACACTTTTTTGCAAAGTTATCTCCCCTTTTTCATTTTTTTAATAATTGGGTGATTTGAACTTGTATAACTCGATAACGAAAAGAGATAGAGACTTGAAACTTAGTACAAATGTTCCCAATCAAGTGACCTACTTTCTCATGTGTATTTGAGCTTGACCGAATACTCGTTTCTGATTGGTCGATTTTTCGGACTTGTATAACTCGAAAATGACTAGTGATAGAGACTTGAAACTTAGTACATGTGATTCTAATCAAGTAGTACTACTTTCTCAAGTGTATTAGCGCATGACCGAATACTCGTTTCTGATTGGTCGATTTTTCTGACTTGTATAACTCAAAAACGACAAGTGATAGAGACTTGAAACTTAGTATATATGTTTCTTATCAAGTAGTTCTACTTTTGCATGTGTATTAGCGCATGACCGAATACTCGTTTCTGATTGGTCGATTTTTCGGACTTGTATAACTCAAAAACGACAAGTGATAGAGACTTGAAACTTAGTACATGTGTTTCTTATCAAGTAGTACTACTTTTGCATGTGTATTAGCGCATGACCGAATACTCGTTTCTGATTGGTCGATTTTTCGGACTTGTATAACTCAAAAACGACAAGTGATAGAGACTTGAAACTTAGTACATGTGTCCCTAATCAAGTAGTAGTACTTTCGCAAGTGTATAAGCGCATGACCGAATACTCGTTTCTGATTGGTCGATTTTTCGGACTTGTATAACTCAAAACCGACAAGTGATAGAGACTTGAAACTTAGTACATGTGTCCCTAATCAAGTAGTAGTACTTTCGCAAGTGTATTAGCGCATTACCGAATACTCTGGGCCATTGTGTTATCTGCCCTTGTTCAATAAAATGGCAAGGGAATCGTTCGTAACTGTTGCTACAGTTACAATCTCTAGTTCTTATTATTATTCTTCTTCTTCTTCTTCTTAACTTTTGTTTGTCCAGAGCAGAACTCGGAAACTACTTGAAGTAATTGATTGAAACTTGGAACATAGATAGATGGCAATGTGAAGTTGTGCACCTTGCAATAATTATAACTCTGGGCCACTTTGTTGCAAAGTTATCTGCCCTTGTTCAATATTTTAATAGTGTAAACTTTGTCCAGAGCAGAACTCAGAAACTACTTGAAGGAATTTATTGAAACTTGGAACATAGATAGATGGCAATGTGAAGTTGTGCACCTTGCAATAATTATGAGTTATCTCCCCCTTGTTTAATATTTTAATAGTGTAAACTTTGTCCAGAGCAGAACTCAGAAACTACTTGAAGGAATTTATTGAAACTTGGAATATAGCTAGATGGCAATGTGAAGTTGTGCACCTTGCAATAATTATGAGTTATCTCCCCCTTGTTCAATATTTTAATAGTGTAAACTTTGTCCAGAGCAGAACTCAGAAACTACTTGAAGGAATTTATTGAAACTTGGAACATAGATAGATGGCAATGTGAAGTTGTTCACCTTGCAATAATTATGAGTTATCTCCCCCTTGTTCAATATTTTAATAGTGTAAACTTTGTCCAGAGCAGAACTCAGAAACTACTTGAAGGAATTTATTGAAACTTGGAATATAGCTAGATGGCAATGTGAAGTTGTGCACCTTGCAATAATTATGAGTTATCTCCCCCTTGTTCAATATTTTAATAGTGTAAACTTTGTCCAGAGCAGAACTCAGAAACTACTTGAAGGAATTTATTGAAACTTGGAACATAGATAGATGGCAATGTGAAGTTGTTCACCTTGCAATAATTATGAGTTATCTCCCCCTTGTTCAATATTTTAATAGTGTAAACTTTGTCCAGAGCAGAACTCAGAAACTACTTGAAGGAATTTATTGAAACTTGGAATTTAGATAGATGGCAATGTGAAATTGTGCACCTTGCAATAATTATGATTTATCTCCCCTTGTTCAATATTTTAATAGTGTAAAATTTCTCCAGAGCAGAACTAAGAAAGTACTTAAAGGAATTTATTGAAACTTGGAATATAGATAGATGGCAATGTGAAGTTGTGCACCTTGCAAGAATTATAACTCTGGGCTACTTCCTTGCAAAGTTATCTCCCCTTGTTCAATATTTTAATAGTCATTGACAAACTGCAATGGGGAGACATATGTTTTTTCATAAAAACAACCTTTCTAGTTATACTTTCATTTATAGAGCTTTTCAATATACATGTAATGTATTTGTCTAGATGTTTTCAATGTCTTTCCTTTAACTTTCACAAAACCTTTTCATACATTTAGATGCATGAACTCACAAAAAATAAGAATCAATCCTTATATTTACATTTTCCCCTTTTCATTACTTTATTTTTTTCGACCTAAAAGTGTTCGCAAACATGTCTTTAATAACTATAAAGAAATGCAACCGACATTTGTAACGTTGTATATCATTGGTTAAATGATGTCGCGCTTATCCAATCGGAGTGCAATATTGAAAAAAACAATGACGTCATAATCTCTTTCGGGTTATAAAATATGAATGTCAAGTTTGATCTATACTAGGCGAATGTTAATATAAGGGGATATCCTATCCAATAATTTAACTTTCATATACATGTATAGAGGTTTTCCATATTTTTGACTAGAACTTTTCAAGTCTTTAACAATCAGTTTCAGGTCAAATTAGTTTGTTAGATGTTAAACATCACATTCAACCTGGTTGTTTTAACATGGAGTTTCAAACCCATTTATTATGTTTTTAGCTCACCTGTCACATAGTGACAAGGTGAGCTTTTGTGATCCCCCTTTGTCCGTCGTCTGTCCACAATTTCTTGTGAACACGATAAAGTCTTCATTTATTATCCGATGTTTACCAAATCTATTCAATAGCTAGATATACATGAGAGCTCAGTTCCTTTCGAAGACCAGCCAGATCCGCTCATGCATGACAGGATTATGGCCCTTTAAAATTGGCATAACTGCTATAATTGATTTATTATCTGATGTTTACCAAACTTATTCAGTAGCTAGATATACATGAGAGCTTGGTTTCTTTCGAAAACCAGCCAGATCCGTTCATGTCGACGGGATTATGGCCCTTTAAAATTGGCAAAATTGCTATAATTTACTTTGTGAACAAGTCGGTCATCATTTATTATCCGATGTTTACCAAACTTATTCAGTAGCTAGATATCCATGAGAGCCTGGTTCCTTTCGAAAACCAGCCAGATCGGTCATGCATGACTGAATTATGGCCCTTTAAAATGGAAAAAATTGTTATAATTGACTTTGTGAACACAATGAAAACTTCATTTATTTGTCCTCTCAGTATTTTTCAAAATAAAGATTCAGAATGTTCCTTAAGTGACCCACTATCAGATTCATTCAAGCGATGTTGATTGGTCGAGAAACATGGCCACCAGGGGGCAAGGCTATTTTGCCTTATATGGCTTGCGTGAAAACCTTCTCCTCTGAAAGTGTTTGGCCGATTTTCAAATAATTTGAAGAAATATTCCTAGGGTGACCCTCTATCAGATTCCTTCAAGCCATGTTGATTGGTCGAAACCTATGGCCGCCAGGGGGCGGGGCTTATATGGCTAAAGTGAAAAAAAATAAAATCAGGTTAGCGATATAGGGCCATCATGGGCCCTCTTGTTTAACAATCACACATACAGACGCTTTCTGTCGCCTCTGCAACTTATGAAAACATTTTCCGGGTATGCTAAAGTAGATATTTTGCTCATAATGAACAAGCAATTTGCAGATTTGTTGTATGTGGGAAAGGGTTGACAAAGTCAGGAGTTGAGTGATCCACTGCATCGCAGTTTCAACATCAAATAAAGGCACCTGTACTTCATTTAAAGTGTTACCTGCATTGTCAACTTTCAATTAACAATTTCCTACATATAGACAAACATTGACGAACCAGCAGCAATCAACTTTTCATGAGTGATTTCTCCTTTTGTCACAATGTTTTCAACTTTATGTAATAATATTATTATACCCCCCACAAACAAGTTTTGGGGGGGTATTTAGGAATCATCCTGTCCATCCGTCGTCTGTCCGTCCGTCTGTATGTCCATATGTCTTGTAAGCGCAACTCCTCCTTACCGGCTGGACCGATTCTCATGAAACTGTACATAGTTGCAGTACACAACCTGAGAATGTGCATGAAGTAAGATTATCCCGGTCGGAAATATATATGTCCGTCCGTCCGTCTGTCTGACCATATGTCTTGTAAGATTAGGACGGGGGTATCCTTTTGTGAGTTCACTCACAGTTCTAGTTTTCATTTAAAGAGGGTTTCTATAATTTGTCCTAGATGTTTCAGTCATCTGCTGCAGATTTGTTGGTATATGGGAAAGCAAATTATATATTTGTCCGCAGGTAACTCGTGTTCTTTGACAAAACCTTCCTCTATGTATAATTGTATATACATGTATTGTATTGCATGATTTTGAGTTGTTAAGGCTCCGGCATAACCACATTTACATGTACATTGGCTCACCTGGCTTGATGTGGTTTTCTTACATTAAAAATTGTATTTACTGTCTTACTTAAGCTGGAATTGAGTCCCAATATAAACTTTATAGATAAAACATGTACCAATGGTTTCATTTATGCAAATAAGTCAATTTTAACAAAAAGTGCCGATAGCACCTTCTGGTATCTTGACATTTTACTTGTGTAAAAATCTGGTGAGAAATCAGATTATACTTTCTTTTTCAAAATCATATCATGTTTCTATCCAATCTAAACACGGAAATCTGTAAATGGTAGAAATAAAAACACTTTCCCACATACAACAATTCTGTAGCAGACAACTTTGCAAAAGGCTAGACAAAAATATTTGAAATTTCTATGTATTAATAGACTATATAAATAAACTATTGTACAGAGTTGAAAACATTGTTTGTGAAACAATAATTTCAAAAGTTGTCTGCAGCAGAGACACCAAAATTAGTCTACATGTAGGAAAGGATTTTAAAATAATTCAATTATCGGCCAAAGAGTTCATGTGATATAATTATAATCAAGACAATTTATAATAAGCTATGAACACTTTATTGCACAGGTGAGATTTTATTATTAACAAGATTAACAATTCAAATAAATAACCTTTTCCCACCACTTACAACACATCTACAGCAGATGAATTTGAAAAATATGAAAAAAATCCATGAATTAAAGTACTATTATAAAATAGTGTTGAAAACAATTGTAGCAAAGGAAGTAATTGCTCATATGAGAAATGTCTTTTTTTTTGGTACAATGTTTTTAAAAGCTACCTGCTGCAGTTGTATTATTATGTGTCTGCAAGTGGGAAAAGTTTCAAATTAACAAACAAGAGGACCATGATGGTCCTATATCGCTCACCTGATTTAATAAAACTTAAAAAGTTTTCATTGTTCTTTGTCTATACATATACATATACGGAAAACAAGCAACACCCCCTGGTGGCCATGTTTATCATCATATCAAAATAATGTGAAGTCTTAGTAGAGGGGCACCCAAAGAACATTCATGGCAAATGGACAAGAATATTCTTTATTGTTTACCTTAACAAGTCTATGTAAAACAAGTGATCCCCAGGAAGGAGCCATGTTTGACACCAGGGCTATAATAATTTGACCAATCTTGGTAGAAGTCCACTAGATGAAGTTAGATTTCAAATATTAAACTTTTAGACAAGATTTTTAAAGTTTTTCCCTAACACTCTTGGTAGGGTTCTACTAGATGAAGCTACATACCAAATATCAAAGGCCTGGGCCTTCTACTTTTAGACAAGATTTTAAAAGTTTTTCCCTATATGAGCATATGTAAAACAAGTTACCCCCGGGGTGGGGCCATCTTTTAACCCAGGGCGATGATTTGAACAATATTGGTAGAGGTCCACTCGACAAAGCTACATACCAAATATCAAAGGCCTGGGCTTTCTACTTTCGGACAAGAAGATTTTTAAGGTTTTTCCCTATCTATGTAAAACAAGTGACCCACAGGGAGGGGTAATTTTTTACCCCATGGCTATAATTTGAACAATCTTGGTAGAGATCCACTAGATGATGCTACATACCAAATATCAAGGGCCAGGCCCCTGTACTTTTAGACAAGAAGATTTTTAAAGTTTTTCCCCTAAATGAGTCTTATGTTAAACAAGGGACCCCCAGGATGGGGTCATTTTTTACCCCATGGCTATAATTTGAACAATCTTGGTAGAGGTCCACTAGATGATACTACATACCAAATATCAAAGGCATGGGCATTCTACTTTCAGACACAAAGATTTTTTAAGTTTTGGTTAATTTACCCTTTTTTGTTGCCGTGGCAACCAAAGTTCTGCATGGAATAGAATTCTTTGAACAAGTTAGAAAGAGATCCACCCAAGGAACATTCCTGTAAAATTATTTTGAATTTGGTTAATTGGTTTAGGAGGAGAAGTCGCTTGTAGGAAAATGTTAACGGACCGACGACGGACCGTGAGCGATCACAAAAGCTCACCTTGTACTTTGTGCATAGGTGAGCTAATAAAACACATATAAATAACACTATATGGGCAACTGTTTAATAAAAATGTTTTCTCTCATATATCCAAAAATCATTTTTTAGCTGCATACTAGAAATGTCTCGCATTTATAATAACAGTTTATTTTGTAGCCATTCCCTATTTTCTAGTACAATTTGTCCAGTGACAAGAAATTATGTGATTGTTTATATGATTACAGAGTCAAATGAATCTTTGGGATGGGGTAATTTTTGACCCCATTACTATAACTTGAACAATCTTGGTAGAGATCCACTAGATGATGCTACATGCCAAATATCAAAGGCCAGGCCCCTCTACTTTTAGACAAGAAGATTTTTAAAGTTTTTCCCCTAAATGAGTCTATGTAAAACAAGGGACCCCCGGGATGGGGTCATTTTTTACCCCATGGCTATAATTTGAACAATCTTTGTAGAGGTCCACAATGATGCTACATACCAAATATCAAAGGCATGGGCCCTCTACTTTTAGACAAGAAGATACATCAAAATGCTTCTGCACTTGGGAAAGGGTTAAGGAGGCCCTGCAATGGAAGGTTCGCCCTTGACTCGTAAGATTTTGAGCAATTTCTTCTTTCCCAACATAATTTTTAAAATAAAAGCTCATCTTCACCAGGTAAATGGTTCAAACTCCACTCAAATGTGAAAGAATAACATAAAACTTAATAAAATAAGACAAAACGGAAAAATAAGCAAACTGCACAAGATGTAACAACAATTAATTAAAATTGATTGCAAAACAAGCTTTCAGCTAAATATTTATAAAACTTGATGTCTGCATCCTTGAGACCTAACCAGTAAATGCTCTGTACTGTAATCACTCATTGATCACTCATCACAGGATTCAAACCAAAGAACTTTGGTACAAAAGTGTGTCCATCCTGTATTTTTGTCCACGGATTCCAACAGCAACTTTTGATTTGAATTCAATGTTTTTTTTGGCAAACTTGAGTATCAAACGGAGATGTGTAGATAAACAACAAATGAGACAAAAATTACATTGCAATGTCATTTTCTGACACCTGCCAATCAATTTACATATTATTATGTATATTTTCGTTTTACAGGAAAAATGGACATTGCTTTTTGTCTTCAAATGTGTTTGAATGATAAGAACGATATACTGAAATGAATTAAAAATAATAAAATAAGAGGACCATGATGGTCCTGTAACGCTCACCTGAGATCTAATTGTGCATTTGATTAAGAAGAAATAGATGTTGTTTCAGTGACTTTTTCAGTGACTTTTCAATTTCTAATTCTGGCTGTTATTTTGTGCAGAATAGCAGAACAGCTTGAACACATTTGGCAGCAGTGGGCCACCTCAGAAACAATCCTGTGAAATTATTTTGAAAATTGATTCAGAGGTTTAAAGGTAAATAAGAACGGACACACAAACAGGACACCAGACAGCGAGTCATTACAATAGCTCATCTCAAGAATTTCCACCAAATGCGATCACCAGTGACCAATCACACTACACTACAAGTCATCAGAATGTAAACAAACTTTTTGGAAAAGGTCTCCTACAGATCATTTTTGTGAAGTTATATCAGAATCAGTCCTGTAGGTTAAGAGGTGAAGATTTTCTTAGTTTTCGTTTTTCCTTTGGAAAAATGACTTCTGTTTACACAAACTTTTCAAAAAGTAATCTATTTATCAAATTGTATGTAGATTGAGATAAATGATCCTTGGCTATGAAGGACTTTGATACAAATGACTGAAAGCCTCTGACCTTACAAAGTCTGAACAAGTTATTCACTGTTTGCAAAACAAGTTATTCACTGTTTGCAAAACAAGTTATTTTACAGATTCTACCATTCTGGAATGTTACAGTGACAAAAATACTCTCCACAAAATAAACAATATGCAATTAAATCTAATGCTCATTAACCCTACCCACATACAAGAAATCTGCAGCAGATTTCTTTAAAAATATGAAAATTCTATAAAAATGAAAGTATAATTATTGAAAAGAGTGGAAAACATTGTGGCAAAAAGGTTCTCCTTTTGCCACAATGTTTTCAAAAGTCGTCTGCCCCATATAGGCTTCAGAAAGCGTCTGTATGTGGGAAAGGTTTAACTCCTATCCTGCAAACAACAAATCTGCAGCAGACGACTTTGTATAAGATTTCAGTTGAAGTCAAAATAAGTTTGGGAATAAGAGTAATTGTTCATAATGAGAAATTTCTCCTTCTCTAGGTATGCTGTCTACTGCAGTTATCAATAGTATGATAGTAACTAATTATTTTTTATGACACAAAATACTTTCTATGCCTCTGTAGGCCCTGGAATCGCTCACCTGAGAATGGGCTATTTAAGACAAAACTCTTTCAGTGCCAATGGCAATATCATCAAGACAAACTTTCTGACAAAATTTCAAGCTGCTCAAGTTCAAAATGCGATCTCTATAGTGTTAACTAGATTGTTCTACAATTTGGCCTAGTGACTTAGTTGTTGACCTGACCTGACCCATATTCAAACTTACCCTAGATATCATCAAGACAAATATTCTGACAAAGTTTCAAGCTGCTCAAGTTCAAAATGCGATCTCTATAGTGTTAACTAGATTGTTCTACAATTTGGCCTAGTGACTTAGTTGTTGACCTGACCTGACCCATATTCGAACTTACCCTAGATATCATCAAGACAAATATTCTGACAAAGTTTCAACATGCTCAAACCAAACATGTGGCTTCCAGAGTGTTAACAAGATTTCCCTTAAATTTGACCTAGTGACCTAGTTTTTGACCTGACATGACACATATTCGAACTTGACCTAGATATCACTTAAGACAAATTTTCAGACAAAGTTTCAACATGCTCAAACCAACATGTGGCTTCCAGAGTGTTAACAATATTTTCCATCAATTTGGCCTAGTGACCTAGTTTTTGACCCAACATGACCTATATTCGAACTTGGCCTAGATATCATCAAGACAAACATTCTGACAAAGTTTCAACATGCTCAAGCCAAAAATGCGGCTTCCAGAGTGTTAACAAGATATTTCTTTAATTTGGCCTAGTGACCTAGTTTTTTACCCAACATAACCTATATTCAAACTTGGCCTAGATATCACTAAGACAAACATTCTGACAAAGTTTCAACATGCTCAAGCCAAAAATGCGGCTTTAAGAGTGTTAACAAGATTTTACTTAAATTTGGCCTAGTGACCTAGTTTTTGACCTAACATGACCCAGTTATGAATTTGGCCTAGATTTGATGGAGATATATGTTCTGATAAACTTTCATGAAGATAGGATGCAAAATGTTGCCACTAGAGTGTTAACAAGCAAATGTTGACGACGGACGACGAACGACGGACAAAAGGCGATCACAAAAACTCACCTTGAGCACTTTGTGCTCTGGTGAGCTAAAAAGGAATAAATCATCAGTATGACTAATTTATACATTTCTTACAATGTTTTACATTCTGTATTGCAATCAATTGTTTATGTTTGCAGATCTACAGTTGAATTATTTCGTCTTCTAAAACTTGAAATATAAAATTAACATGTATGGTAATTTTAAAAATACATTACTATTAAATCATATTACAGTTAACTTTTTCCCAAACGCAGACTCAATGCGACACTTCTGAAGCAGACGATTCTCAAATCATTGTGGCAAAATGATTTGGTCAACATAGGGCAATTTCCCCTTTTGCCAAAATGTTTTCATCTCTTATCAATATTTGTACTTTTGTTTATAGAAAACTTCAATATTTTCAACGTTTTCAGAGTCGTTGGCTGCATTTAACCCTTTCCCTCATACGGCAATTCTGCAGCAGACGACTTTGAACGTATTTTGTCAAAAAATAGAAAATCTCCATAATTGAATGGATAACCTGTGACAAAAAGTAGAAAACATTGTGGCAATTTCTTCTTTTGTCCCTATGTTTTCAAAAAGCTGTCTGCTGCAGAGGCGTCAGAAAGCATCTATATGAGGGAAAGGGTTACTATTTGTTTGATGCTGGAATGGGTTAAGCAAATCCAAACATTTCATTCAATCTCTGGGTAATTGCCTCCCATATTGGAGTGGCAGGTACATGAACATCATTCTGAGACTCAGCTTCACTGACAGAAGATTCCCGACTATTATCTTGGTCATAAAGTCGGAAAAACGCGTCAATATAACTCCGACACATCGGACACTTATCAACAAGTCGGACACATGCCATACAGACACATGCATGTCGGCAAGGAAGGAGTGTATAATATATCACAGCATTCTGACAAATAATACAAGTGTTTGTTTCATCTAAACCAGTAAAGTCATCATCTTGAGCATCTAGTATATCGTCGCAATTCATGCCTTCATTAATACCTAGGTCTTCTAGATGATCATTCTGTCCATTTGTATCATTTGTACTTTCACTCCTGACACTTTCTGCAAGCATTTCTTTCCCACTGCATTTCAATTTCGTAAGATCTTCTACAGATTTACAAGAACACATTGGACAACTCTGACCGATTGTTGTAACATCTGAGTAATTAGGCATACCACATTGAACACAGTTATCAGCATGTGTGTTTGTTGAACTGCTTGCAGATTCCTCTGTGGTTGTAGTTGTGTCTGAGAAGTCATGCTCACTACTGGATAGAAATATTGGCTGAAACAGAAAAATGAGTGGCGCTTAGCGAAAACCAACATAAGACATTTATGACCAGTGAATATCTAGATCAGCCAGATCATTCACACAGTCTGATTTGACCCTTCCCTGTTTTCCAATGAGTCATAGAGGATTTCAAGAAACTACTACAGTGTATACAGCATTATCCATTTGGATCCTTTGCCATTGATTCACAAGCAAGATTTGTCCCATACATGCAGTAATTACCTTATAATGTTGGCTTTCGCAAATCATCAAACAAATAAAATAAAATCAATAATGATCTTTCCACTGATACAGAATGTTATACATTTTCATCAAATGACTTTAAGAAAACATTCTGAGAAAAGAAGACATGAATCATAACAAATAATTTATGTATTTACAACGTTATTAAAACTGTACATCTGTGTTTTGGCAAAACCTATTTTCTTTTAAATCATTTCCCTCATTTGACATTTTCATACAGATCTGGTCTGATAACACAGCAGAAAAAAATATTCCACATCTTGAAAATAAGAAGTATAACTTTGATAAAATCATATTGAGAAATTCATATTCACTCCACAGTGTTTTCAAAAGTTTTTTACTGCCGAGGCAAAGAAAGTCATCTGTAACCATGAACCGAATTTAGTAACGAACAATATGTCATTGATCTTTTATATTGGAAGAAAAATGATAAAATAAATAATTTTCTACATACCTGTAAGCTGAGAAGATTATTCTGGTTAGTTTTCACAAACTGGTACACAATGTGGGAATCAAGTGGACACATTGAGTCTTTCAAGTGAATTATAGTGAACTGTGCTACCTGGGAATATAAACATGTACATTTCAAGACGGCATGATAGTCTTATAAATTAGATTTTAAAGTTCACCGCTTCTAACATTCAGGTACATTCTGATTCATTTGCAGCAGATTAATTTAGAAAACACTGTGACTAAAGGAAAAAAATTCTCATCATGAGCAATGTCACCGTTTGTCACAATTGTTTCAATTCTGTTCAATAATGATATTTTTAGAGATTTTCCATACTTTTGCCAAGATGTTTTCAAAGTCGCCTGCTGCAGATTTGTGGTATGTGGAAGAGGGTTAAATTGTATATTTCTATTTATACATAAATCAATTGAAAATTGTTTTGACCATACAACTAGATCAGAACATTGCTGCTCGTAAAAAGCACTAGTTGCTAACCGTATTATAACAAGAGTTGTCGGAGGACAATATAGCTCGCCTATCAGGACCTTCTTCAGAACAGTTATAGCATTGGTAAAAGTCCAAAATCCAAAAATGGAATAATTCCGTTGAAATTGAATTTACAAAAGAAAGAAAACCGTTTAATAGCAACAGCGTAAATTATATAGTTTCTGAGAAAAGGCCTTGAATGCCTAACTATAACCCAAATTCCCAGTCTTGCACATAAAGGTTTGACCAAAAAGGGGCACAGTTCAGTCAAAATCCATTCCAGAGTTATGGGACTTGACATACAGGGTCATATAATGACCCTGAATAAGTGTGTGAAGTTTCGAAGCAACAGCATACACAGTGTCTGAGAAAAGGCCTTGCACGCAAAGGTTTGACCAAAGTTCTAAGTCCAAAAAGGGGCACAATTCAGTAAAGATCCATTCCAGAGTTATGGGACTTGACATACAAGGTCATCTAATGACCCTGAATAAGTGTGTGAAGTTTCAAAGCAACAGCATACACAGTGTCTGAGAAAAGGCCTTGCATGCAAAGGTTTGACCAAAATTCTAAGTCCAAAAAGGGGAACAATTCAGTCAAAATCCATTCCAGAGTTAAGGGACTTGACATACAAGGTCATCTAATGACCCTGAATAAGTGTGTGAAGTTTCAAAGCAACAGCCTACACAGTGTCTGAGAAAAGGCCTTGCATGCAAAGGTTTGACCAAAGTTCTAAGTCCAAAAAGGGGCACAATTCAGTAAAGATCCATTCCAGAGTTATGGGACTTGACATACAAGGTCATCTAATGACCCTGAATAAGTGTGTGAAGTTTCAAAGCAACAGCATACACAGTGTCTGAGAAAAGGCCTTGCATGCAAAGGTTTGACCAAAATTCTAAGTCCAAAAAGGGGAACAATTCAGTCAAAATCCATTTCAGAGTTAAGGGACTTGACATACAAGGTCATCTAATGACCCTGAATAAGTGTGAAGTTTCAAAGCAACAGCCTACACAGTGTCTGAGAAAAGGCCTTGCATGCAAAGGTTTGACCAAAATTATAAGTCCAAAAAGGGGCACAATTCAGTAAAAACCATTCCAGAGTTAAGGGACTTGACATACAAGGTCACCTAATGACCCTGAATAAGTGTGTGAAGTTTCAAAGCAACAGCATACACAGTGTCTGAGAAAAGGCCTTGCACGCAAAGGTTTGACCAAGCTGGCGACACGTACGCCAACGCGGACGCCGGGGTGATTACATAAGCTCCCCTATTTCTTCGAATAGGCGAGCTAACAATGCAATCTTCCATTATTTTTGTTTCATGGATATAAAAAAAAACAATCATTTGACATTCTTTAAAATGTCCCTTTCCCAAGTGCAAACATGTTTTGAGCGCCTAGAGTGGTTCCACTTTCGAAAATATAGTGGCAAAAGGAGAAATAATGACCAATTTCTCCATCTACAATGTATCACTACTTTTCCAACTTTTGTCTATCCGTATACTTTCGTTTATGGAGATTTTTCATATTTTTGTACTGATGTTTTCAAGTCTTTCCACTGCAGATTTGTTGTATGTTGGAATTGGTTAGATATATAACATCAACAACTTTCCCATATATATATAAGCTTTCTGATGCAGTGTCAAACAGTGGTTTAGGAGGAGATGTTGTTTAAAGAAATTGTTAATGATGCACGACGAAAGACGCATGATGGACAAAAGGTGATCCAAATAGCTCAACTTGAGCACTTTGTGCACAGGTGAGCTAAAAAGGTAAACAATGTGGCTCAAAATTTTGAGCCAGTTCTACTTTTTTCACAATGTTTTTAAAAGTCATCTCCGGCAGTGGCATCATAAAGTGCCCATATGTGGGAAAGGGTTAAAGATAAGTACAAAATACATACAACAGAGGGATTGACATCAGACATATTATCTTTGTTATTCACCACTGACAATACCACCACAGGGTATAACTGTCTGGGTGGGGAGCCCAGTCCTGATTCTGTTACTGTCTCGGGACTCTTCGAATAAAACTCACATGGTCTGTCTGTTGCTTCTATACTAAACCATTTATGAAGGAAGATAATCATAAGTAATATAAGATCATGTAGGGGACTAGATAATGGGGAGTAAACTGGTCTTTTCCCCACACTATCTCTCTTTTTACTCAACCAATCCATTTGTTTTGGGTACTTAAAAGAATTGTCTCATTGGGTTTGAGTTTCAAATAAAGATTTAAGAACATGCAATACACCCTTTATCTAGAGCACTGGAAAAGTTATGTTGTTTTTTAATGCCAAAATTAACAGTAGCTTCCAATTTGACTGATGTGATTTGCTCTGCTTTCCAAAAAAAAATCAATTCTGTATTAAAATAATACTTTCATTTTTACTAGAATTTACATTCTTATCAGATGTTTTCAAAGCAGTTGACTATAAAATGTAACATCAGAGACCAACATAAGGGGGATAAAACTGAACTACACCGCACAATAATTCTCTTATTACCCAACTCAAACCCTATGAAAACTCAAACAATCTTCTCAGCACAACAAAGAGTTAAATGGTCAAATAGTGATTTGGATATTGGAATATATAATGTGTTCCAGCTCTAAAGCTCTGTATACTTCAATCTTTCTAGATCTTACACTACTCTCAGAATATTTTTCAAAGAAGCTGATACTGAAAAGATCATTATAATACACAGTAGAGATAGATTTATCGGAATTTAACAACTTTTAACAGTTTTTCCCTTACATTTACGATGGCAAGTTCATCGACCCATATATTACCAATCTTTCTCTTGCAAAATTACCAATTCTCCAAACAGCATTCTTTCCACTTTTAACCCTTTCCCACATGCGAAAGTTATCTAGTGACTACTGTAGATGGATCAAAAGGATTCTACATGTGGGAAAGGGTGAAACCCATACAAAGTATTGTAAACTATGCTTAACATAAGGATACATTCCTAGGCTCCCTTTATGTAGATAATTTCCATCAAAAGTTTCTTTCTCTATCAGTCTGTTATAGATATCAGTGACAGGTTGATGGATTTCTTTCTGGAATATCTGGATATTCACGCCCCAAAATATTTCTGCTCTTGCTGTAGTCTTCATACAAATGTCCAAATACAGACCATCTGAAAGAATATAATATGAAACTTTTAAATTCACCTGTTTTCATATGAATTTCAATTTAATTAAATTTCAATATTCTAATGCCGATATTTAAATGTAGGGAAAAGGAAATACAGCAATTTATCAAAAGTCTCAATGATGCATACATTAAGATGATATCCTCTTAACTGTTTCCCAAATACAATAAATGTTTAGCAGAAGACTTTTAAGACATTTTGGACAAAATATGAAAAAGCTCTGTAAATGAATATAATAATTGAATAGAGATGAAAACATTGTGGCAAATGGAGAAATTTCTCATGAGCAATTACTCCGCTTGTCACAGCGTGAAAATGTGTAAAATGTTAAAACAGCTATGCATTTTGGGATTTGTCTTAAGTCTATTGTGAGTATATTATCTTAGCAAAGAATAAAAAAAATCTAGAAAACTGGTATTTATAAACTTGTAGAAATAATTATTTTTTGATTAAGAGCTTATAATTTTGAAATATTTTTCCATAATGGTTTCAAGTTCAACTTTCAACATTGTATCAAAATTAAACTTTTCCAATTTTCCAGATGTTAATGGCATTTAAGCTAATACCTGATATTTTTACAAGTCAATTTGGACACTTCTTAACCCTTTTCCACATAGAATAAATCTGCTGCAGATGACTTTGAAATTATCCAGTTCAAAAGATAGAAAATCTCTATTAATGATAGTACTTATGATTATTGAATAGAGTTGAAATCAGTGTGACAAATGGAGACATTGCTCATTATGAGCTTCAGTGGTTAAAAAAATGGTTAAAATTATATAAATAATGCAATAACTGTTGTCAATAAATACTTCACCTCTAGAAGCCTAGAAAAAGGGTAGTTTAAATGTGTCTACAGGTGGGATATGGTTTATACCCCCAATTAACCTATATTGCAGATTTCAAAAGATTCATCTCTATCAGGCATTGAGACTCTTCTATTTGATTACTAACAAATCAGGCTTTCAGAAATAAAGAAGGATTTCAGAACACTTGAACCCTTCCCACATACAACAAATCTGCAGCAAACTACTTTGAAAATGTCTAGGTGGATATAGGAAAACTCTTTTTAAATGAAAGTATGATTAATGAAAAAAAGTTAAAAACATTGTGGCAAAGGGACAAATAGCTTGTTTTGACCAATTTTTTCACTGTATTCAAAAGTCTTCTACAGAAGTGTAAAAAAGCCTCTTTATCCCTTTCCCTCATACAGCAATTCTGCAGCAGACGACTTTGAACGTATTTTGTCAAAAAATAGAAAATCTCCATAATTGAATGGATAACCTATGACAAAAAGTGGAAAACATTGTGGCAAAAGGAGAAATTGCACGTTTTGTGCAATTTCTTCTTTTGTCACTATGTTTTCAAAAAGTCGTCTGCTGCAGAGGCGTGGGAAAGCGTATATATGAGGGAAAGGGTTAAGTGGGAAAGGGTTAACTACAGCTCTGCTTCCAAATATTCTTACCCTTGATTGATGTTATTTTTCCACCTGATAATTGTATTGAGAATGGATTATGAAGTTTGGTCATTGGTTGTTCTTTCGGTGTATTATAATGTGTGGCTGAACTTGACACAAAGTGATCTCCATTCAATCTGAAAACAACATCAACAACAACAAATATTGAACCCTTTTTGAAGCATTATCCAAAATAGTTTCAATTCTGTATGAAAAAAAAAGAAAAGTAGCCAACTCATTTTCAAGATATTCAATTTGTTCAGACATTAAAATTGAATGCAGGAGTTGTAAATTTGAGCAGTGCTCAGTCATTGAGTCTTCCCCATGAATGACAATAATTTGTCCTCTTATAGTCCACCGCCAGTTTTCCTCCAGATGTTCTTTTCTCAGCCATGGTAATTAATAATGTAAAGATCTAGTATAATGTTTACATGTAATATAAAACGGTTATATTCTCAGCAAAATTCTAGAAGCTTATACGGGTAAACAAAACGACGGCAAAGCCGGCGATGTTTCCCGTCAATAGGTAATGTGTATGAACTTCACAAACTTTTGCTATACCGTCTTTCCAAAAATTGTGTCCAGAGTGGTTTTTTCGATGCAGTCACGATTCTGCTACGATTTGATTGGATGAAAAGAAGATATCGAAACAAAAAAAACTTCTAGAGGAAATAATTAAATATGATAATACGTACTCGATAAAGGAACGAGCACAAGTAATTTTATGCGTGATAATTTCCGTTTAATAACACTCTTCGTCTATTTCTAAAACGAGTTCAAATAACAACTCATAAGTTTTTTTTACTTTCCGGAAGTATTAAATCCAAATTCCTGTAATATGACGTCATTCTATTAGCGTAACGCAAATGATGAATAAATAACCAAAAGGAAAACGACAGAAATTATAGGAAACGTTAGTTTGATTGTCACAAATATAGTTCCGTAAATTAGGGAATCGTTTCATTTGAAGGACTTTATGATGCGCAAGTTGATTATTTGTTGTACCCGTCATCTTTATTTCAAAATTTATTTTAAAGTTAAATATAAGCTTAACCTGATGAAGATTTTTATTTTCTTTGCTTAGGTCGGTAGGACTCGTAATTGATGTAAATAACTGATCGTGCTGCAAGCAAGGGGCTAACTGCAGTTCGCGGGGAATTATTCACCGATCACAACATATAATAAATGTTTACCCGAAATAGGTAGCACCTATACTCATATTAAAAATATTCCCACAATACTCCTAGACTCTAAACACATAAAGCAAACTTCTGTACAAAGGGAATATTAAATGAATTATTATGAATTAAAAGATCAGTAAAAAAAGATTGTATGATACTTTTTTGGTGCCAATGTCACAAGGAGAGAAAAACATGCAGCCAGTCCAGGGCTCGAACTTGGGACATCTCGCTTTCAGGGCGAGTACTCTACCGACTGAGCTATCCTGGTCGCTTACATGTAATCTCTCAAATTGTGTACAAGTTCAGATCGCAACATAAGCCCCTAATGAACTGACAACTTTCATAAATCACACTGCAGGCGCTGTGATACTGACCAAGCAGTGCAGTCACGGTCCCTTATTGGGCACCAATGTCAAAAGGAGAAAAAAAACCTGCAGCCAGTCCAGGGCTCGAACCCAGGAACTCTCACTCTCAGTGCAAGTACTCTACTAACTGAGCTAACCAGGCCACTTACAAGTTACATGCATTCTCTCCAATTTCCAATTGAGTACAAGTTCAGACCTTTACATAATATTATACATTAATATTTTAAAATAATGTTTAAAAGTTATACCAGTACGATCCCTAGATTCACCAAAATCGATTTCACACTGAAATTGACGTTTAATATTATGATTTATGTTATAAATTATACATCGATTTTGATGAGAGTGAAGTTGACTTTGGTTAGTAAATTTCGGTCGATTTCGATATGAGGTGGATTTTTGGTGAACCTAGGGACCCCACCTTATGTACATATACTATATGATTGTCCTTTTCGTCAATTTGACTCCTAATTTGTTCTGTTCTATTTGTTCAACATTTTAGACATTCAACGTTTAAACTGTAGTGCATTGTTTCACAATGTTTCCCCTCTCTCTCCTAAAGTTGCTTTAATCATACTTATTTTTGTCAATGCTGTGGTGTAAAATTCATACAAATTTAACATTTAGAGCTGACATAAATGCAGAAGCGTCTAAAATATATCAAGATCATGAAGATGGACTGACGTGTCTTAAGGGTCAGGAAATATATCCAACTTAATGTTTGTCTGCATTTCAAGTGCGTACATACCTCAAAATAAAAACAACCATGATGCAGAAGCATATTAAAACGCTGATTACAGAATAGAAGTTGGAGTAACCAGCAAACCAACTTAAAGTTGTAGAAAATTCATCAGACATTTCTGTTTTCTTGTTTTGGTTCGAAACCTTCTTCGTGGAGAGTATTTATTTTGTCTTGATCACTCGGAGCTGTTTCTCGGGAAGAAAAGCGCCTGACCTACATTATTCTGAATATTGACATTTTGTCTTAAAGTTTTTCATTGGTTATTTGTTTTCTTTACGGACAAGAGTATTGGTGAATACAAACGCACTTCGGAAAGCTCATGGATTGTACACAAATGTCATCCGAATTAAAAGTCAGAAAAAAGTACTGCAGCCGAGAATTTTGGAAACGATGTAATGCAATTTGAAATAGGTTGGTATATTAAACAAGTTAGCAAGGACCTTAGATGCCCCTAGAAAGCTACTGTACATTTTGCATTCATGTCTCTCGAGTTTTAGTCTTGTTTTACAGCATGAATTATTTTAATAGTAGCCGCTTGATACGGTATTTCAACCAAATCTTATGTCCTGACGTGTGTTTGCTGGCACTCTCTTACATGTGTTCCAAATAACATTCTGACCAGGTAACTGCCGAGGACATTCAGATTTTTCGACGTCTAGTCCAGTTATCGGTTTTATAGGTGTGAACAGGTCTCTTTTGAACTTAATTTTTGTAATGTTTGATACACAGAATGATGTGTATATAAGGAATCGGGGTCAAAAAAGACACAAGGACCCGAACTAAAAAAGGCCAAAAACCTAAAAGGAACAGGTCAAAAAGGCCCACTTTGTGAAACCAGTCTTTGATTTCATAATTATTTTATTTAAACTTTTATAACTACATGTACATTGTGAAAGAATCGACTTTAAATGGGAGTAGAAAATATTGAGATACAGCCATAAATGTGTGTATTTGATTATGATCGTTTTTGACTTTCATCTGGGACCACTTATACGTATTAGTGGTCCCAGCTTTTATCAAGAGATTTTGTGTAGAATTTCGCATTTATAAAGGAAATGTGAATGGACTAGATATAAGAATAAGATAGTTTATTAGGCATTATATAATATTTATTAATTTAAAACATCAGTATATAAATGAAACTTTCTTTTTAATTCAATAAATAACGGTAACAAATAAATGAGACATCTAGTATTATTTTTTGTGTTTTCTTTTGATTTATATACTTACTCAAACAGAACTCAAAGCCAGACTCGTAATAAACATATTATTTATAAAGAAATTACGCTACTTTAAAGTCATTCAATCTACAATGATTAAAGAAGGTTAGAGTAGAAAGATTACCTGGTCCTTTTTAGCTTTTTGAAGAAAAGGCTAGCTATACTACTCGCCCCGGCGTCGGCGTTTGTGTCACACCTTGGTTAAGGTTTTTGAACCAATTCGCTATTTTGTCAAAACCATTAAAGATATTGCTTTGAAACTTACAACACTTATTCACCATCATCAACCCCATCAACAGACAAGAATACATAACTCTGTCAAGGTTTTTTATGGCCCTTTTTGACTTAGAATTTTGGTTAAGTTGTTTGTACCAATTCCATTTTTTGTCAAAACCATTACAGATATTGCTTTGAAACTTACAACACATCACCATCATAACCTCCATCAACAGTACATAACTCTGGTAAGGTTTTTGTAAGAGTAATGGCCCTTTTTGACATAGACTTTTGGTTAATTTTTTTGTACCAATTCACTTTTTTTCAAAACCATTACAGATATTGCTTTGAAACTTATAACACTTATTCACCATCATTCCATCCAACAACAGACAAGAGAACATAACTCTGTCCATGTTTTTGTAAGAATTATGGCCCTTTTCCACTTAGAATTTTGGTTAAGTTTTTCGTACCACCCCACTTTTTTGCAAAACCATTACAGATATAGCTTATACACTTACAATACTTATTAACCATCATTACCTCCATTAACAGACAAGAGTACATAACTCTGTCAACGTTTTTGTAAGAATTATGGCCCTTTTTCGACTTGGAATTTTGGTTAAGTTTTGTTTTGGTCGAAAAACATGGCAGTCAGGTTGCATCAAAAAAGGGGCAAAATGACAAAATTTGAAAATTCCATTTTTATGCAAATGCTTGTCTGATTTTAAGAAAATATAATATGAATCTTACTGTAATGATCCTCTATTTAATTTGTTTAAGCCGTTTTGATTGGTTACACAATCATAGCAACCAGGCGTCATCACAAAAGGAGTAAATTGAACTTTTAGCTACAAATGACAACCATCTCCTACCATTCCAATAGACCAATTACCACAAAACATCACAGGAATGTTCCTTTGGTGGTCCTCTTTCAAAATTGTTCAAAGATTAAAATTCCAATGAGAACTTTGGTTGCTGCGGCATCAGAAAGGGGACAAAATGTCCAAACTTTAAAAATCTTCTCCTCCGAATCTGCCCGTCAGATTCAAATATAATTTGGTAGAAATGTTCCTTGGGTGAACCTCTATAAAAATTGTTCAAGCCATACTGATTGGTCGAAAAACATGGCAGTCAGGCGCCATCAGAAAAGGGGCAAAATGACAAAATTTGAAAATTCCATTTTTATGAAAGTGTTTGTCTGATTTTAAGAAAATATAATACGAATCTTACTGTAATGATCCTCTATTTAATTTGTTTAAGCCGTTTTGATTGGTTACACAATCATATCAACCAGGCGTCATCACAAAAAGGGTAAATTGAACTTTTAGCTACAAATGACAACCAACTCCTACCATTCCAATAGACCAATTTCCACAAAACATCACAAGAATGTTCCTTTGGTGGTCCTCTTTCAAAATTGTTCAAAGATTTAAATTCCATTGAGAACTGGTTGCTGCGGCATCAGAAAGTGAAAAAAATACC